>OY992880.1:128220483-128607983 GCA_963921405.1 Cepaea hortensis | reverse complement strand
TGGCTTCGCCCAGCTCCTGGTGGGGAGCATCTCATTAAATTCACACAGTAACTTAAAAGAATGTCCTTCCACACACCATCCATTATTTTTAATGAAAACTGTTTTTAATCACCTACATGACTGTAGGTAACTTCTTTAAGCATAAAAAGATGAGTTACAATGTTATGCATTATGCATTATTTTTATGAAAACTTTGAAAATGCCTTAAAGATTATATCATTATTTATTATAACTCATATGCCTGTAAATAACTATAGACAATATGACTATAAAGTATATAGAAATGTTATTGAAAGTTATGCCCCTTGAAATAACTTTTCTAGAGTGAAGTCCCCTTGCTGTATAGAAATTATAATGAAAAATGAAATATTAAATTTTAGTAAGTAAGTAGCTGAAAAAAAACTAAAAAAACTATGACAGAAAGTTGCACAGGAATGAAAAGAAAACGTGTAGAAAATTTCATCTCAATCGGATAGACCGTTCGCGAACGCATAAAGAACGGACATACATACAGTCTCTTTTATATATATATAGATTTGTGTTATCTTATAGTATGCTTCATCGCAATGCAAAGTTGTTTATTTGTGATGTATTTGTGGGTGCATTGATGTATTTGAGGGTGCACTTATGTATTTGTGGGGGAATTTATGTATTTGTGGTGCATTGATGTATTTGTGGGGGAATTGATGTATTTGTGGGTGCATTGATGTATTTGTGGGTGCATTGATGTAATGGTAAGGACATAATGTTGACAATGGCATGAGCTCCAAATGAGGTTTTTATGCGGACTCTAAACTTTCACTATGGGTAGGAAAGAACACCAATTTCTCCATGCTTTCAAGCCTACAAAACGTGGTGATCCTAAAAGTTAAACTCCACCCAGCCACACATGTTCCTGCTATGGACTGTTATCTATTTATTATTTGTTTTTAATTTTTGCAGTGATTTATAGTAGTGTGCCCTGTGTGTCTTGTCCTGCAGTGTTGTTGTTGCGTGATCCTAGACAACAAGTGTGACTTTTTGATGTCTGTGATTTCTCTGTTGTGTTGTTGTTTGTCCATCAAGAATGATGATGACTATTCATTTCATCCAGTGAGGTTGAAAGTATGGAGCCGTGAGTTCTAAGATGGCTGATAAGGCCTATTTTGGCTCGAAAAGTTCTTTGACAATGTGACTGATTTCTCTACTTGAATTCTTTCAGGGTCCTTGGATATCATCGAGTACCTCCAACCGTGGGCAGGTTGTTGAACGTCAGTGGCGATATCCAAAGAGTGTCAGACAAAAAACTGGCCAAGACATTTTTCATTTCTCCTGGTAAGGTGTTCTGTATAAGAAATGAATTACATTTTTTTTTAAATACACCAACCAACCTGACACACGCACATACTCACACACACACAACACACATACAATCACACACAACACACATACAATAACACACACACACACACACACACACACACACACACACACAGGCAGACAGAGAGAGAGACAGACAGAGAGAGAGAGAGAATGACAACACACTGAACTATACCTTGGCTATAAGTGTCATCACAAAATGAATTGCATAGCATTGTTGCTTCAAGCCTGTGGCTCAGTACATCTGACTTTGACAAACATTTTTTGGGGTTTGTTTACCCTTGCCTTTGACTTCCCCCAGTCTACCTACAAAGCTGCAGGTTTGTGTCTCACTGTGTCTGATCCCTATCCATTAGACAACACAAACATCCTCTGAAGTCTGAGAGTGTCTGCCTGTACGGCGAGGAACCACCAGTCTGCACACCAATAAGCCAGACATGGGACAACGGATACTCACGCAAACCTCAGTACGGTATGACATTACACTGATGTTGGACAACAGGATGTCTTCATCCGACATACAGGACTTCATGCTGGAGTTCATAGCCAGCGAACACAAGCAAGCAAGCACCACAAACAAATATGAACATAGGTTCTCAGAAGGACATGCTCATTTCATTCCAGTTCAGTCTGGTCACACCCATGGGAAATCTGCATGCAAATGGCACAAACCATGAAGTCTGGGTACAGATTGTGGTATGGATTTTTGCAAATCAAGAAAACCAATGATATTGTAATTCCCTCTAATCCTAGTGGATCAGATGCCGTCTCAGATAAGAACTAAAAATTGAGCATTTTACAGACTTTAAAAAAACTCCCTGCCAATTGGAAACCAAGACATTGGTCTGAGTAAGTCGCTGTCTGTCAAAGATAGATCTCCTGAAACCAGATATGGTCAACTGTCAAAGCTGTGATCCTCTTAGTGTTGTCTATGTGAGGAGACTGAAGCACTTTATGGAGTTACTCAGTGTACAATGAAAGTGGTCCTTTACAAACTAAACCTCTAGGCAGATTTTATCCAAGATACAGGCTTTCTCTACCCAAGGTTAGGTTTTCTTGCTTAACAGTGTTGCCAGGTCAGCCTGCTCTTTGTAATTTCTAATTGCCATGGGATTTTTAAAGTATGTAACTATTATCAGGTCTGTAACAATTAATTCACTCGTCTGTTACGGAGGCCATGAGGGAAGCAAAGAATTGTACCATTGTAACCTTCCATGTTTGTTGCAAGAGCTGACTAATAAGGGAGAGTATTGGACTGGCTACCTCTTCCAACAGAAGGCTTTAGCTGTAAAATCCAACCAGTCATTAACAAGACTTAAAGGGCTTGACTTATGCTGGTTGAAGGTCTATTCTCCATTGAGAGATGAATGGCAGAAAAAGAAGAAGACAAATAAAAAGAAGAGGAGGAGAAGAACAATTCATCATTAATTAAATTGCAACTATAGAAGTTGTTGCAAACAACATAGTTCTGGCAACTCCTGCAATGCCACCGATGCCAAGTTGCATTGGCTACTGCCTTTCCCTTGGTTAACGTCTGTGACATGGAGAGGAGGAACTTGCTACTGGGCAACAGCTGGTTCTCTGCATTCCAGGCTTGTGTCCTGGAGATGTCACTTCAGCACCACGTAACAGCGGTGACACAACACGGGAAGCAGCAGTTACTAATTATAAGTCTTAATGCATTGAGCAAAGTGCCAGAGGTTACTTCCGATGGTGGAAGAGATCATTGTATCTCACTAGATAGCTACTGCCCGCCTAAGCTGATCAGCCCCCCAGTCAATAAGGTGCTATCTGGCCATTGTTTGCACAGTCACCAGCGTTGCTGCCAGGTGCCTTCCCAGCGGCACAACTCTTTAGTCCTACAGGACTGAAAGAGGTCTACTACTATTATAGGACTGAATGCTGTTTATATTGCAAAAAGAAAATCCTAACCTGCACAGTTCGAGGCGACTGCACTAGTCAGGCGGCCTTAATTCCTCAGGCTCAAAGACCCCTCTGCCATACACCGCAAGGAACTATATTGGCAGTAAATGACAGCTGTTTATATTCCTCAGCTGGCAACCTGTGCTTCCATGGGTCATGTTCCTACTACTGCGACTCCTCACACCCAGTCTGTGGTCATCCTATGATGCTAGAGGGTTCTCTTGCAGCCTTCTTACCACCCACAGATATGGCCGGCAGGAAGACGTGGAGAAACCCTTGGAAAAGATCTTACAGCAAGCACAAAAAAGTAAACTCCATAACATATGTTCATATGTTCTTGATCTGGTTTCAATTATTATATTGTCATTGGTGTATATTTTTGTGCTACATAGAACCTGTACTTTTGTATAGATATGAAATGTGGACAATGAGCAAACAATCTTAAAAAACATCTAATGGCAGTGGAAATATGGTTCCTAGGGAAAATGCAAAGAATACCATGAACACACAGAAACACCAGTGAACAAGTCCTACAAGAAACAAATGAAAATCGTAAACTGATTAGAGAAATTAGAGGTAGATGGTCAAGACGTTTTGGGCATATTATGAGAAGAAATAAACCAGAGAACTTCATGACAGCTGGTAAGATTCAGGGGAACAGAACAAGGGGAAGGCAGAGAAGTAAATATTTGGATAGCGCTTGACCATATGGCATGGTCGGGACAAGAACACAGAGCTGATCCACGACTCTGGTGATCGTGTGAGTTGTTGAAGCATGACTGCCCACACTTATGACACATGATGATGATGATATTTTCATATTCATCATGTAACAGGTTATTTGCAGAACATTGTTCTTATCGCTCTCATCATTCTCATCACTCTCATCAGGCCGCACCAAACAAGTGTCTCCATCCCTGGCCACATCTCCCACTTCACGCACCCTCATGCTTGAGCTGTCTGCAATTACCTGTGTCCATCTCTGTGCTGGCCAACCTTGCCACTTCTTCCAGGAACCACACCTTCCTACAGAATGTTTCTGTAACTTTTCAGCTCAAAAGCCCCAATTCTCTTATTTGGTTATTGTAAAATTGACATCCATATGTTGCTAAACGAAAGATGCATGTTCTCAAAAATGTTACTTCAACTTGTTTGCTTATGTGACATAGGCTCTTAATACTGTTTAATCTCTGCATTGCTATGGCGATAACATAGGCTCTTAATACTGTTTAATCTCTGCATTGCTATGGCCATAACATAGGCTCTTAATACTGTTTAATCTCTGCATTGCTATGGCCTGTCTTCATCTAACTTCTTTTAAACATACAAAGAAAATATGTTAATCTTTTGAGGACTTTCATACAACAGAGTGGTGCCTACAGCATATGCCACTCACTCCCAAAAGTTTGTCTAATCAGTCTCTTGTTTTCTTAACATTATAATGAAATTTAGGGGCCGTTTCTCTCGACATCCTTGTTTCATGACTGAACCATTTCACATATTGTTTCTGACATTATTCAGTGCTGGCATTATTTCCACATGTCATTTTATTTCTTCCTGTCTGATTCTGCCTCTTGTTGTTACTCCTAATATTCTCCTCACATATTTCATGTATGTTGTTTATAGTTTCCACATTACTAAAATTATAACATCCATAAAATTGTAATAATTATTGCAATACTTTGTGAGTAAAGTCAAGGACACTTTTAACACCTTAGTGCACTAAGTATATGCTACCAGACCCATTTTTTAGACTAAGCAACATTAAATAGGTGATCTGGTGAGTACCATGCCAGCCACTTTTACTTCCTGAGATATCTTCTGGTACCCTGGTTTACCTCGGAACCCAAATCAAATTTTAAAATTCAGTTGATGTGGATTTAACCCATGATCACTTGGCGACAAGTGAACGTCTAACCACTGTGTTACCGTGGCTTCCACTTGAACTCAGATCTGTCCTGGCTCAGTATTGGAGCAGGAAAAGTTGGTGAAGAAGGGAACTGATCACTTAAGCCGTATGTAAGTGAAAAATCACACTCTGGTACACAGTATCTGTGCTGGTACTTTATTTATATTCTGTGGGGGACTAAGCCAACTGTTTTTGCATGGAGTGCAATGACATCTTCTGGTGACAATCAACAGATGTCTTCTCTAGTATCTGATTGTCCTTGTGTTAAATCTAGTGCCCTCTTTTGAAAATGGAGCTATTGAATAATTGTACGAGTTCTGTTATAGTAGTTACTTCAGACATATTGTTTTTCTGCAGGCATACTGGGAAGTGTATGATGACCTCTGTCAGAAGGTCAAGGAGAAACACCCATACAATGAAGGTCGCCGGCTTCTTGATGTCCTTGACATGTCAGTGTTTGATTTTCTGACAGGTGCGTTTTTCTTCCTCTTTTTCTATTGGCTAATTTGTTTGTACACTTGTTAACTTCATTTGTTTCTGTAACTTTGACTTGTGTACACACATTTCTGAATGAGATCACATGCAGTTTAGATACTTTGGTCGGAGGTCAGCATGGCTGAATGGATACGAACAAGTGTTCTTAAACATCCTGTGTGCTGATGACGAGGTAAGGGGTTCAACACCTACACCAACTAAAATGTTGACTTCTCGTCCTTAACTTGGGGGCGTAAATTACAAGTACCTCTGAAGTCGGAGTGGGTTCACCTGATGGCGAGGGGCACTGTTAATAGGGAAAGCTAATCCACACGCAAAATTCAGTCCAGCACTACTAGAAGAAGTGTGTATTGACTACACTTTAGTTCAAAGCGAGCGAGCGCAAACAAAACATACAAAGGACCAAACAAAAATGGATGGTGGGAAATGGGAAGTAAAGATTTGTCAATTATGACTTCAAAGATGTTAATATGGTAGCGGACAAGCTGTATTGTATATCAAATTACAGGAGGTTGCATAGGAAATGCTACTATATGTAAGCCATTGGCAGATACGGGAAGTCGCTTAAGACGAGTATTTATCCCATGGCACTTAACACTTAATTAGTTAAAAGATATTCTATATGGAAAAGTGGACAACATCAGTAGATGGACAAGAAGACTCCATTATATTTGGGTGGACAACATTAGTAAATGGACAAGAAGATTCCATTATATTTGGGTGGACAACATCAGTAGATGGACAAGAAGATTCCATTATATTTGGGTGGACAACATCAGTAGATGGACAAGAAGATTCCATTATATTTGGATGGACAACATCAATAGATGGACAAAAAGATTCCATTATATTTGGATGGACAACATCAATAGATGGACAAGAAGACACCAATATATTTGAGTGGACAACATCAATAGATGGACAAGAAGACGCCATTATATTTGGTTGGACAACATCAATAGATGGACAAGAAGACACCATTATATTTGGGTGGACAACATCCATAGATGGACAAAAAGACACCATTATATTTGGATGGACAACATCAATAGATGGATAAGAAGACATTATTATATCTGGGTGGACAACATCAATAGATGGACAAGAAGACACCATTATATTTGGGTGGACAACATCAATAGATGGACAAAACGTCGCCATTATATGTAGGTGGACAACATCAGTAGATGGACAAGAAGACACCATTATATTTGGGTGGACAACATCAATAAATGGACAAAAATACACCATTATATCTGGGTAGACAACATCAATAGATGGACAAGAAGACACCATTATATTTGGGTGGACAACATCAATAAATGGACAAGAATACACCATTGCATGTGGGTGGACAATATAACAATTAGAAGTAGTAGCATATGAACTATGCTTGAGTTAAAAGCAAGCAAAGATAAAACCAAAAAATGTAATAATAAAACATCCAGTATTTGTCATGCATATCATTTTAGGTCTGTATTTTTCAGGCAACTTAGACAGACATCACTATGAAACATTCCGAGACTTTGGCAATGACACATTTATCCTTCACCTAGACAATGGCAGAGCGTAAGTGTTTAAATATTTCTGTTTTAACTTCCAATATTTCTGTGTTAGCTTCAATATTCTAATGTAACTTCAATTTTTCAATTTTAACTTTCTGATTTTGTTGTCTATATTTTTTTTTTCTGAGAGAAATGAAAATATTTGTTAAAACAATCATCTCTTGCATACAAAGTTTACAAAATACTCTCACGTGTAGAGTAATGAATATACTATTCCATTTTGGACAAGTGTTTAATAGTTTTTTTGTTTTTTTTTCATTCAGAAAGCAATGGTAAATGACTGAACCTATAAATTGCCTTGTAAATCACAAACAATCAAATAATGCTGGGGTTTATTGTGATGTCCTGTAAAAGAACTTGATCCTTTTCATGTGTCAAGGCTGATGTGAAGCTTGCTTATCTTATTACTAAACCATAAATCTGACTTTTGTATAAAGAGATATAAAGGGAATACAGTTTTGGCAAGTCCCGTAAAAGTATGACTGTATATCTTGCCTGGCCGACACTCAGTACTATGAGGAAGGGCCAGAGAGACACATAACTAGACTGCTAGTGGGGACGCCTCATTAGTTGATGAAGATAGGGATGGAGCATGCATGAAATGTCCTGAGTGATGTCGTGTCGGTTCTTGATTCAACCCTCACTTTGTAACTTAAGTAAACTTATCACGGAACATTATTAGGATGATTTCCCCTTACCTTCCCCATCCACATAAGACATACGTGCTACAGTGTGTATTTATAATGCCTGTGCAGTTTTTAAAAATATTACCATTCCAAGTTTTGTATTTACCTATTATGTTGCATGAACTTCACAGTTGGCGAATACAAAGTTTGGAACGGCAATATTTTCAAACACTGCATAGTCGTTAAAAATACACACTGTATAAATAGTCTGTTGTAGGTAGTTTTTATTATGTTTGGCGTTTTACCTTGGTAGCAGCCAGATCATCAGATTATCAGTTTAGTTTAGTTTAGTAAACGGATCAACATCACGGCACACGGTGTAACCCATAAGTGCTCTTTTCTACTCCTAACTCAAGCCTGAGTCCAGAGAATCTCAGCTCAGTACATGAACTCCGTAGCACCGGCAAAGATCCTGAAAATACTTTGGGTAGATTTTAACTCGAAATTTTGCCAGGGCAGCGCCGTTAAGCTACTCTTTTTTGATTTCCAACTGCCAAGGAATTTTTTACTTGTGCAACAATACACACGGGCATCCGATCTCACTACCCAGAGACCAGGGGAAATTTTGTTACTAGAAGTCCACGTTAAAAAATTGTGGCTCTCACCGGGGCTTGAACACTGGACCTCCAACACTCGAGGTGGACACCATACCTTGAGACCACTCAGCCCTCTATCAGATTATCAACATGTTCTATCAACAATCTATGCCAGATAAGACCATGTGTGCTCAGTCTCCTCAGAATGTCTATGAGTGTGTAGCAATAGATCAGTCCTGTCTTGGATCATCAGTTTTCTGTCTCATTTATGCAGCCTTCATGTCTGTCACCTCCCTGTTTGACTCCAGTTTCTCTTGTCCTGAGCAAGGTCGTTGTCTCACCCATGTAATTGAAATCAGCAGTTTCACCAAGATATTAAACAGTATTTCTGATGTCTGCCCATTCTCCTGTCGCAAAACCAGCCAAAACCTATGTGATTTCATTCCCAATTACCCCAACGTGACCTGGTACAAAAACAAAAACCATGGTTCTAACCATATATTTCTTTATTGTCCCACGGCAGCAGCCAGTTACAGCCTACATTTTACAATTGTAAACTGCTAAGAGATTTTTAATGTACATAGCATGAAACTGCCTTGTGTTGGTTTTTATGAATGGTATAAGTACCGGTGATTCAGAAAGCAATGCCAAACTACTGAACGTAAACTTGCCAAGAAATCACAAACAGGCAAAAGATGCTGGGGTTGACTGTAATGTGCTGTAAAGGATATGCAACTAACTTTTTTTAAAAGCTTGAGCATAGAGTGGCTAGAATGCTGGTTTCTCCTTCGGGAGACCTGCGTTCGAATCCTCGGCAAGGTGTGGATTTTTTTACTGTCGGGGGCAAAGAGAAAACCCTAACCTGCACAGTTTGCGGTGACTGCACTAGCCAGGCGGCCTTAATTCCTCAGGCTCACGACCACCCACCCCCTGCCATGCACCACAAAGTACATAACAGGCAGTAAATGACAGTTAACAGAGCATAGATCTTCAGCTTGTTTAACAGACTTAACTCTGCTTCTCAGTACCCTAGCATCAGAGAAGTATCATAGTCTCAGTACCCTAGCATCAGAGAAGTGTCATAGTCTCAAGTACTTTAAAATTTAAAGCAATGGATTCCCTTAGTGAATGTAAATATAAACGCCACTGTGGAAATATTGTTTATGTCAACTGCAGCTAGAGATAGAGTGTTGTATAGGGAGTATTTTTAATGACTCTGGGGTTTTTGAAAATATTGCCTTTCCAAGTTTTGTATTCACCCTCAGTGGAGTTCATGTAACATCTTGGACAACAATATTTTCAAAAACCCCACAGTCATTAAAAATACACCCTGAATAACCCATACTGTTGTATGCACAGACAAGCTGAGAAACACCTGACAACAGTGGAAATTTGGTGGTTTCTGAGGAAATTTCAAAGAATACCATGGACTACAGAAAAATTAATGAAACAGTTCTTTAGTAAACAAATAACAATTGTAAATTGATTAGAGAAATAAGACGTAGACAGTGAAGATTTTATTCAGCATGTTAGGAGAAGAAGTAACTTACAAAATAAGGGACAACTGGCACACTTGGTGGGAAAAGATCATGGGGAAGGCAAAGAGATAAAAACCTGGATGGTCTGGCCACATGACATATTCGGAGGAACATAGACCTGATCCAAGACAAGGTGACCATGTGAGACAGAACCATAACTGCTGATGCTTTTGGAATAGCACATAATGATGATGATTTTACACCAAAATCTTCATATCTTAACATTAATAAACACAGTATTTGACTCATATTGCTTATATAATAAATTAGTAAACCTCACCAAGCAAACATTTATAGCAGATAATTACAATCTTTTCTATTTAAAACACTTTACAGCTTTGGGAAGTCCAAGTATGATTGTATCTCCTGCCTGGCACCAGTTCGGCAGTGCTGCATGATTCGATTGTCAACGCTGACAAAGTTAGTGAAGCTTTACGTTGGTCCAGACAGCCTCAGTGATGTCTTGAGATCATCAATGAACTCAGATCCTCTAAGTCCCATTTTGTTAGAACCGCATCTCGATGCACTGGACAGACGAGTCAGTAAAATTTTACATGTTATAAATGGTTGCTTAAGAAATGGATCATCTTGGAATGAAGTTATTATTGACGATGGTGTGACATGATAAATAAGATATTGTATGCATTTGTTACATTCTTGATACAGAGGTGTTCTGTGATAATAGACATATTGTGTATGCCAGCAGGTGATAAATGCTACATCTTTACTGTTGCTGATTTGAGCATGATTGTACTTGTGGGAATGGCTTTCTTTTGAGCTAAGATGTACATATGTTTTCTCTTTTATGATGTAGATATTTTATATTTACAAAAGAACAAGTTAGATAAAGTTGATGAACAAAACAACAAATTAGCTACAGACAAAATAACTAAGACACCAGTGTGTTCAGTATGATAATCACTCAGGCTTATGGTTTTCCAAGTTGGACAAAACTTCTCTTCCCAAAAATATCAGGCATCTCCATGCTTTTTTTGCCACTGACAGTGCTTTTATTATTGCGTTTCCTGCAATAACTTATTCACGTTTCTCTTTGGGATTTCATCTTGTTTGTCTGAAAACTTATCTTGATAAATGTTTGTAGTGCCTGAGTTCTTAATTGCTGTTGTTTACATCTGGTTCTAGCCTTGTGATGTGATTGCTTTGATAGATGCATCATGATCATCTGTGGCTGATGATGATGTAGTATTAATGCAATATTAATTTGTAGTTGCTGCTGCAACAGTTGTGGATCTGGTGAGCCAGGCCACACTACTTTCAATGATTGCTTCACAACAGCAAAGGCAGTGTTTGACTCTTCTGCATTCCTCCTTTTAGCATTTTATGCAGGAACTCCATGTTGTATTGATTGAATTTGGTGAGAAAGATCCTTATACTCAGCTGGAGTATCTATTTGAGCTTATTGATTTTAATACTGAAGGACCCCGGGAAGGTTAACCCGGTCAACAAATGCCCGCAGAAGTCAGATGTGTCGGCCTAACGGCGCAAGAACGCAGCTCTGCTGTAAACAGGCACAACGCAGTCACATCAGGAAAAAAAAAATCCGGATGAACGCAGAAGAAGAAGAAGATTACTGAAGGACTGACTGTCACCCTAGTAGGTAATTGGTAGATTTTATATATATATGAGCATCAACATTTGAAATCAGTTGTCAGTGTTTAGCTGACATAGACTGAATAATAGCTGATTACATCATTCTTCAGTTACAACCTTCAACATCATTATTAATTGGAGTTGCTCATTACATTTATTTCATACATATTTTTGATACTGTAATTACTAGAATACAGTTTCAAACTGTTATATTTTTAAAGATTGAGCACAACCATTGATCGTATTCTGGTATGAACCTTGGGCCTTGTCTGCATCAAATGGACTGTTGTATTTTTAGTGCTTTAAACGAACTACATTTTTAATAGATCCATTCATACCAAATGTCTAGTTATTAGATTAAATGTTGTCTGTTTAGACAGCTGATGTGAAGGTTTGCGAATGTGTTTCACCACATTTAGTCACTGTTATTTTGTTTTTATTTTCTAAGTAGTCAAAACTTTGTTTCACACCTTAGCCATTTTGACACAACATTTTTGTTTTTCTTCATGTATTTCAATAGTAAATGTTATATTCTCTCTCTCTCTCTCTCTCTCTCTCTCTCTCTCTCTCTCTCTCTCTTTCTCTCTCTCTCTCTCTCTCTCTCTCTCTCTCTCTCTCCCCCCCCCCCCCCAATCTCCTTATGTTTTAATACTAAATTGTTTTTACTTTGCGCCATTTCTTTGGTAAATATGCTTTGTAGGCCATCTCATGCAATATTGTTTCCAGCTGAAACATTTAAGTAATATATAAATAAAATTTGAGTATTTCAGCAGTTTATTTTTTCATTCAACCATTTCAGCAGCTTATTTTTTTCATTCAACCAATTTAGCATTGTAATGTTTCTTGTGACTATATTCCTCCTATATTTTGTTGACTTTGCATCTTCCTGGTGTTGACTTTGCTTTTTCCTAGCAAATAAATGTTTTCCTAATTATTTTCATTATAATTATTCATTTCTTTAATTTTTAATGAGAGAAGACCAGCTTGTCTTTATGTATCATGTATATTTTCCATAAATATTACAACAGCATTCATTTTTATTTGTAATTCTCACTAGTTCAGCATTGTTGATATTTGATCACAGTGATCACTGTACATGACTTTATTGCTCTACATGATCTGTTCTTTATTTCTTATTTAATTGATGTTGCATGTATATTTTCCAGTCCCTAAGTGCTTTTTTTTTTATTGTTTTTTGTTTTTTTTGGGGGGTTTTGTGTAACCTAATTGACACAAATCATTACCTTAATTGAATGAGGAGATTATAACTGACCATATGGGTGGGTTAATTTTTATACATGTATTAAAAAAAACTTCTGGTCCCCAACATGAAGGATAGGCATTTAAACAGTTAAGGCCTCTGCAGTGTTTATGCTTGTAGCTACCATTTTCATTCCCATTTTCCTTATGTTGGACTAGAAGTGCATGGTTCCATTGTCCTGCTACTGAGTTGGGTGCGTGGCGTGACACTGTGAGCTGTGAATTTTGTGTTAAAAGCTTTTACATCTGTTCACGGTTTGTTTGTAGCGTGAACTGCATTTTCGGAATAATGGCGGCCGGCTTGTCTCAGAACTGACTAGATTGCCTTATACAGTAATGTGTGGCTGCTGGTTTTCTAGTGACTGCCGCTTCCATCGCCGATGAACTGTATTTTTTGTGGAGGACTTTTGTGTTGGCATTCTAGCGGCGCCATTATGCATAGTGTACCTGTGCAGGCTGTTAGTTTGTCGAGACTCCTGTTTGTTCCACTTTTCACATGGGGCAGTGAGAAGCATTTTGTGTGATATTCACACAGAACAGAGCATAATGGAGACGACCCGTTGCTGTGAAGTTGGAACCGCGCCTGATGACTAATGACTAATACATGGATTAGAGCTGTATTAGACATGTAGTTCCTTCTGAAGTACAATCTAATACAGCTCCAATACATGTATTTTTTTTTTTAAAACCATCCATACCTAGTTGGTGGACAAAATATAATTAACGTACGTTATGCTGATGACACTGTCTTGATAGCAAAAAATCAGAAGGAACAACTATAGGAAATGATACGAGGGGGATTCAAATGAAAACCTTAAAAGTGTGATAGAAATTATAATAACAATGCCATTGTCTTGCAACCTGTTAATATTGTTGTTAAGGATGTCAAGAGTGTTAAGCACATGACATCATGGTGCAGACAAACACGATAACATCATCAATCAATCATGTGTCATGCCGGAAAACTGGGCGGTCATGACTCGCCATTTCACTCGATCACCAGAGTAGTGGATCAGCTCAGTGTTCCTGTCTTGTCCATGCCATGTGGCCAAGTTATCCAGGTATTTTCCTCTCGGTCTTCCTCTTGGTCTGTTCCCCTTGATCTTGCCAGTTGTCAATAAGTTCTCCAATCCATTTCTTCTCATAACATGTCCACAAAATTCTGACTGTCTTCGTCTAATTTCTCTAATCAGTCTAAGATTTTCATTTGTCTCCTGTAGTACTTGGTCATTGGTTTTTCTATCTGTCCATGGTACTCTTTGCATTTTCCTCAGAAACCACATTTCTGTAGCCATCCAATGTTTTTCAGCTTGACTGCACATTATCCAAGTTTCACATCCATACAAAAGAAACAGCTCTATGTACCCCTTCAACACTCTTTTTCTCGTTTCAATTGACATCTTTTTATTGGTCAGAATGTTTTTCATCTTGCTAAAGGCTACTTTCGCCATGAGGATTCTTGTTCTAATCTCTTCAAGGCATCTCCCATCAGATGTTATGACTTCCGAGATAATTGTATCGATTCACTTGTTGAAGAATATTCCCATTTACTTGTATATTACATTGTGGTACTTCGTTCTTCCTAGTGACGACCATAACCTGTGTCTTCTTACAATTTGATTCCAACCCCAGCTGCTCACTGTGTACAACAACCGCGTCTACTAATTGTTGCAGATCCTGTGCATTGTCTGCAATCAATACTGTATCATCTGCATATCTAATGTTATTGATGTTCCTTCTTCCATTGCTGATTCCATTTATATCTTCTACATTTCTGAAAATATTTTCACTGTATAGAGAAAAAAGATCTGGAGAAATTACACATCCCTGCCTAACGCCTCTCTTAATAGGTTGATATTGTCCCACTTCATTATCAATCCTTATGGCAGCTTGTTGTTTCCAATATATGTTTTTTATAAGTCTAATGTCTTTCCCATCAATTTGTAGATCTGCAAGCATATCCACCATGTTGACATGTCTAACTCTATCAAAAGCCTTTGTGTAGTCAATAAACCAAAGATGTATATCCTTGTTTACTTCTACAGCACGTTCAGTAACTGTTCGCAGCATATACGCAGCATTTACATCATAAGGACAGTTTAAAGATGGTGCCCTACTTTTGACATGCACCAAAGTGGAGCAGCGTTCAGTTATCCCTTTTTTTTTTATCAATTAAGAGGTGAAACCTATAGAAATTCATCAGTGAATGAAGGTCCAGTATGGTGATGCATGCAGTCAGTCCAGCAAATGTATGAGGGAGGAGAAATTTTCAAAACTGTTTGGTTCGATGAAGAGGTACAGTAGGTGGTGCATTAGTGGGTTACACAGGCAACCAAGAGAATTTTTTTTCTACAGGAATCCACAACAGTTGTAGAAAGTGAAAAATGGTCCTTAGCTTTAAAAAATAGGATGATAGAAGAGAAGCTATGCTGATATTTATTTAACAGATTGTGCCTAAATTTCCAGTCAAAGTAAATTATGTTATTTTTGGGACAAGTGTAAAAATGCAAATATCTAAGCACATCAAT
Source organism: Cepaea hortensis (assembly GCA_963921405.1). Lineage (NCBI taxonomy): Eukaryota > Metazoa > Mollusca > Gastropoda > Stylommatophora > Helicidae > Cepaea > Cepaea hortensis. The sequence goes on along the minus strand of OY992880.1, from coordinate 128,592,573 downwards.
AACATCAGATAGAACAGTGGTTCTCAACCAGTGGGGAATTCCCCCCTAGGGGGGAATTTTAGGGTTTCCAGGAGTGAATGAAGATTATTTCAAGATCGCGTTAATACAAGAACCGATTACTTGATATTATTTTTCCCTCCATACTTTATGGTTCTGTACTCCTCGCTCTTCTGATATTCATCTTATAATGTAAGTAGACCCACAAATCACGTTTTATGTAGACGTCTAAACTTGTTCTAGTATGTGTTATTAAAGTTAGCTTCCATTTTTACGTATAATATGTAGGGGCAGGGTGGGGGAGGGGGAAGTTATAGGGAGGAAATACGAAAGGGGAGCAATGGCATTCTCAACATATTGTGAAGGGGGGCATGGACCCAAAAAAAGTTGAGAACCACTGAGATAGAAGATGCATCACAGAGATAAAGAAAGAATAGGACAAGCAAACACTGCATTTTATCATATGAAGAACATATTATGCAATAAGTCTTTGTCCTTGGAAGTTAGAATAATAATTCTTGCATGTTACGAGTACATAGAACCAGGACATGGCTACTGGATAATTTTCAGGAAAATTTTTTGGAAGGACAGAAGGTGAGGAAGATAGCTGTCCACTCAAACTCAGTATGCCTTGGCCTAAAATATGTGAAGGCCCAGCACTTCACACTCAAAAGGCTGTATCAGCATTTTTGCCTTTTACTTGAGAAATCTTGGCCTAGTGAGTCATAATCAGCATAATTCAATATTAGCCAGATTTCAAATGAACTCCATTAACCTGCATCAGGCTCAAGAACACACAGAAATAGATCACTGTTCCATGCTTATCCTAATGAGAACTGAAACTTACTTTGCTCAGGAGCAATCCAGTGAAAACTATCACACTCTTGGCGTAATAAGCTGGACAAATATGATTAAAAGAGGAAAGAAAAAAAGGGGGGAGGGATGTGTAGTACTTAGTGTCTGTCCAGGGTGTCCCACAAACTAGTGTCTGCCCAGGATGCCCATAGATTAATGTCTGCACAGGATGTCCCACAGATTAGTATCTGCCAAGAATGTTAGACATTTTAGTATCTGCCCAGGATGTCCCATAGATTAGTATCTGCCCACATTTTTCACAGATTAGTATCTGCCCAGGGTGTCCCACAAACTAGTGTCTGCCCAGGATGTCCCACAAACTAGTGTCTGTCCAGGGTGTCTCACAAACTAGTGTCTGACCAGGATGTTCACAGATTAGTATCTGCCTAGGATGCCCCACAGATTAATGTCTGCTCATATGTCCACATATTAGTGTCTGCCAAGGAAGGTCCACAGATTAGTGTCTGCCCAGGATGCTCACAGACTAGTATCTACCCAGGGTGTCCCACAAACTAGTGTCTGTCCAGGATGTTACACAGATTAGTGTGCCCAGGGTGTCCCACAAACTAGTGTCTGCCCAGGATGCTCACAGACCAAGAATGCTCCATGTGGAGGTGAAAAGAGGCCCTCATCGGTATGAATAATCACTCTGGCACATAAGCACTCCCTACTTTCCAGATCTGTGCAGTAGAAATGATCAGAAATACCACATATTTGTTTGCATGTTTTCATATTTTTTTCCATTCATGTTTTATAATAGTACCTGTATTGTCATCTCCATGGTTTATATGCTGTTGTGTTTTCTTGTTTGCTGATAAAAACTTGCGGCCACAATACCCTCTGTTTTCTGCAATTGTATTTTGCAATGCTGCCCTACACTTTGTGTTTTCTATATTGTCTAGGATTTATTTGGAGCACTATCGATTGATCAATAAGTGCCGCACTTAGGTATAATGAAACAGTAGAAACAAATATGCCAGATTTTTACTTGCTCATGTTCTCGTGTTAAAGATAAAGGATATAATGGCTGCTTTGTAGAAATATTACCATAGCACTATATTTGTAATGTTCAATTTAAAGAAGTTCACACTTTTGCATATAATTACCCATTTACAAAACAATTTGTTTAACTGTCTTCATAGATTCAGCTGACCACTGTTTATTCAGGTTTATCATATCATTTCTCATGTTAAATGTTTCCACTATGTACAATCAATTCCTCAGCCATTTTGAGATAAAATATTTCATGCACACCAATTTAATCCTGTTGTCTTGTTGACATCACATCCAACATTCCATACGCTATACAGTTTGCCAACTTCTAGAATTCTACAAAAGCTTCAATTTCATTTGCCAAAACTGTGCTGTGTTGGCTTAATTATTTCTTTTATTTGTCTGTATAATTATGTATTTTTGCTGATGTTTGTATGCTTGTGTTGTTGTTGTTGTTGTAGAACTCTCCCTACTTCACGTTGTTCGCTCTTGCGTAACTTGAAGAAATGGTGACTGATGATGGTTTGTTTAACTTCAAGAAATGGTAACTGATGTAGGGTTGTGTAACTTGAAACAATGGTGACTGAAATAGGGTTGTGTAATTTTAACAAATTGTGTCTGTTTTAGGCTTGCATAGCTTCAAGAAAAGGTGACTGATGTAGGCTTGTGTAGCTTCAAGAAAGGGTGACTGATGTAGGCTTGTGTAGCTTCAAGAAAGGGTGACTGATGTAGGCTTGTGTAGCTTCAAGAAAGGGTGACTGATGAAGGCTTGTGTAATGTCAAATAATGGTGACTGATGTAGGCTTATGTAACTTGAAGAAATTGTGACTGATGGGTGAATGATGTAGGCTTACATAACTTGAAAAAATGTTGACTGCTGTATGCTTGTGTAACTTCAAGAAATGTTGACTGCTGTATGCTTGCGTAACTTCAGGAAAGCGTTGTAGGGTTGTGTAACTTGAAAAAATGGTGACTGAAGTAGGGTTGTGTAACTTAGATGGTGACTGATTTAGGGTTGTGTAACTTGAATAAATGGTGACTGATGTAGGCTTGTGTAACTTTAAGAAAGGGTGACTGATGTAGGTAGGGTTGTGTCTTCAAAGAAGGATGACTGATTTAGGATTGTGTAACTTCAAGAAAGGGTGACTCATGTAGGGTTGTGTAACTTCAAGAAAAGGTGACTGATATAGGGCTGTGTAACTTCAAGAATGAATGACTGATGTAAGGTTGTGTAACTTCAAGAAAGGATGACTGATTTAGGATTGGGTAACTTCAAGAAAGGGTGACTCTTGTAGGGTTGTGTAACTTCAAGAACAGGTGACTGATATAGGGCTATGTAACTTCAAGAATGTATGACTGATGTAGGTTTGTGTAACTTTAAGAAAGGGTGACTTATGTAGGGTTGTGTAACTTTAAGAAAGGGTGACTGATGTAGGGTTGTGTAACTTCAAGAAAGGGTGGCTGATGTAAGCTTGTGTAGCTTCAAGAAATGGTGACTGATGTAGGGTTGTGTAACTTGAAGAAATGGTGACTGATGTAGGCTCGTTTAACTTGAAGGAATGATGACTGATGATGGTTTGTGTAACGTCAAGAAATGGTGATTGATGTAGGCTTATGTAGCTTTCAAGAAAGGGTGACTGATGTAGGCTTGTGTAACTTCAAGAAATGGTAACTGATGTAGGGTTGTGTAACTTTAAGAAATGGTGACTGATGTAGGCTTGTGTAGCTTTAAGAAATGGTGACTGATGTAGGCTTGTGTAACTTTAAGAAATGGTGACTGATGTAGGGTTGTGTAACTTTAAGACATGATGACTGATGTAGGGTTGTGTAACTTTAGGACATGACTGATGTAGGGTTGTGTAACTTCAAGAAATGGTGACTGATGTATGGTTGTGTAACTTCAAGAAATGGTGACTGATGTAGGCTTGTGTAACTTCAAGAAATGGTGACTGATGTATGGTTGTGTAACTTTAAGAAATGATGACTGATGTAGGGTTGTGTAACTTGAAGAAATGGTGACTGATGTAGGCTTGTTTAACTTGAAGAAATGATGACTGATGATGGTTTGTGTAACGTCAAGAAATGGTGACTGATGTATGGTTGTGTAGCTTTCAAGAAAGGGTGACTGATGTAGGGTTGTATAACTTTAAGACATGGTGACTGATGTAGGGTTGTGTAACTTCAAGAAAGGGTGACTGATGTGGGTTGTGTAACTTCAAGAAATAGTAACTGATATAGGGTTGTGTAACTTTAAGAAAGGGTGACTGATGTGGGTTGTGTAACTTCAAGAAATGGTGACTGATGTAGGCTTGTGTAACTTCAAGAAAGGGTGACTGATGTAGGGTTGTATAACTTTAAGAAAGGATGACTGGTGTAGGGTTGTGTAACTTCAAGAAATGGTTACTGATGTAGGGTTGTGTAACTTTAAGACATGGTGACTGATTTAGGGTTGTGTAACTTTAAGACATGGTGACTGATGTAGGGTTGTGTAACTTTAAGACATGGTGACTGATGTAGGGTTGTGTAACTTTAAGACATGGTGACTGATGTAGGCTTGTGTAGCTTTCAAGAAAGGGTGACTGATGTAGGGTTGTGTAACTTTAAGACATGGTGACTGATGTAGGGTTGTGTAACTTTAAGACATGGTGACTGATGTAGGGTTGTGTAACTTTAAGACATGGTGACTGATGTATGGTTGTGTAACTTTAAGAAAGGGTGACTGGTGTAGGGTTTTGTAGCTTTCAAGAAATGGTGACTGGTGTAGGCTTGTGTAACTTTAAGATATGGTGACTGATGTAGGGTTGTATAACTTTAAGACATGGTGACTGATGTAGGGTTGTGTAACTTTGAAAGGGTGACTGGTTTAGGGTTGTGTAACTTTAAGACATGATGACTGATGTAGGGTTGTATAACTTTAAGACATGGTAACTGATGTAGGGTTGTGTAACTTGAAACAATGGTGACTGAAATAGGGTTGTGTAATTTTAACAAATTGTGACTGATTTAGGGTTGTGTAACTTGAATAAATGGTGACTGATGTAGGCTTGTGTAACTTCAAGAAAGGGTGACTGTTTTAGGCTTGCATAGCTTCAAGAAAAGGTGACTGATGTAGGCTTGTGTAGCTTCAAGAAAGGGTGACTGATGTAGGCTTGTGTAGCTTCAAGAAAGGGTGACTGATGTAGGCTTGTGTAGCTTCAAGAAAGGGTGACTGATGAAGGCTTGTGTAATGTCAAATAATGGTGACTGATGTAGGCTTATGTAACTTGAAGAAATTGTGACTGATGGGTGAATGATGTAGGCTTACATAACTTGAAAAAATGTTGACTGCTGTATGCTTGTGTAACTTCAAGAAATGTTGACTGCTGTATGCTTATGTAACTTCAGGAAAGCGTTGTAGGGTTGTGTAACTTGAAAAAATGGTGACTGAAGTAGGGTTGTGTAACTTAGATGGTGACTGATTTAGGGTTGTGTAACTTGAATAAATGGTGACTGATGTAGGCTTGTGTAACTTTAAGAAAGGGTGACTGATGTAGGTAGGGTTGTGTCTTCAAAAAAGGATGACTGATTTAGGATTGTGTAACTTCAAGAAAGGGTGACTCATGTAGGGTTGTGTAACTTCAAGAAAAGGTGACTGATATAGGGCTGTGTAACTTCAAGAATGAATGACTGATGTAAGGTTGTGTAACTTCAAGAAAGGATGACTGATTTAGGATTGGGTAACTTCAAGAAAGGGTGACTCATGTAGGGTTGTGTAACTTCAAGAACAGGTGACTGATATAGGGCTATGTAACTTCAAGAATGTATGACTGATGTAGGTTTGTGTAACTTTAAGAAAGGGTGACTTATGTAGGGTTGTGTAACTTTAAGAAAGGGTGACTGATGTAGGGTTGTGTAACTTCAAGAAAGGGTGGCTGATGTAAGCTTGTGTAGCTTCAAGAAATGGTGACTGATGTAGGGTTGTGTAACTTGAAGAAATGGTGACTGATGTAGGCTCGTTTAACTTGAAGGAATGATGACTGATGATGGTTTGTGTAACGTCAAGAAATGGTGATTGATGTAGGCTTATGTAGCTTTCAAGAAAGGGTGACTGATGTAGGCTTGTGTAACTTCAAGAAATGGTAACTGATGTAGGGTTGTGTAACTTTAAGAAATGGTGACTGATGTAGGCTTGTGTAGCTTTAAGAAATGGTGACTGATGTAGGCTTGTGTAACTTTAAGAAATGGTGACTGATGTAGGGTTGTGTAACTTTAAGACATGATGACTGATGTAGGGTTGTGTAACTTTAAGACATGACTGATGTAGGGTTGTGTAACTTCAAGAAATGGTGACTGATGTATGGTTGTGTAACTTCAAGAAATGGTGACTGATGTAGGCTTGTGTAACTTCAAGAAATGGTGACTGATGTATGGTTGTGTAACTTTAAGAAATGATGACTGATGTAGGGTTGTGTAACTTGAAGAAATGGTGACTGATGTAGGCTTGTTTAACTTGAAGAAATGATGACTGATGATGGTTTGTGTAACGTCAAGAAATGGTGACTGATGTATGGTTGTGTAGCTTTCAAGAAAGGGTGACTGATGTAGGGTTGTATAACTTTAAGACATGGTGACTGATGTAGGGTTGTGTAACTTCAAGAAAGGGTGACTGATGTGGGTTGTGTAACTTCAAGAAATGGTAACTGATATAGGGTTGTGTAACTTTAAGAAAGGGTGACTGATGTGGGTTGTGTAACTTCAAGAAATGGTGACTGATGTAGGCTTGTGTAACTTCAAGAAAGGGTGACTGATGTAGGGTTGTATAACTTTAAGAAAGGGTGACTGGTGTATGGTTGTGTAACTTCAAGAAATGGTTACTGATGTAGGGTTGTGTAACTTTAAGACATGGTGACTGATGTAGGGTTGTGTAACTTTAAGACATGGTGACTGATGTAGGGTTGTGTAACTTTAAGACATGGTGACTGATGTAGGGTTGTGTAACTTTAAGACATGGTGACTGATGTAGGCTTGTGTAGCTTTCAAGAAAGGGTGACTGATGTAGGGTTGTGTAACTTTAAGACATGGTGACTGATGTAGGGTTGTGTAACTTTAAGACATGGTGACTGATGTAGGGTTGTGTAACTTTAAGACATGGTGACTGATGTATGGTTGTGTAACTTTAAGAAAGGGTGACTGGTGTAGGGTTTTGTAGCTTTCAAGAAATGGTGACTGGTGTAGGCTTGTGTAACTTTAAGATATGGTGACTGATGTAGGGTTGTATAACTTTAAGACATGGTGACTGATGTAGGGTTGTGTAACTTTGAAAGGGTGACTGGTTTAGGGTTGTGTAACTTTAAGACATGATGACTGATGTAGGGTTGTATAACTTTAAGACATGGTAACTGATGTAGGGTTGTGTAACTTGAAACAATGGTGACTGAAATAGGGTTGTGTAATTTTAACAAATTGTGACTGATTTAGGGTTGTGTAACTTGAATAAATGGTGACTGATGTAGGCTTGTGTAACTTCAAGAAAGGGTGACTGTTTTAGGCTTGCATAGCTTCAAGAAAAGGTGACTGATGTAGGCTTGTGTAGCTTCAAGAAAGGGTGACTGATGTAGGCTTGTGTAGCTTCAAGAAAGGGTGACTGATGTAGGCTTGTGTAGCTTCAAGAAAGGGTGACTGATGAAGGCTTGTGTAATGTCAAATAATGGTGACTGATGTAGGCTTATGTAACTTGAAGAAATTGTGACTGATGGGTGAATGATGTAGGCTTACATAACTTGAAAAAATGTTGACTGCTGTATGCTTGTGTAACTTCAAGAAATGTTGACTGCTGTATGCTTGCGTAACTTCAGGAAAGCGTTGTAGGGTTGTGTAAAAATGGTGACTGAAGTAGGGTTGTGTAACTTAGATGGTGACTGATTTAGGGTTGTGTAACTTGAATAAATGGTGACTGATGTAGGCTTGTGTAACTTTAAGAAAGGGTGACTGATGTAGGTAGGGTTGTGTCTTCAAAAAAGGATGACTGATTTAGGATTGTGTAACTTCAAGAAAGGGTGACTCATGTAGGGTTGTGTAACTTCAAGAAAAGGTGACTGATATAGGGCTGTGTAACTTCAAGAATGAATGACTGATGTAAGGTTGTGTAACTTCAAGAAAGGATGACTGATTTAGGATTGGGTAACTTCAAGAAAGGGTGACTCATGTAGGGTTGTGTAACTTCAAGAACAGGTGACTGATATAGGGCTATGTAACTTCAAGAATGTATGACTGATGTAGGTTTGTGTAACTTTAAGAAAGGGTGACTTATGTAGGGTTGTGTAACTTTAAGAAAGGGTGACTGATGTAGGGTTGTGTAACTTCAAGAAAGGGTGGCTGATGTAAGCTTGTGTAGCTTCAAGAAATGGTGACTGATGTAGGGTTGTGTAACTTGAAGAAATGGTGACTGATGTAGGCTCGTTTAACTTGAAGGAATGATGACTGATGATGGTTTGTGTAACGTCAAGAAATGGTGATTGATGTAGGCTTATGTAGCTTTCAAGAAAGGGTGACTGATGTAGGCTTGTGTAACTTCAAGAAATGGTAACTGATGTAGGGTTGTGTAACTTTAAGAAATGGTGACTGATGTAGGCTTGTGTAGCTTTAAGAAATGGTGACTGATGTAGGCTTGTGTAACTTTAAGAAATGGTGACTGATGTAGGGTTGTGTAACTTTAAGACATGATGACTGATGTAGGGTTGTGTAACTTTAAGACATGACTGATGTAGGGTTGTGTAACTTCAAGAAATGGTGACTGATGTATGGTTGTGTAACTTCAAGAAATGGTGACTGATGTAGGCTTGTGTAACTTCAAGAAATGGTGACTGATGTATGGTTGTGTAACTTTAAGAAATGATGACTGATGTAGGGTTGTGTAACTTGAAGAAATGGTGACTGATGTAGGCTTGTTTAACTTGAAGAAATGATGACTGATGATGGTTTGTGTAACGTCAAGAAATGGTGACTGATGTATGGTTGTGTAGCTTTCAAGAAAGGGTGACTGATGTAGGGTTGTATAACTTTAAGACATGGTGACTGATGTAGGGTTGTGTAACTTCAAGAAAGGGTGACTGATGTGGGTTGTGTAACTTCAAGAAATGGTAACTGATATAGGGTTGTGTAACTTTAAGAAAGGGTGACTGATGTGGGTTGTGTAACTTCAAGAAATGGTGACTGATGTAGGCTTGTGTAACTTCAAGAAAGGGTGACTGATGTAGGGTTGTATAACTTTAAGAAAGGGTGACTGGTGTATGGTTGTGTAACTTCAAGAAATGGTTACTGATGTAGGGTTGTGTAACTTTAAGACATGGTGACTGATGTAGGGTTGTGTAACTTTAAGACATGGTGACTGATGTAGGGTTGTGTAACTTTAAGACATGGTGACTGATGTAGGGTTGTGTAACTTTAAGACATGGTGACTGATGTAGGCTTGTGTAGCTTTCAAGAAAGGGTGACTGATGTAGGGTTGTGTAACTTTAAGACATGGTGACTGATGTAGGGTTGTGTAACTTTAAGACATGGTGACTGATGTAGGGTTGTGTAACTTTAAGACATGGTGACTGATGTATGGTTGTGTAACTTTAAGAAAGGGTGACTGGTGTAGGGTTTTGTAGCTTTCAAGAAATGGTGACTGGTGTAGGCTTGTGTAACTTTAAGATATGGTGACTGATGTAGGGTTGTATAACTTTAAGACATGGTGACTGATGTAGGGTTGTGTAACTTTGAAAGGGTGACTGGTTTAGGGTTGTGTAACTTTAAGACATGATGACTGATGTAGGGTTGTATAACTTTAAGACATGGTGACTGATGTAGGGTTGTATAACTTTAAGACATGGTGACTGATGTAGGGTTCTGTAACTTCAAGAAATGGTGACTGATGTAGGCTTGTGTAACTTCAAGAAATGGTCACTGATGTAGGGTTGTGTAACTTCAAGAAATGGTGACTGATGTAGGCTTGTGTAACTTCAAGAAATGGTGACTGATGTAGGCTTGTGTAACTTCAAGAAATGGTGACTGATGTAGGCTTATGTAACTTCAAGAAATGGTCACTGATGTAGGCTTGTGTAACTTCAAGAAATGGTCACTGATGTAGGCTTGTGTAACTTCAAGAAATGGTGACTGATGTAGGCTTGTGTAACTTCAAGAAATGGTCACTGATGTAGGCTTGTGTAACTTCAAGAAATTGTGACTGATGTAGGCTTGTGTAACTTCAAGAAATGGTGACTGATGTAGGCTTATGTAACTTCAAGAAATGGTGGCTGATGTAGGCTTGTGTAACTTCAAGAAATGGTGGCTGATGTAGGCTTGTGTAACTTCAAGAAATGGTGGCTGATGTAGGCTTGTGTAACTTCAAGAAATGGTGGCTGATGTAGGCTTGTGTAACTTCAAGAAATGGTGAATGATGTAGGCTTGTGTAACTGAGAAGCTAGAACATTTCTCTAAAACAAGAAAATCAGATATCAGCATGTCCGAGAGGTTTAATGAGCTGGCTTAGCTTACAACGAATTCTGCACACATTATTACAGATAAATTGGCAAACAAAAACTACTGCATTTGCACATGCAGACATTTGCATTTCCGATCCGTGCAACGGACATGATTAGACGTGTATATCGCTGCCTCAAATTTACATTTGTACATGTTCATGCAAGTAAATCTTATCCGACCATCCATATTATTACTGCTGTTTGTTCTGTTAACGATTCTTATCATTTTCTAGTCTTCCATTACAGCTCACCTCTAGTTTTGAGTTTATTGTTCAATTTAAATTGTTTGCTCATGTTTTTCCATTTTAATGGTTCTATTTTATTATATTTTTTTTAACAATAGTAACGAACCCTAATCCACACCTTGAGGTCGACATGGTAATAGTCCCATGTTGTTATAGACCAATCAGAGCTCAGTGTGTGACGTGGTCAGTGGGTGATGTGCTAAGTGGGTGACATGGTCAGTGGGCGATGTGGTCAGTATCACACCAGGTACCTTTACTACCCACAACATTTTCTGGTACCCATTTTAGATACCTCAATTTTAACACAATCCCCCGCCACAAGGGAAAATAGACCACTTGACCACCAGGCCAACATGCTAGCCACTGCATTACTGCAGCTTACGTGTTTTAAATGCTAACCCATTATTTTGATGCTGATATAACTGGGCAAATTTCATTCCTTAATTCTTTCAATCCCAAGCAACATTGGGATCTTTCTCATATATTAACGGTTTTATTTCAGTGTCTAACTTGTGTGATTTAGACTTAGTTAATTAGGCAACTGCCTTCTTGTTTTACGTATTAAATTATAAGCCAACGTGGCATGTTGATTAGTTCACTTGCCAGTTAACACTGGTCTGCATTGTTTCCCAGAAGTGGATTATCTTTTCTTGACCATTACATCTATAGGGTCAACTCAGATTTGTGAAATGGATGCCACGTAAAGTTCACAGTTTTCATGAAATTGAGAAGAACGAACAAATGAATGAACGAACTGTATTTTCAGTGGGTCACAAATTGGGCATGCAGGCCCATCTTACATTTGGCCCTTCCAATCACTCATCTTTCATACATCAGTTATCTATTATGCATGTTACATTCAGATAGGAAAGCCTTATTGTCATATTAATGTTGTGAACAAACAATGCATATTACCATGTTATGAAACAGGCAGGCAGGCAGACACGGATACACACACATGCATAAACACATCACATACATACCTGCATACATATATCATTTACACAAACTCTCACAGTTATGCACACACTCAATAACACACAAATACACTCTCTATTGCATGCACACATACTCACTCACAATCACAAACTTCCTAACAAATATTTACTTATACATACTCTCTCTCTCTCTCTCTCTTTCTCTCTCTCTCTCTCTCTCTCTCTCTCTCTCTCTCTCTCTATCTATCTATCTATTCTATCTATCTCAAAGGTGGTTAGGATGAGAAATGGTTATCCCTAAAACTGTATCCTGTGAGCAAACATTTGTGAAGAACTGTCACATTGCTCCCCCCCCTCTCTCTCTCTCTCTCTCTCTCTCTCTCTCTCTCTCTCTCTCTCTCTCTGTATCCTGGGAGCAAACATTTGTGAAGAACTGTCACATTGCTCCCCTCTCTCTCTCTCTCTCTCTCTGTCCTGTGAGCAAACATTTGTGAAGAACTGTCACATTGCTCCCCTCTCTCTCTCTCCTCTCTCTCTCTCTCTCTCTCTCTCTCTCTCTCTCTCTCTCTCTGTATCCTGTGAGCAAACATTTGTGAAGAACTGTCACATTGCTCCCCTCTCTCTCTCTCTGTATCCTGAGAGCAAACATTTGTGAAGAACTGTCACATTGCTCCCCTCTCTCTCTCTGTGTGTCCTGTGAGCAAACATTTGTGAAGAACTGTCACATTGCCCCCCCCCCCTCTCTCTCTCTCTCTCTGTATCCTGTGAGCAAACATTTGTGAAGAACTGTCACATTACTCCCCTCTCTCTCTGTGTCCTGTGAGCAAACATTTGTGAAGAACTGTCACATTGCTCCCCTCTCTCTCTGTGACCTGTGAGCAAACATTTGTGAAGAACTGTCACATTACTCCCCTCTCTCTCTGTGACCTGTGAGCAAACATTTGTGAAGAACTGTCACATTGCTCCCCTCTCTCTCTCTCTGTATCCTGGGAGCAAACATTTGTGAAGAACTGTCACATTGCTCCCCTCTCTCTCTCTGTGTGTCCTGTGAGCAAACATTTGTGAAGAACTGTCACATTGCCCCCCCCCCCTCTCTCTCTCTCTCTCTCTCTGTATCCTGTGAGCAAACATTTGTGAAGAACTGTCACATTGCTCCCCTCTCTCTCTGTGTCCTGTGAGCAAACATTTGTGAAGAACTGTCACATTGCTCCCCTCTCTCTCTGTGTCATGTGAGCAAACATTTGTGAAGAACTGTCACATTGCTCCCCTCTCTCTCTGTGTCCTGTGAGCAAACATTTGTGAAGAACTGTCACATTGCTCCCCTCTCTCTCTCTCTGTGTCCTGTGAGCAAACATTTGTGAAGAACTGTCACATTGCTCCCCTCTCTCTCTGTATCCTGTGAGCAAACATTTGTGAAGAACTGTCACATTGCCCTCCCCCCCCCCTCTCTCTCTCTCTCTCTCTGTGTGTCCTGTGAGCAAACATTTGTGAAGAACTGTCACATTGCTCCCCTCTCTCTCTCTGTGTCCTGTGAGCAAACATTTGTGAAGAACTGTCACATTGCTCCCCTCTCTCTCTGTATCCTGTGAGCAAACATTTGTGAAGAACTGTCACATTACTCCCCTCTCTCTGTGTATCCTGTGAGCAAACATTTGTGAAGAACTGTCACATTACTCCCCTCTCTCTCTGTGTCCTGTTAGCAAACATTTGTGAAGAACTGTCACATTACTCCCCTCTCTCTCTCTGTGTCCTGTTAGCAAACATTTGTGAAGAACTGTCACATTACTCCCCTCTCTCTCTCTGTGTCCTGTTAGCAAACATTTGTGAAGAACTGTCACATTACTCCCCTCTCTCTCTCTCTCTCTCTCTCTCTCTCTCTCTCTCTCTCTCTCTCTCTCTCTCTCTCTCTGTGTGTCCTGTGAGCAAACATTTGTGAAGAACTGTCACATTACTCCCCTCTCTCTCTGTGTCCTGTGAGCAAACATTTGTGAAGAACTGTCACATTACTCCCCTCTCTCTCTGTGACCTGTGAGCAAACATTTGTGAAGAACTGTCACATTACTCCCCTCTCTCTCTGTGACCTGTGAGCAAACATTTGTGAAGAACTGTCACATTACTCCCCTCTCTCTCTATGTGACCTGTGAGCAAACATTTGTGAAGAACTGTCACATTACTCCCCTCTCTCTCTCTCTCTCTGTGTCCTGTGAGCAAACATTTGTGAAGAACTGTCACATTACTCCCCTCTCTCTCTGTGTCCTGTGAGCAAACATTTGTGAAGAACTGTCACATTACTCCCCTCTCTCTCTGTGTCCTGTGAGCAAACATTTGTGAAGAACTGTCACATTACTCCCCTCTCTCTCTCTGTGTCCTGTGAGCAAACATTTGTGAAGAACTGTCACATTACTCCCCCCTCTCTCTCTCTGTGACCTGTGAGCAAACATTTGTGAAGAACTGTCACATTACTCCCCTCTCTCTCTGTGTCCTGTGAGCAAACATTTGTGAAGAACTGTCACATTACTCCCCTCTCTCTCTCTCTCTCTCTCTCTCTCTCTCTCTCTCTCTGTGTCCTGTGAGCAAACATTTGTGAAGAACTGTCACATTACTCCTCTCTCTCTCTCTCTCTCTCTGTGTCCTGTGAGCAAACATTTGTGAAGAACTGTCACATTACTCCCCTCTCTCTCTCTCTCTCTCTCTCTCTCTCTCTCTCTCTCTCTGTGTCCTGTGAGCAAACATTTGTGAAGAACTGTCACATTACTCCCTCTCTCTCTCTCTCTCTCTCTCTCTCTCTCTCTCTCTCTCTCTCTCTCTCTCTCTCTCTGTCCTGTGAGCAAACATTTGTGAAGAACTGTCACATTACTCCCCTCTCTCTCTCTCTCTCTCTCTCTCTCTCTGTGTCCTGTGAGCAAACATTTGTGAAGAACTGTCACATTACTCCCCCCCCCCCCCCCTCTCTCTCTCTCTCTCTCTGTCCTGTGAGCAAACATTTGTGAAGAACTGTCACATTGCCCCCCTCTCTACAGCAGCGTCTGCTACGGGGTTACTTCTGTTTATTTATTATCCTCCAGCATCATAGGAAACTGCTTAATCTTCTCAGTGCCTTGAAAGCTCCTCATGCTCTTTGTAATATTATTTTGATATCTGTATCTGCTCCCTTATCTGTGTTCACATTTCTCCCTAGATAGGTGTATGATTCCTTCTCTTGAAGTGAGTATTCACTAAGGGAGTTTGGGTCATCATGTTTTTGGTTTATTCTCATTATTTTTGTCTTTTTTCCTATGAATTTTAAACCTAACTGTTGTGACCTCCGATCCAATTCTTATCTTTAGACTTGTTCATTGCTGTTTTGATTTTGCAGCTCAAGTTTTTCTATGGAATGGTTAAGACAGCTTCAGCCCTAACCTTCCTTAGTCTCCTCTTGGGGGCATGTATAACAAGTTACATTGTGTTATTTTTTACACCCCATCAGGGTCCTGGTACATCACAGATCTCTTAGTCACCTCTTACAATATGCCTGATAGGCTGCAGTGTTACTGTTCACTGCCCCTCTTAAGTGTCCTGGTAACCCACACATGTAGACCTCTTACAATATGCCTGATAGCTACGGTGTAACATTTCACTGCATCTCTTAAGTGTCCCGGTAACACACAGATGGAAACCTCCTTAGACACCTCTTATGACATGCTTGGTAGTTGCTAGTGTGTACTATGACTAGAATAGAATGATTAAGAATTGAACACATGAAAAAAAATGAGATACTGAATGCATGAGCATCCATACACCAGCTCATTCTCTATAAAACAAGTTACTGTATGTTTATTGGGCCTGTTGGCCCAGTAGTCATGTGTTCAAATCCCCATCGAGGGTTTCCTTTCAGTTTGACCTTGGTCCCCCAGGTCAGCCCAGCCTAAAATCAGCACCAGGAAATTATTTGGGGGGAAATAAAGCAGCCAGCGTGATATCGACCACGCCACCAGTTGAGTTCTGATTGACCATACCACCCATTGAGTTCTGATTGACCATACCACCCATTAAGTTCTGATTGACCATACCACCCGTTGAGTTCTGATTGACCTTACCACCCGTTGAGTTCTGATTGTGCTATGAAAATATGAGGTTAACATATTCCCAATACATCTGAAGCGTATAAAAGAGCTTTTATACATTTTGTTTATGCTTGATATATATTTCTTAGAACTTTTTTTCTCAGAAAATTGTTCTATTGCAAGGTGTTTGTTTTCAGACTATAAAGATTTAGGCCTGGAGGAGTTAACATAATAACCCAAAGAGGCAGTAGTATAAAATGAAAAAATGGGTTTTAACTTGAATAATTTGAGGGCAGAAGTAATGGTAATATCAATTAAACTGATCATGCCTAAATGTTCAATTAAAGTCATTGATATTAATTTGTGACAAGCATGGAAATTAATGTATATGATTAACATCACGTGAAAGAGGTATCACAGAGGTAAGGAACAGAATAGGGTAAGCAAACATTGCATTTTATAACATGGAAAACATCATAAGCAATAAATCACTTCTCAGAGGAAGTTAAAAGGAAAAGGAATTGTTGTATGTTAAATAGAACCAGCTTTACCATATGGCTAAGAATCCTGGACAATTAGAAAATAAGCAAAAAGCCCATTAAGATCTCAGAGATGTGGTTTTACAGGAGAATGTTGAAAACTCCTTAGACAGCTAAAATGAATAGTCTAAATGGTTTGGAATAGGTTATGATATAAAGTCAACTTATCACAAATATCAAAAAGAGGCAGCCATCATTTATTTAGCCACAGCATGAGAAGAGAAAAACTGGAACATGTGACAACTGGAAAGATTGAGGAAAAGAGAGATTAAGAAAGACAGTGAGAGAAGATTTTTGACAAATATATGCTGTTGGGGATCACAAGATTTTGAAATGCATGATTGCTTACGCCAGCTGGCAAGCATTTGGTTATGATTATGAAAGGGCAGAAGGCATTATGCTAATAATTACAAAAGATTGTATTAATATAATGACTGAGTGTAACACAAGAAAGTCAGACAAGTATATTATCTTTGCAGTAATCAACAAATGTGTCTTCTCTGGTTGCTACAAAACAGAGTTAACGTTCACATTGTGGGATGGAAAAAAGCTTAATCAACAACAGAAACAAACATTAACTGATGGATTAGAATACATTTAGTTACATTTTTCAACTGGAGATGTCAACTATCATGTCAACTATCATCATTACATAGCATAATGCAGAATGTCACTCTCTCTTGTTAGCTCCCCTGCCTCATGCACCCTCATGCCTAAGGTGTCTGCAATGTCCTGTGTCTATCTTCATACTGTTCGAGCCTTCATCTTTTTCCAGGAGCCAAGCCTTCCCTCAATGTTCTGTCCCAGCCACTGTGATGTTTAATGTGGCCTCACTATTTCAGTTTCTGAGACATGATTCTGTTTGTGAAATTTCAGCTGTAAATTGTTCATTTTCAACAAATTTTGTTTTGATATTTAACAAATGTGAATTAATTTTGGACACTTATTTTTAATTCTTTCACCAACTTCATGAAGTCTGGTCCTATCAGATAATTATGACAATGAATAGTTTAAGACTCAAGGTGACAATATTTCCTTTATGTCTCAACAGAATATATGAAATTGAAACATAAATGAGCTTGTGTGTGTTTGACCTTATGTCGTAAGAAGCTAGATGGCAAGAAATCTGGAAATGTCATGGGTTATAAATTTAACAGTGGTGATACATTTCTAGATGTAACTTTTTTTATTTTACATTTGGAACATTATTATCATGTTCAGAAATCTTATTGTTGAAAACTAACTTTTGCTTTCACGTGGTGAAGATTTTATTTATGCTCTGCCAATGTACGTGGTTAGACTTGTCAGACAGCCTTCATGTTGTGCTTAGGGATTTCCTAACTCTTGTCGACCAATTAAGGGACCACTGCAATTTGGAATTTTTAACACTGTGCATGAAAATTACATTGATTGGCATAAAACATGTTTGAAACCAAAATTTACATTCAGTTTTTGTTTTTTTATCTTTTTATATATCCATTATAATTTGCTAGTTTTGCAAAGTGAAATATAAATTCCAATATATGGAGTGAATTTAATTTAGTGCATATTTTAGTATGTTATAATGAGTTACATATTTTGAAATATATACGTCTTTAAAAAATTGTATCTTGAATTACTATTGGATGTAGTTTTATTTGAACAAATATGGCTACAACGAAAGACAATAAAAAGCTGTCAATAACAATGAACGATTATAATGTGTCAATTATTTAAAGCTGTATAACAGCTTACTAGAATGATTATATAATTATTAAATTCTATATAATAATGATTAAAATCTCTACAATTAACTTTTAAAATCTACACATTTAACACTTTAAGTACAGATCAGTTTAAGTCAATGCAGATTATCAAATATTGCATTCTTGGCATGTCCATATGTGCTCTGATCTCCACCCTAATAAATCCATTAGTGAATATCTTTGCTTGTTCACTGCTGATTATTGAGCCTCCTTGAGCACACTTTGTGTGCTGCTTGTTACAGACTATACTGATCTTCTATCTGACTTTTGGCACAGTGGTGAGCTTTAATTCAACAATCAAAGATAGAAAGTGTCTGTTGGATTTTTTTGCCTGGTACATGGTAATGTGGTGGGAGGAGAGCGGGCAGACAGATTGGCTGGGACTGCACCCCTTTTATGGGGTGTTGGTGCATGGTGGGGTCGATGTGGTCAAGGCCCTTTGGGGTCGTGTGTGTAGTGCAGAGGAGCGGGTGGATTATCATGGCTTGGAGAGAATGGTGCTGTGGGAAATGGCAGGGGAATCTGGCCAACGCTCGGGGCTCAGAGGAAAAGCCAGAAAGACATGGTCATATTGCTACTGGTAACATTGTATTCAAACTCTTTGCTGGCTGTTGCAGATGAGGATGGAGCATGTATGGGAATGTCTCGAGTTCTGTGATGTTGGTTCTTAACTCAACTCAACTCATCTTCAATCTGAACATTCGCATAATATTGATTTGGTTTGTTCAGCTTGTTTCTGCCAAACTTTCTTAAGGGATATACATTGGTTGACCCTTTGATACAGTGGCAGTACCAGCTAGTCTATTGGCTTTTTACCTGCAACACCCATATTCCTAGTATGAAGAAGAAAACTCTAAAAATTGTGGTCTTTTGCAGGGATTCAGTGTAATGCCTGCATACAAAACCTGTCTTAACTCTCAGGATCGTATGAAATGAATCACTTTGCAAGCAAACAAGGTTGGAGTTTTCCACCTTAAACCAGAGTAATGCCATTGTCTTGATTCTAGTGGTGATAAACTCACCGCTGTCTTCCTGAGGAATTATGTCACTAGAGGGTGTTGAGAAAGCCCATATATGGTTTGGATACTGAACAGTCTACTCATCTGGTCATATAGCAACATCTTCATCAGTACAGTTATCATAAATGAGAACTTGACCTCTGACCTTTACATCTAGCACCACAAGATTCTACTCTCTGCACCTCATGTTAAAATTATACAAGAAGAGAAAAAAAATTCTCTTAATGTTGGGAGCACTGATGTACATTTTGCTCAGGATCAATGTTCGTAAGCTCACAAGCTAGTGTAAAAGTGTCTTCAGTCCGACCTAACTATGAGATGCTCCTCTCTAACCTGTTCCCTTGTCTTTTAGTGAATGCTTCGTTCAACAGTTGCTACTTTTCAGCACTTAATTTGTGATACATACACGACATGCCCTTGTCTAATGTTTAAAATCTTCAGAAGTTTTCTTCTCCTTTTGCCTGTGGGACTTCTAGTGAAATATGGGCCTGCCACCAAGCATGCCAAATCTTGGTCGGCCAGTCATGTTTGGCTGAATATTTGATATATATGATTGCTGATATTTTCTACTGTGTGAAGTAGCCAGTCTAAGACCAAACCTCATTAGGTGCCTTCTACGACATGCACAGAAGGTGTAAATTGCTTCTATTCCTTACATCCTCTGGAGCCCTGGTAACCCAAGGGCAGTCTATGAAAGTAAATTTTTCTATTATCAGAATTATACTGCTATTTCATCATGTTCATAATGAAAATGAAAATAATGAAATAACACAAAGATTTCCCACGTATAATGATGAATTAAAAGTTATATTTATATAAATGAAATTACGGTAGGAACAATTTTAAGCCATAATTTTAAGATTGAAAACTGCTTCTAGTACAACAATGAAAGAGTGCTTTATGTAATATACATGTCAGAGTCATGAATCTCTTGTATGTAAATACAGATATGTGAGTACAAGAACCTTGAATCCATTATTTAACATGTAAGCATCAGAGCCATGCAATGTGCCATAAAACAATATCAGAATCCAGAATCTTTTATGTAAGAATGTCAGGAGCTTAAACATGTATACTTGTGAATAACAGAGCCTTGAATCTCTTATGAATATTAGAGCCTTCAATTTTATTCTTGCATAGTGTGAAAATTAGAACCTTCAATCTGATACACGATGTGAATATTAGTACTTTGAATCTGTTGTTAATGTGAATATTAGAGACCTGAATCTATTATTTAATGTATATATTTGAGCCTAGAATATGTTATATAGTGTGAATATCAGAGCCTTCAATCTGTTATAAAGCATGAATTGTCAGAGCCTTCAATCTGTTGTATAGTGTGCATATCAGAGCCTTGAAATTGTTATATAACATAAACATAATTCTTGGATCTGTAATACAACATGAATATCAGATCTTGAGTCTGTTATAAAGCATGAATTGTCAGAGCCTTGAATCTGTTATTTGATTAAAAAAGCAGAATATTGCATCTGCTTTGTAACCATGTGTATATCAGAGAATTGAATGTACTATATAATACGAATATTAAAGTCTTGAATCTGATTTTTGTGTGTCATTGTTCTGACTTTAATGTGATTGTGTTAAAGTTAAAAACATGTTAAACATGTTATATGCATATACATGACTAATGGTTTACTGATTGAGATTAAGATTCAGCTCTTGAGATGAATGTCCCCATTCAACCATTGACTATATTGATTTTGTTGTATTTGGGGCCTTTATAGTGTATCTAATACTTCTTCTTTAGTAAATATAGATGCGTATATATATATTTTTTTTTCCGCATATTCTTTACAGGACATCGCTGTCAACAGCATCATCTTTCAGCTGTCTGTTGATTTCTTGGCAAGATTACGCTCAATAGTTTGCCATTGCTTTCTGGGCGGCCGGCTCAGTTATCCCGCAAGTCACCAGCGGGGGTCGAACTGCTTCCAGCTCTCGTCCGCTATGAGACTCTGCATGATAAACGGGATTACGGAGAAAGTATTGTAACCCCTCGGCCAGAGAGACCGGCATGCGTACATATGCTTCATTGAAAAGGTTTTAAGCAGATATATGCATCTATATTTACACAAGAAGAAGTATTAGATTTACTATTAAGGTCCCAAATTAATGGATTACTGCGTTTCATGGTTTTAAATCATGATGTGTAAGATTTTTATATTATAATTGGAGTGGAGGAGGTTTACATAAAAACCTTAAAAGTGTGATAGAAATTACAATAACCATGCCATTTTCTTTTAACCTGTCAGTATTGTTGTTATGGATGTCAAATGACATCATGGTGCAGATGAACATGGTGATGTCATAAGGAAAGTTTAAAGATGGCCACCCCACTTTTGACAGGCACCAAAGTGGAGCAGCGTTCTGTTATCCGATTTTTGATCAGTGAAGGGGTGAAACCTTTAGACATTCATCGGCGAATGAAGGTCCAGTATGGTGATGCATGCCTGTCAGTCCAACAAGTGTATGAGTGGAGTAGGAAGGCTCAAAACGTTTCGGTCTGATGAAGATGTAAGGCAGGTGGTGCATGAGTGATTACACATACGACCTAGAGAATTTTTTTTCTACAGGGATTCAAGCACTTTATCGGCACTGCATGCGGGAAATAAACAACAAAGTTAACATCATGTTGGAATAAAACAACACAGTTAATGTTATATTGAAATAAAAAAAACACAGTTAACATCCTGTTGGAATCAAAAACACAGTTAACATTATATTGGAATCAAAAACACAATGTCAAGTTGAAATAGAAAACACAGTTAACGTCATGTTGGAATAAAAATCAAAATGAATGTAACAAAAGCAAGGTGGGGAAGCAAGAACATTCCAGTCAAAGTCCATGGTATAAAATAATGCAGTTGGGATATTAAATCTTCTTCTTCTATTTCTCCATTTACCTCAGTAAAATGTTGAGGAGGAGATGTAAAGATTTTGTATGTGTTCTTTTTAATACTCATTGTAAGTCCGTGTTAATTTCTCTAATGCTGTTCTTGATACAATCACTCCAATTTGTACTTGGTCTTCTGAGGCATCTCAGTTTTATTGTTATGATTTTGCGCTCATTTTTGAAATTGTTGATTGACAATAGCACAAGAAGAGGAAGTGGGAGAGAAAGGGGGGATTCTAGATGATTTAAAAGAGTTAGAAATTGACATGAGAGACCAAATGATGTAGATTAAAGGGTTAAAAACAAAAGAGGATAGGGTTTAAAACAATAGGAGAGAGTTTAAAATGAGATGAATGAGTTAAAATACAAAAGAGGAGATGGTTAAAACCAACAGAGGAGAATGTTTAAAACAACAGGAAAGGGTTTAAAACAAACAAGGAAGAGTTTAAAACAAAAGAGGAGAGGGTTTAAAACAAAATAGGAGAGGATTAAAAACAAAACATGAGAGGATTAAAAACATAAGATGAGAGGGTTAAAAACAAAAGATGAGATCATTAAAATCGAAAGAAAAAAGAGAGGATGGTTTAAAACAGAAGATGTGAGAGTTTAAAACAAAAGAGGTGTCAGACAGACAGAAAGATTAACAGGCCTCAGATAAAGACATTTTGGGTTGTGAGACCTTTAAGGTGGAAGCCACGCATGTAAAAAATTAGACAATTATACAGGATATTGATATATTATAACTGCGGTGTAATGGTTGTGATGAAAATATTTGTTTTACCTGGTAGTTAATTCTGTAAAATTGGAGAGTATGGATGTTAGGTTGAAGATGTCCATAGGGCGTTTATAAACCCAAAAGATTACATTTCAACATGTTTCTCCAGTGCACATTATTTTATATATTTTGCAAACGATAGTGTAAACTAAGCTACTCATAAGAGATTACCATATGGATCCTTTGCTATAGTAAAATTTTGCAATAATGGTCACTAAATTTATCTGGGTGAGATAGTAACATGTTTTTTTTTTCTTTTATTGGTAACGAATAGTGGTCTTGAAAGTGCTTCTCTCAGTATAGGCACTCGACAGGAACATGTTCATAAGAAATGGTGTTTGCTGGCCTTTCCATTAAATTAACCATACCTGATTATGTTACTATAAGTTAAGTTTGGTCATCCCTTGAATCTGTCAAACTATGTATTTAAAGTAAGGAAGGGACTCATTTACATACAACGAGGTCCATGAACCCAGTAGGGGAATAACCCTTTGAGAGTACAGGGTAGTTGCTATCCCATTCACCATCCAGGACTAACACCCTTCCTCATAAGTGTACATCAAGAGAGCGTAAGTACTTTTAGCATGTGATACTGTCCCATATATATATATATATATATATATATATATATATATATATATATATATATATATATATATATATATATATATATATATATATATAGACGAGAAGCGGCTGGCCGAGTGGCTAGAACGCCGGACTCTCGTTCGGGAGACCCGGGTTCGATACCTCGGTAAGGTGTGGGATTTTTTTCTGTCGGGGGCAAAAAGAAAATCCTAACCTGCACAGTTCGCGGCGACTGCACTAGCCAGGCGGTCTTTATTCCTCTGGCTCAAAGACCCCTCTGCCATACACCGCAAGGTACTATATTGGCAGTAAATGACAGTATATATATATATATAGACCAATTGGTCCTCTATATAATGTAGCCAATGTCACATCAGTGACCATTATTTCCCATGTCATTTCCTGATAGAAGAGAGGGTTTAAAACAAAAGAGGAGAGGGTTTAGAACAAAAGAGAAGCAGGTTTAAAACAAAAGATGAGAGGGTTTAGAACAAAAGAGGAGCAGGTTTAAAACAGTGTTTCCCAACGTGGGGCCCACACCCCATAGGGGGGCAATTCAATTGTTAAGGGGGGCAATTCGAAAATGGAAGAAATCGGCTGGATATAACAAAACGGGGAGACTTGAGACTGAAGTTAACTAAATTGGAACCTGACATAAAATCTCTTTGCAGCAAGCATCAAGCGCAAGGATCTCACTAAATTTAAATAATTACTAATAATTAAAATAATATAGAAAAATCTTTCATTAAAATTATTTTGTACTTGAATTTCAATTCTCCATTATATGTTTTGAAAATTTACTTACTGTGTTTGCTCAATAATTTCCTAGTGATTTCTTCCTAAAACCTATCGGTCCTTTGGCTACGATAGGGTACATTTGCTGCTCTACCCCCTAGTAGTGCGCCTGGTCTGGTCGGGGGCCGGGATGATCAAATAAAACCCCATCACATATCTTCACCTTAGATGTGGGCCTGGTGGACCACTGTGGGCAATAGCTCACAGTGAGACTAAGGGTTCACACAAAAAAAGGGGGAACCAGCTTGTCTGGGATAACCGCCAAACAAAACCAAAAAAATCACTCAACACAACCGACACACAGGGACGCAGGACTTGGGGGGGGGGGGGGGGGGTGCGGCCTCTGACCCCTCTGGGAACCGTGAGCCCTTCTAAAAAAAATTCAAGTTTCTTTAGTGAACATTTCAATTTTTGAATATTAAAAATGATGCATATGTTGGGGGGGGGGGGGCATAATTTTAGAAAGGCTTAGGTGGGGCATAGCACAACAAAGGTTGGGAAACACTGGTTTAAAACAAAGGATGAGAGTGTTAAAAACAAAACAGGAGAGAGTTTAAAACAAAAGATGGGACGTTTAAAAAAAACCAAACAAGGAGAGAGTTTGAAACAAAAGAGGAGAGAGTTTGAAACAAAAGATGAGAGGATTATTTCCCATGCCCAGTTCCAGTTATAGAACAAACAAACAAACAAATTTCCAGTAACGTTCAACTAGCCTCTGTGGCGTTAGTTATTTTTGTGGTGGTTCATTGTGCGGTTTCACTTTTTCTCTGTTTCTGGGCCAGTGTTAGCTGGCTTATCGGTTTTGAAGAGTTTATGCCTGTGATGTCAGCTGGGGGATTGGCCGGCCAGTTCTCCTGTGTGTCCGTCTCCTCTTGTGGTTTCTTTAGTCAGTGTTGGTTTCTGGCTCGTCGTTTTTGATATAAGGACTCTTTAGTTAATGTTTGCTGTTTTATGTTGGCTAGTTTCCTTCGATTTTCTTTGACTGCCTTAGCGAATTTGTCTTTGGTCATATCACACATGGGTGTGTTGAGTAGGACATCATAGCTTCTCGTAGGTGTCCACGAGGGACCTGGTTTCCTCTCGAGTTCCTTGGACATCGTGGATGGACTGCTGGCTTTAGCTTGCTGTTTCTGGTCAACCTTTGTTTTGACCTCAACTTGCGGCTTCTCTGCGTGTGTTGCTTGGCTTCTGCTGGTTTATTTTGGGATAGTTCCTTTAGCAAGTCTCTCTCTGATTTGATGGTTTGTAGGATTTATTTGTTATCCTTTTTAAGCAGTGCCATGCGCTCCACCTCTTGTTTGATGCTGTGCTGGATGTCCTTCATATCAGCTAGCAGTTGTTCGTTGTCGCTGGTTGGTGTCGGTGTCAGCAGTGCCTTGACTTGTTTCTTCAGCTCGTCAATCTGGTTTTGCAGTTGAGATCTTTCAGCTTGTGAGATGCACGTGGCTGTCTCACACCTCCGCATTGCTTCCTTGTATGGTGTCTTTGTGGTAATGGCGATCTTTAAGACATCTGTGTGTCTTTGGAGGTACGGACAGCTCAGGTTTCTTGCTCCATGCTTGCCAAGGCAGTTGGCACACTTACTGTTATCGTTTGGGCATTCGTAAGTCCTTGTCCTGTTTGGCCAACGAACATTCCTTAATGCATGGTGCTCGGCGCAGTATCGGCAGATCTCTGTCTTGCTGCGGCATGTTGTTCTGCTGTGGCCAGCCCTCTGGCATCTTTCAGGCTGTTGTACTTTCTTGTTTATCGATACCTGGCGTGGTATCTCGCTGCCCTCTTTGTCACCCCCACTAGCGTTGTGGGAATCTTAGAGTAGGTCAGAAACCGCTCTGCCCTTAAGATTCGGATGTGAAGATTTTCCTGTTGTAGCTCATTCAGGTTCTGTACATCTGTCAGCTCCACTTGGATACGTTTGACAACCCATCTGATCGTCTGTGAGTCGGTGTTTCCGGCTCTGGTGTCTTTCTCCTCACTCTTCTTCTCAGCTGTCTTGGCTCTTGACTGTGGTGGGTTGTCGTCGGTCTTCCTCGTGGTAACTTCATTTGTGGTTATTGTTGGTTCTGGTTCTTTACACCCAGGCAGGTTCTCTCCTCTCGTCTTCTTTAAGGTCGTGTCGGCCGCCACGCTGCTCAACTTGTATGTCGGGTGTGGGAGTCTCAGTGGCGAAGTGGTCAAGCCGTTTGACTCGTGCTCCGAAGGTTGTGGGTTCGATTTCGGGCCGCGTCCTTCGGTTTACGAGTTAAATGTTTCGGAGACTCTTGTGGGTCGTCGCTAAAAGCTACGGAGTTCGTGCTTTGTGCGACACTTTCCGTGCTGCGGAAAGAGACCGAGCCATATGGGATAAAACCCGGTGCAATGAAATCGACCCTGTCGACTTTTAAGCGACTTTTTTGTATGTCGGGTGTCTTCTGGTGTTTTTCTTGGAACGTGCCATTTTCTCCCCCGTATCAGGTTTCTTGAACAGTTTGGGTGTCTTGTTCTCGATAGCGCTCCTCGGTTGCGAGTGAACGAAAAACTATCCCACGTCATTTCCTAGTATCCATTTTAGACTGGGACCCCAGATAATTTTTTTTAAAATCCGCCTGGCTGTGAATTTGAACCCATGAGCACAGGACCAACAGGCAAGCGTGTTAGCCAGTGAAATACTGTGACTTCCAAACCAGTTATTATTATCATCGTGTGCCACGCTGAGTAGCGGTGTTCTTTTGGATTTAAGGCGACTAGCCTGATCTTCTACCAAAACCATTCAAACTGCAAACACATCAAATTCCTGGAATACAGGTCTGTAAAATAATATCAAAAAGAGGTGCAAATGGAACCATGGTTGGCTATTTATGGATGGCGGGTCAGTATCTGGGACTAGCAACTTTTATCAAAAATGTTTATTCCGTTTTGTCCTAGTGGTGCTTGTATATATATTTTTTTTTAATTCGCATATCCTTTTACAGGACATCGCTGTCAACAGCAGCATCTTTCAGCTGTCTGTTGATTTCTTGGCAAGATTACGCTCAGTAGTTTGCCATTGATTTCTGAGCGGCCGGCTCAGTTATCCCGCAAGTCACCAGCGGGGGACGAACCGCTCCCAATTCTCGCCCGCTACGAGACTCTGCGTGATAAACGGGATTACGGAGAAAGTGGTGTAACCCCTTGGCCAGAGAGACCGGCTGCTTGTATATAGTCTCTTTATAATCATCTGTATTACCATGCTTTTGACAGCAATTGCAAATAATTAATACTTAATAATTTAACTGTATGTGATAACTGATAGTGAAAGAAAAATCCCTCGCTAGACGTAGGAAAATCCGCATGTCTTATAAGAGTTAAAAGTTAACTTCAGTGTATGCTGCTTATATTGTATATGTATGTGCATTCTGGTTGAACAGGGCAATTTCTAACCTTCGTTGCAGCTTTTGATGAGTTCCATGCTACCTGTTTTATGTTTCATTGAATTGTGCTGTATTAAAATGCAGAAAATTATGATTAATAATACATAAAGAAATATTGTTCTTTTTCTTGATTCATCTACAATAAAAACCTGGTCTATAATTGAATTTGTTTTATTAGGCTCATCCCTGCTATTTCTTTTCCTGTGTTGTTTGCGTGTGAGTGATATGGATGTTTCTGTGTGTTTTGTGTGGGTAAGATGAAATGAACAAGATTCTAGGTTTATGGGCGGAGCTATAGTGGAAAGTGAAGCAATAGACCTGTATGATATACTGAATGCCCACAGAGAAGCAGGGCGATTAAACGAATCAAGTGATGTGAATCTGCAACTTTGCCCAAATTGTAAAAACACAACATCAAAAGGAGCGAAGACAAAATAGAACGCTATGTCGGGGGACACAGAATAATATTCAACCACAAGAGAACTGGTGCGTCAGTCGCTACAAGCTGAGAGAGATATATAGAGGAAGGGGTATGAGCATTTATGGACTGAGTAACCATATGTAAAGTGGGGATCAATGTCGACTAAATAACTATGCAACAAGGTATATTACTTGTTTCGGCAGTCAGATGTCCAGATTTAGGAAGCCAGAATCATTATAACAATCTACTGGTAAGTTCCATCTCATTTTGTTTTCGTTCGCTGTGAACTTATGCGTAATCCATTCCCGTACTATTACTTCTAGTGTACTGGACTGATTTGTGCGTATGGATAAGATTTTCCCTACTACCAGTGTCCCTCGCCATCAGGCGAACCAACTCCGACTGCAGGGGTAATTGTCGTCCCCCAGTCAAGGACGAGAAGTTAACATTTTAGTCCAACTGTCCGGTGTAGGGGTTGAACCCGCTAACTCGGCTCCAGCACACCGAAAGTTTAAGAGCGAGCATTCTTATCCATTCGTCCATGCTGCCTCCAAGTTCTGTATAGGGTGTATTTTTAATGACTGTGCAGTAAAGGCTTGCGCACGCCATTCGTGAACCGCTTGCTTCGCGTTCGAAACACAGCGGTGACCGATTTGGCAGCAGACCGTGTCACGTTGGTGTTTATTGGTATGAGAGCCGGTCGTTCAAAAAGCAATGGCAAACTACTGAACGTAAAACTTGCCAAGACATCACCAACAGCAGTAAACTGCTGGTGTTGACAGCGATTTCCTGTAAATAGAATATGCAAAAACAAAAATAGTGTTTTAAAATATTGCTGACCAAGTTTTGTATTCACCCTCTGTAAAGTACATACAACATAATAGGTAAATACAAAACGTGGACCTGTAATATTTTCAAACACTGCACAGTCATTGTCATATATTTTTGAAGGGAGTGGGAGATCACTGTAGTGCATGCCCCATTTCTAACAAAAGAAGTAGAGTCCCATCCTCTTCTATCTTCAATAACCCCAGAATATGAACCTTGAGTTATCTGCAGGCCTCGTCTTATTAAGTAGTCTAGGAGATATAGATTATGGCCCTGGTGAGAATAATGATTACTAACTGGGATTCTGCCCCTTCTCCAAGGATTCTGTAGCTCCGGAGCCCCTTTTTTGTTTATCAAATCTGAGGAAAGTCTGGAGAATTTTCTCAGCCTGATTTAGATGAAGAAAACATGGATGTTGAGCAGTTGATTGATCTAGAGTCTTCTCTCCCCCATTTTAGTAAGTCATTATGAGTGGATTTATTTTTAAACAATCAAACACATAATCAATCACATTAGATTCTGACAACATGATGTACAAAGAAGCTGGTGACTCACAGATAGGTTTGAACTGATAAATTAACAGAAGGTCAATTCATGTTAATCATTTATTGACTGGGCCTGAGCCTTCTGGCCAGTACACACATCTCTATTGTGATTTACACAAAATATTAGAAAAGTTGCACATTGGACCATTGTCCCAGACAATCAATCAAGCATCAATATATGAGATGTCAACAAGTGTGAAACATAGTAAACATTTTGATGTTGTACATATTAAGTGTGAAGATGATGAATCAACAATTAACTATCAGTTTCCTGAAATTGGGTGTGGTGTGTACCAAGGAAAAATGTAACCTGGTGACTGGAAGATTTGGTAAGCCAGGGTCCATTGACTGATGGATCCACTTCAGGTATGCCCGTATAGCTCCTCTGAAGGCCTCCCCATACTTTGCTCATGGCCAAGTCATCTTCCCTTTCACTTGTGGTTCATCTCTTTCTCTCGGCTTCCCTCTTTCAGGTCTGATTTAGGTGGTTAGTTTGCTGATGTGTTGGGTGGTTGTTGGTATGTAGCCACCAAGAATCACTGTTTAAAATTCACATAAATATATATAATCTTCCCAATGCAATCTTTTAAAAGTAGGTAAAAGAAATCTAAATTCCTGAAGTAGGAACTAGTTCCCCTCCCCTCCCTTTTTTCTCTAAGCTAGTGTTGGGTTAATTTGGGGTGGTCAGAGTTTATCACACTGGGTACGCCTTGTATCAACTGGTTCCTGCTGTATGTAAGTTCTCATTTGACCTGGGGTCAGTGAACGTGTACAGTAAGACAGTGACAAGAGTGAGAATATGTCAAGATGCATGTAAATAAATGACATACATTTATAACATTTCTTCCACTAAATGGTGTTTATAGTGTGTATAAATAATTATCTGTGTTTTCCCAATTAACCAACTTCTTCTTCTTCTGTGTCTAATAACTCTCTCCCATTATCTGTTGTTGTTGTGATGTTGAGTGTTGGGTTGTGTGGTGTTGAGTGGTGTTGAGTTTTAAGTTATGTTGAGTAATGAGTTAAGTTCACTTCGTGTGATGGAGTTCCGCGAAGCTCAACTCTTCTGATGCAATGCAGTTCATAAGTGCTCTTATCTAATTAAAATTTGACAAAATATAAATATTTATTCCGTCAAACCCTATTGATTCAATAGATGAAGCAGAAAGAAAAGATTGATTTCTCTTTCAGCTTTCTAGATTGTAAATAGGCATAGATAAGTCTGGTTTTAGAACAAGGCACTAGTTCTAGTACACGAACTGTCATTTTAGCTGTAGATAGTTATAGCATCTTTAACAGTGTTTCTGACAAAATGCACAAGATTGTTTTCGAATCTTCACTTCGTACAGTTGTTCAGAATAGAATGGAGTAGTATAATGCACTTCTTAAAGTTAATAATTATCCTTAAGAATATCAGAGATTGCAGTTTCATCGAAGAGAGTATTGGAGTGTCAGTTTGCCCGGGAACGGCTCTGCGTCGTTAGAATCTACAGTCGAGCATTTTTACATTTCAGAGGTTTTAATTAATAATAATACATTTCAATTGACATTACAAACACTGGATACCATTTCTGGATACCTGATACATCGGGTTCTTAGTCTAATCTCGGGAATTACAAGCTTACCTCAGATCTAGACACCCCGCAATTCCATGTTTGAAAATTTGGTCACACCAGCTTCTCACATCTATTCATCAGGCTGGTTGAAGGAAAAGTGCGGGCTTACCCTATTCTGATGAAATATTAACATATGCAAATTCGGCGTTGGCGCGAAAGCGGGTCACATGTCTCCTCCTATCCAATAGTTTTTTAAGCCTTGGCTGATGAAATCTTTCTAACAATCCACGTCATCTGTCACTTATGCAGTTCCAGTTTCGATGTTAAGTTTTAAGTCCTAGTTTCAGTTTGTGGTTGTGTAGTCAATTGTTTTTTTTTTTATGTTGTTTCCTCTTCTTGCGTGCATGTTTTGGTAAATGAATAATGGTGGTTAGCGTTATGCCACATGGCCCCACTCCAGATTGTTCTATGGTATGGAACTATGTTTCCAACATTTTCAGTTATCAAATTTGTCCTTTGTTTTCCTCCCCTGTATTCTCTTCTGCATCTGATTGATCTGGTTCATCAGGCACTGGGTGTCGACTCAAGAAGTCCGCTCCCACATTCATTTTCCCAGGAACATACTCAACCTGGAACGAGTAAGGTTGGAGAAGCAGCGACCACCTCATAAGTCGGGCATTCAGAGTCTTAGATGCTGCGAGAAACATGAGTGGTTGATGGTCACATTGCACTGTGAAGTGTTTGCCATATAGGTATGCCTGAAATTTCTGTACACTCCATACGAGCGCAAGACATTCTCTCTCGATAGTACTGTAATTTCTCTCTGCTGCATTCAATTTCCTGCTAGCATAAGCTACAGGGAATAGCTCTGATGGTACATCTCCCTTTCTCTGCAACAACGTTGCCCCAATTCCTATGTTACTGGCATCGGTGCGCAGCACGAATGGTTGGTCGAGGTCTGGTAGATGTAAGACTGGATGAGCAGTTAATGCCTGCTTTAGTGCTGTGAAATCTCTCTCACAGTCAGCTAACCAAGTGACTTTCTCTGGTTTCCCCTTTTTGGTAAGATCCGTTAAAGGTGCTGACAGAGTATTGAAGTCCTTGATGTATTTTTGATAGAATCCACATAAGGATACAAATGATCTTACGTCCTTCTTTGTTTTTGGACGAGGTGCTCTCTGGAGTTTGTCCACATTTCCCTCTTGTGGAGTTATCAGTCCATGAGATATCTTATGACCTAGAAAGTCCAATTCTTGGAATCCTATCTGACACTTCTTTGGTCTAGCCGTCAATCCAGTTTCTCTGAGGCGCCTGAACAAAAGATGCAGTGTTTCTACATGCTCTTCAAATGTTTCAGTGGCGATCAGGATGTCATCCATGAAGTGACTGATGTCTGGATGCTGTAGTGGGTCAAGTAATTTTCTCATCATACGTGTAAAGACGCTGGGAGCATTACTTAATCCGAATGGAAGAACGTTGAACTCATAGTGTCCCCCAGGCGTGCTGAAAGCTAACCATGGTCTAACTTCCGGTTTTACAGGAATCTGATAATATCCCTTACTGAGATCAATCCTAGTAAAGTACTTAGCTCGGTTGAGTGCTGTGAAGAGTTTATTCTGATCAGGCAGAGGTTCTGCTTGGAATTCAGTAATAGCATTGAGTTGCCGATAATCGATGCACAATCTATGTTCTCCGCTTGGCTTTCTCAATAAGACGACGCTAGCACTGTAAGGTGATTCAGATGGTGAGATTATTCCTGCGGTGAGCAGCTGTTGTATTTCTTCCTCTAAAGTCTTTTGCTTTGCATAAGGAACTGGGTAAGTCTTGACTCGCACAGGCACTGTGTCATTCAACTTCATGTCAAATTCCTCCAAATCAGTTCTTCCTGGCTTATCGGTAAGTACTTCTGCATATTTTGCCATAAGTTCCTTAATCTGCTTTTGCTGATCCTTTGTTAAGTTGGGATTGATTTCCACATCCTTAAAGGTCTCTTTGGCTTGCATTTGGCACTCGACTCCCATTGTTGATCCTTCTTCGACTTCAGTAGCCACACTCATGGCCATCAGATGTGCAGGTTCGGTGGTTGAGGGTCTTTCATGATATTTCTTCAAGAGGTTTATGTGAAATACTTTCATCTTGCCTTTGACTGAAATTCTGTAGTTGGTACGTGAGATCTTCTCCGTCACTACATAAGGTCCTCTCCATCCTATTTGCAGCTTATTCTCACTGGTTGGAAGCAGCAACATCACCTTCTCTCCTATCTCTAACTCTCTATCCTTTGCCTTGCGGTTGAAGTTACGAGCAATTCTTCGTCTGGCTTGACGTAGATTGACATTCGCTTGTTTCCAACTGTGTTGTAAACGATTTTTCAACTCGGCAACATATGTAGATGCAGTCACGACTGTATCATCTGTAGTATTATCAGTCCACGTTCGAAGTAACGCCTCCAGTGGTCCCTTGATCGGTCGTCTAAACAACAGTGTGGCTGGAGCAAAACCTGTTGAGTGATGGGGTACTTCCCTGTAAGCGAATAAAGCTGCGGGTAAATACAAGTCCCAATCCTCTGTCTTCTCCTGGGCAATTTTGCGCAGGATACTAATCAATGTCCTGTTCCACCTTTCCACAAGTCCATTTGACTGAGGGTGATATGGTGAACTGAAGATATGGCGTGCATGAAAAAGTCTGAAGGTCTCTTCCATGAGCTTACCACGAAACTGTGAACCGTTGTCCGTCAAGATCCTTTGTGGGAATCCTAGACGTGTGAATATTCCTAATAATGCATCAGCGACGTGTTTGGAGTCACAGCTGGGCATAGGAACTGCTTCGGCCCACATGGTTGTTGTGTCCACAAGCGTTAATATGAATCGGTTTCGCCTCTTCGTTGCTGAGAGAGGGCCGATTATGTCTACAGCCACTTTCTCAAATGGAATTCCAGTGATTGGCGATTCACCCAACCTTGCCGGGGGTGTCCGGTGTTTTGGTGATACTTTCTGACACTGTGGGCATGATTTTACAAACCGTTGTATGTCTGAGTTCATCCCTGGCCAAAAGTAATGAGTAGTAATCCGCTGTGTAGTAGCGTTGATACCCATATGCCCACTGAATGGTAGACTATGACCCATCTCTAAGATCTGAGTCCTGTATTGAGTTGGTACAACAAGTTGATTAAACTCTTGTCCAGCTCGTCCTGCTTTTCTGTAAAGAAGTGCTGATTTCATGAACAGATCACCTTTACGTAGAGGTAAATGTGATTTTGGCAGTTTTCTGAAACAGGGTTCCAAGGTGCTGTCGGCTTCTTGTGCCCTCTTCAGTTCCTCCGTTCGAGGGATTGGCGTAGTTGTTTCTGGAGTTTTTGTTGCCTGGCATCGAGTGGTCATGGTCGCCATCGCCACAGATTGAACAGGTTCTCCTAGAACGATAAATCTACAGCCAAGGATTACGGGATATATTGGATCGTCCAAGACTGCTGCCTTGATTGTCCCAGTGACATACCGCGAGGCTATGTTCACTTTTGCCACTGGAAGAGACATGTTTGTTGAACTCTTCAGTGGTCCCTGCAATTCCACTATTTCCTCTGTCACCTGTTCAGGGTGAACTAAGGATGATGAAACAACACAGTCATACGATAACCCAGTATCATATAAACAAGTCGTTTTGAATCCATTTAGCAAGATGGATTCCACAACCGGAATACGAGATGATGTGTCTTGATGAGGTGTCTGTTTGGACTTTTCACCAGTGCTCACTTTTTTCTCTTTTCGGTTGGCCAAACAGGCCGCTGTGTGTGGAGGTGGCTTTTTCCTGCAATTCTGAAATGTGTGACCTCTAATTTTGCAATGGGTACAGAATGGTTTGTCCTCCTTCGGCGCTGTTTGGACTGTGTTTTGAGAGTTTTTCTGGGATTCCCCCTTGTTCTTGGTGGCTACAGTGTTTTCACCCTCCTTTGGCTGTGGAGTTTTGTTTTGAGAGGGGGTGTTGTTCGAACGTCCCTTATCTCCCATCTCCTTCTGAGATTTCTCAGGATGATTATAGTTTCTAGGCGGTCAGCCCCGTTTTGGGTTAAGAATGCCTTCATTTCGTTCTGCATTTTCCCCTTGATCTGATCAATGATGATCATTTCACGGAGTCCTTCAAAACTTTCCTCAAATCCTCCCAAGCAAGTCCATCTTTGTATGTATGACTTCAGTCTTTCAACGAGTTGCGCGTAACTCTCACCTGGTTCCTTCCTTGCGGCTTTGAATCGAGCCTTGTAAGAATCCCCGTCCACTTCGAATCGGCTCAAGAGTGCCTTTTTCAGTGTTTCGTATTCTTGTTGTTCCTCACGAGTAAGTCTTGAGAACACTTCATACGCGGTGGATCTTATGGCCTGCGCTAACTTCGTCGCCCATCTACTTTCTTCGAGCCCACAGCTGACAGCCATTGCCTCGAAGCGTGATAAAAATCCTTCGATGTGGTCAGTCTGTTCATTAAAGGGTTCCAGAGGAAATGACATATCTCCTGAATTAAGGTGAGAGACGTGAGGAGGTGGTTCTGTCACTGGCGATCCTGATGAGGTTGAGGGTGTAGGACCACTCCCTTTCTCTATTCTCCGGATCTCCACTTCAGTCTCCATTCTCCTCCATTTCTGCTTGAAATCGTTTCTCTTTCTCCTCCAATTCTGCTTGAAGTCGTTTTTCCCTCTCAGCCAATTCAGCCTGAAGCAGTTTTTCCCTCTCAGCCAATTCAGCCTGAAGCTCTTTTTCTTTGAGAGCCAATTCCGCTTGCAGTCTTTCTCTTTTGTCGAATGCACCTGAAACATATTTAGCTAGCTCAGGGCCATCTAACCCGCATTCTCTACCTGTTTCTGTTATTTGGGCTCTAAACTTTGCAGTTTCCGCCATGCCTATAATTTATTGCTTTGTTCTGCCTAAAAAATATAATTGCAGTTAGTCTGATCCGCGTAAGCTTGTCAGTCCCTGATCTGCAAATATACAACAGAGCATGTGCAATATTAAAAACACCCTATGTTATGTCTGTCTGTCAATGCTGGAAAAGCCAAAGGCAGCAGGCACTGAAGTAACCAGAATTAATTCCTAGTAAAGAAAAGAATCTGAAATTAGACAGAGTTTTCCCAACGGATAAGATTTTCCGGTGGTTGATGAAATGCTGTTAAGTTCAGACTCCATAGGAAAAGAACACCTTCTCTGGAAGAGAAGTAGTGTTGGTATAGTAGATTTATACTTGATATTCCACCTGGAGCACCTCTTCCTGAAGTATACGCCTATTGGAACATGGCCCCCTTCTTCAGGAGGAATGACCAGTCACCTACTCTTATTTATCTGTAAATGTCCTTCATATCATGTGGCTGTCAATCAATATAAGAAAATGACAATGTTCAAAATCTAAAGATATTGTGATTGTTTTATGTAACTTTTTAATTACACAATGTATTATTTAATTGTTTAATTTATTTATGGGAACCATCCAGGACGTAGCCGACAATATGTCATATATTTTTGAAGGGAGTGGGAGATCACGGTAGTGCATGCCCCATTTCTAACAAAAGAAGTAGAGCCCCATCCTCTTCTATCTTCAGTAACCCCAGAATATGAACCTTGAGTTATCTGCAGGCCTCGTCTTATTAAGTAGTCTAGGAGATATAGATTATGGCTCTGGTGAGAATAATGATTATTAACTGGGATTCTTCCCCTTCTCCAATGATTCTGTAGCTCTGGAGCCCCCTTTTTGTTTATCAAATCTGAGGAAAGTCTGGAGAATTTTCTCAGCCTGATTTAGATGAAGAAAACATGGATGTTGAGCAGTTGATAGATCTAGAGTCTTCTCTCCCCCATTTTAGTAAGTCATTATGAGTGGATTTATTTTTAAACAATCAAACACATAATCAATCACATTAGATTCTGACAACATGATGTACAAAGAAGCTGGTGACTCACAGATAGGTTTGAACTGATAAATTAACAGAAGGTCAATTCATGTTAATCATTTATTGACTGGGCCTGAGCCTTCTGGCCAGTACACACATCTCTATTGTGATTTACACAAAATATTAGAAAAGTTGCACATTGGACCATTGTCCCAGACAATCAATCAAGCATCAATATATAAGATGTCAACAAGTGTGAAACATAGTAAACATTTTGATGTTGTACATATTAAGTGTGAAGATGATGAATCAACAATTAACTATCAGTTTCCTGAAATTGGGTGTGGTGTGTGCCAAGGAAAAATGTAACCTGGTGACTGGAAGATTTGGTAAGCCAGGGTCCATTGACTGATGGATCCACTTCAGGTATGCCCGTATAGCTCCTCTGAAGGCCTCCCCATACTTTGCTCATGGCCAAGTCATCTTCCCTCTCACTTGTGGTTCATCTCTTTCTCTCGGCTTCCCTCTTTCAGGTCTGATTTAGGTGGTTAGTTTGCTGATGAGTTGGGTGGTTGTTGGTATGTAGCCACCAAGAATCACTGTTTAAAATTCACATAAATATATATAATCTTCCCAATACAATCTTTTAAAAGTAGGTAAAAGAAATCTAAATTCCTGACGTAGGAACTAGTTCCCCTCCCCTCCCTTTTTTCTCTAAGCTAGTGTTGGGTTAATTTGGGGTGGTCAGAGTTTATCACACTGGGTACGCCATGTATCAACTGGTTCCTGCTGTATGTAAGTTCTCATTTGACCTGGGGTCAGTGAACGTGTACAGTAAGACAGTGACAAGAGTGAGAATATGTCAAGATGCATGTAAATAAATGACATACATTTATAACATTTCTTCCACTAAATGGTGTTTATAGTGTGTATAAATAATTATCTGTGTTTTCCCAATTAACCAACTTCTTCTTCTTCTGTGTCTAATAACTCTCTCCCATTATCTTTTGTTGTTGTTGTGATGTTGAGTGTTGGGTTGTGTGGTGATGAGTGGTGTTGAGTGGTGTTGTGTTTTAAGTAATGTTGAGTAATGAGTTAAGTTCACTTCGTGTGATGGAGTTCCGCGAAGCTCAACTCTTCTGATGCAATGCAGTTCATAAGTGCTTTTATCTAATTAAAATTTGACAAAATATAAATATTTATTCCGTCAAACCCTATTGATTCAATAGATGAAGCAGAAAGAAAAGATTGATTTCTCTTTCAGCTTTCTAGATTGTAAATAGGCATAGATAAGTCTGGTTTCAGAACAAGGCACTAGTTCTAGTACACGAACTGTCATTTTAGCTGTAGATAGTTATAGCATCTTTAACAGTGTTTCTGACAAAATGCACAAGATTGTTTTCGAATCTTCACTTCGTACAGTTGTTCAGAATAGAATGGAGTAGTATAATGCACTTCTTAAAGTTAATAATTATCCTTAAGAATATCAGAGATTGCAGTTTCATCGAAGAGAGTATTGGAGTGTCAGTTTGCCCGGGAACGGCTCTGCGTCGTTAGAATCTACAGTCGAGCATTTTTACATTTCAGAGGTTTTAATTAATAATAATACATTTCAATTGACATTACAAACACTGGATACCATTTCTGGATACCTGATACATCGGGTTCTTAGTCTAATCTCGGGAATTACAAGCTTACCTCAGATCTAGACACCCCGCAATTCCATGTTTGAAAATTTGGTCACACCAGCTTCTCACATCTATTCATCAGGCTGGTTGAAGGAAAAGTGCGGGCTTACCCTATTCTGATGAAATATTAACATATGCAAATTCGGCGTTGGCGCGAAAGCGGGTCACATGTCTCCTCCTATCCAATAGTTTTTTAAGCCTTGGCTGATGAAATCTTTCTAACAATCCACGTCATCTGTCACTTATGCAGTTCCAGTTTCGATGTTAAGTTTTAAGTCCTAGTTTCAGTTTGCGGTTGTGTAGTCAATTGTTTTTTTTTATGTTGTTTCCTCTTCTTGCGTGCATGTTTTGGTAAATGAATAATGGTGGTTAGCGTTATGCCACAGTCATTAAAAATACACCATCCTTATTGTGCCGATCCTTAGTATACTGGGCGCCATTTGAAATAGCTCAAAAAATCATCCCAAATTTACCAAACTCCACTAGGATTGGCTCTAATCGTTAAAACTCTACAAGTTTATAATAAGTAAAGAACAAGGCTCGTATTCCATTCCAGTATTTCTACACGTTACTTCTGACGTGTAGTGGAATTATATGTTATAAGCAGATCTCAAGCAGTGAGCTTAAAACTGCAATAACCAATCATGACGCTAAATCTCCCTTATAAAAAGAAAACAGTTTTTGAACAGAAACACTAAGTATACGCCTGCATGGGGTCATATGTTCGAAAATCATTCGAGACCTGGACCCCACCCCCCCCCCCCACCCCAAAAAAAAAATCGCCTACCCCACATCCTTTCTACTGAACAGGGTTCCCTGACTAGCCAAGCTTTTTTTTTTTTTTTTTTTAAGTTGCATATCCCTTACAGCGTTGCAGTCAAGACCAGTATTTTTCAGATGATGTTGATGTTCTTGGCAAGATTACGCTCAGTAGTTTGCCATTGCTTTCTGAGCGACCGGCTCACATACCCCTAAGTAACCAACGCGACGCGATCCGCTGCCGAATCTCGCGCAGTTGTGTTCCTCACGTGGATATATGGAATTACGGAGAAAATCGTACACTTCGCCAGGGAGAACGTCAAGCCTAAAATTCGTGCTAGTAAATTTTCTGGGAAGGAGAGGAGACCGGTCTAAATATATCACTCGAGTGCTTATTGGTCTAAAAATATGCCGCAACACTCTTATGTCTAGTTCACTTCCAATTCATGAACAGTTTACAAGCTTGCAGCACTACGCTGGCCGTATTTACTACTTGCGGTCGATCACGAGATATTCTTCTAATTTTACCCTTAGCTCACCTTGACCAATTTTACCCATGACAGTTACCTAATGATATCACAAGTCTCCCTTATCTCTTGGCTAGTAAGTTTGAACAACTAGTCTTTTCAGAAAAGGGACAAATCAAAAAGGGAAGTCCCCGGGAAAGTTGTTGTGCATGTTTAAAATCCCACGGCAGGTGGCCATCGCAAGCAGGAGGCCATAAGGTCCATGTCCTGGCAAAATTGTTGGGAGAGAACGCCTATCTACGGGTATTTTGTGGGTACTGATAGGCTGGCAAGGAATGCACCTCTTTGTGATAGATTACCTATGGACAAGGGACAGGTGGTCATGCGCCTGTGGGACAAGATGAAAAAGGTGAAAGAACAGACTGAGAACACGTATGTGGAGAGTATGAGATTGCGGGGGGTTGTCATGGGTTCTGGAAGAATTTCAAAACTGAGAGGGAAGACCAGGAGAATTTTCAATCAGATAGCGGTGGGAACGATTCGCTGGCTGTTGAACGAGGGGGCGGAGCGTATATGGGAATGCTCTGAGTGCAGTGATGTCTTGTCCTTAGCTCAGCTGAGCTCAACATCAACTTGTGTGGTATTGATGTATGATAACGCAGATTTGGTCGAGGCCGTATGGGATCGCATGCATAATGCAGAAGAACCTGGTAACATAGGACTAACCCATGATATGCCTAGAGTGAAACGATGATAATCCCCACTGAACAGAATTCAATATTTTTTTCCACACTGTGTATTAGCGCATTTCGTTGGGTCAAGGATATTTATATCACACGTCACATCTCATACACGGAGATCTGTGTAGTGTTTAGTGTCAGCTAAGAATGTAGGAACAGTTTCAACACAACAAACACAAGTGTATACACTTATGGCTGATTAGCTATCTGTGAACTGTCATTTACTGCCTATAGTACCTTGCGGTGTAGGACAAGAAGGTCTGGAGCCTCAGGAATTAAGGCTGCATGGCTAGTGCAGTCGCCGCGAACTGTGCAGGTTAGAGTCTTTCTTTTTGCCTCGGACAGAAGAAGAACTCCACACCTTACCGAGGATTCGAATCCGGGTCTCCCGAATGAGAGCCCGGCATTCTAGCTATCCGGCCAGCTTATACTAAATATTACTCTCATACATGTTACCAAGCTAAGTCGTGATAGCTAATCAATAGGCATAGCATTAGATAACGGAGCTTGGTGTGTGAAAACTAACTATAATTAAAGACAAGCAAGGACTATCGGATTAACATGAGAATAGTATAACTGGAATTGTGGGCCACGGTAGCCTAGAGGTTAGTGAGCTTGCTTGCCAAGCCGGTGGTCGTGTGTTTTAATCACTATTGAGTGGATGTTATTTTTAAGTTGACCTTGACATCCCAGCTCGATCCAATCTGAAAATGGTACCAAGATGTATCATGGGAATTAAATACAGCCGACTTTATAATGACCGCATCATCCATAAGTGTCAATTAGTCTACAAAAAGGATGTTTTTTAAAATATGTATATACATTTGATATTCAGTAAAAGGGAGTGAATACAGATTTCTTGACATCAATGTTTCAGTTAAAATTTTCAACATTTTTGAATTCTTAAGAAATTAAGTACCGGTGTTTTTAATCTCTCTCTCTCTCTCTCTCTCTCTCTCTCTCTCTCTCTCTCTCTCTCTCTCTCTCTCTCTCTCTCTCTCTCTCTCTCTCTCTCACACACACGCACACACACACAAACAATATTCCTGTTTAATCCTTCTGGGTTATTATTAAGAAACATATTATATGCCTGACCCGAATGTTGTGAATACTTTGGACTGCCTTTGGACAACAATCACCTTGACATTAATATCCTAAATGTGGCTGACTCAGTCACAGGATTATTAATCTGAGTCAGGAATGGGCCCTAATATAACTTCTCTTTTGGGGTTGAACGGGGTAGGGGTAATGGTATAATCGAATTCGGAGAAAAAAAGATAGTTTCTAACAACAATTGTATTGAAGAAGTTTATGAAAGTAGAACATTATACAAACAGCATTGTTTGGTCATGTGATGAGAAGAAAGGCATTGGAAAACATCGCGACGACTGGAGAGATCAGTGGGAAAAGAGACAGACAGAGAAAAATTGTGTTCGATGGACTAAGACGGTGGCGTGGAGGAATATCTCAATATCATCACCAGGGTTGAATCAGAACACCGAGGTCCGAGGTCTGTGGACAGACATTACCACCTTCGCCAGTTGACAGCATACATAATGACGATTATGATGATGATTGATATGTGTATTTTAGTATTTATTGCCTATATCATTTTCATAGATATCGATTTTCAACATGTATATTATTTTATAATGGTTTTCAATGAAGTCCTGTTTATCATTATCATATCAGATTTCCAGCTGTTTCTGTGGCGTGGAAATGCTAAAAGTAGCCGATCAAGTCACCTGATCAGATGTCACATGATTTACGAAAATGGCTAGTGCGGGGAGATGTGGTGGTGTCTTTATCATGTTGTCTTTTCTCGTACTGACAAGTATTTTCGTGCCGGGATTAACAGCCAGGTACCAACCGACATGGGACTCTCTCGACACACGCCCACTGCCAGACTGGTACGATGAAGCAAAGTTTGGAATCTTCATTCACTGGGGTGTTTTTTCGGGTAAATATATTATTATATAATAATAATTAAATTGATAATGAATGCAGGTGTACACAATACACAGGCATTTCAATTTTGAGTCACACTGGGGGGAAAAATATATTACACAATTCTCGAGAAAAGACGACGACCTAAAATAGATTTAAAAGTCCATTAAAAGTCGACAGGGTCGACTTCATTGCACTGGGTTTTATCCGATATGGCTCGGTCTCTTTCCGCAGCGCGGAATGCGTCGCACAAAGCACGAACTCCGTAGCTCTAGCGACGACCCACAGGAGTCTCCGAAAAATTTCACTCGTGAACCGAAGGACGCGGCCCGGAATCGAACTCAAAACCTTCGGAGCCCGAGACAAACGGCTTGACCTAAAATAGAACTCCAGCTGAACGAAACACAACTTGGAGTTAGGAAAAACAACTGGACCAGTTTATGTCTTCTCGTAATGTGGCCAAAAGTGATGATTGCCTCTTTCTGATGTTTGTAATAAGTGTAAATACGAGTAGAAGTATAAGCAAGAGAATCGACTTCATTGTCATCACTGCATAATGCACATTACACTGCGCAATCACTGGAACTCATAAGACAGGCCTGCGTGCCCAATTTGTGACCCTTTGAAAATAAACTTTAATCAATCAATCAATCAATCATTGCACTGGGTTCTAACCGATATAATTATGACTGTCTCCACGGAACAGCAAATCATCTGCTCGAAGCAGCGTCACACAGATCACGAAGTCCATTGCTCCAGCTCCAGCAATGACCTCCAGCAGTCTCCAAAAAAACCCTCTCCAGAACCAAATGACAGAGTCTGAAAACGAACCACGACATTCTGAGCACGAGGCAGGCGACTTAACCATTTGCCACATAGATCCCTGAAGTGTCAATATGTAAATATATTATATAAATAAATGATTCTCCTGCACTACATATTATCACAAATCTCAATTGCCTGACAATAAAGCTTCACAAAACACTAACATGGTGGTTGATTGCGATATAAGAAGCCCATTGGTGCACACAGTTACTTAGGGTAGTTAGTTATTTAATTAGTTAGTCAACAGATTATAGATGTCTATAGTTTTAGATCCTCACTTCAGTATCGTCCTCAGCGTGTAGCGACTGATGACACGAGTTCTGTGTTGGTTGACTATTCTTTATTGGCTTCCCGCATGACGCTCTAGTCCAGCTTGACCCTATTTGACTTGATGTTCTTACAGTGTGATCACAGTCGCAGAATAACATCCATCTGTTGAGTCATTTACTCATCCTGCTTCCTCTGAGGATGTTTATAATGTTTGCCTGGTCGATTGCTCGCCCGCTCCCTACATATTTCATCTAGTCCATTTCTGGATGTAGTCCAATCAATCAATCATGTGCCATGCCGGAAAGCGTGGACGGTCATGACTCGCCATTTCACTCGATCACCAGAGTCGTGAATCGGCTCTGTCTTCCTGTCTCGTCCATGCCACAAGCCATCCAGGTATTTTCCTTTCGGTCTTCCTCTTTGTCTGTTTCCTTCGATCTTGCCAGTTGTCACCAAGTTCTCCAATCCATTTCTTC
Source organism: Cepaea hortensis (assembly GCA_963921405.1). Lineage (NCBI taxonomy): Eukaryota > Metazoa > Mollusca > Gastropoda > Stylommatophora > Helicidae > Cepaea > Cepaea hortensis. The sequence goes on along the minus strand of OY992880.1, from coordinate 128,548,849 downwards.
TCATAACATGTCCAAAAGATTTTGGCTGTCTACGTCTAATTTCTCTAATCAATTTACGAGTTTCATTTGTCTCCTGTAGTACTTGGTCATTGGTTTTTCTATCTGTCCATGGTATTCTTTGATGTTCCTCAGAAACCACATTTCTGCAGCCATCAGATGTTTTTCAGCTTGACAGCACATTGTCCAAGTTTCACATTCATACAAAAGAACAGGCTCTATGTATCCTCTCAACACTCTTTTGTCTCGTTTCAGTTGACATCTTTTTATTGGTCAGAATGTTTTTCATCTTGCTAAAGGCTACTTTCGCCATGGCGATTCTTGTTCTAATCTCTTCAAGGCATCTCCCATCAGATGTTATGACTGTTCCGAGATAATTGTATCGATTCACTTGTCGAAGACTATTCCCATTTACATTGTGGTACTTCGTTCTTCCTAGTGACGACCATAACCTGTGTCTTTTTGCAATTTAATTCTAACCCCAGCTGCTCACTTTGTACAACAACCGCATCTACTAATTGTTGCAGATCCTGCGCATTGTCTGCAATCAATACTGTATCATCTGCATATATAATGTTATTGATGTTTCGTCCTCCAATGATGATTCCATTTATATCTTCTACATTTCTGAAAATATTTTCACTGTACAGGGAAAAAAGATCTGGAGACATTACACATCCCTGCCTAACACCTCTCTTAATAGGTTGATATTGTCCCACTTCATTATCAATCCTTACGGCAGCTTGTAGTTTCCAATATATGTTTTTTATAAGTCTAATGTCTTTCCCATCAATTTGTAGATCTGCAAGCATATCCACCATGTTGACATGTCTAACTCTTCAAAAGCTTTTGTGTAGTCAATAAAGCAAAGATGTATATCCTTGTTTACTTCTATAGCACGTTCAATAACTGTTCGCAGCATATACACAGCATTTACTGTACCCTTTCTTTCTACAAACCTACATTGTTCTTTCCCTATTTCAGGTTGTAATTTCTTCCTCACTCTTTGCATGATAATTCGTAGCATAATCTTTGTGATGTGACTCATTACACTAATTGTTCTATGTTGATCACATTCCAAGGCTCCTGATTTCTTTGGGATTGCAATAAATACAGAGTTACATAATTCAGAAGGTATATCTCCAGTATCATATAATGTGTTCAGCAGTCTAGTGACTTGCTCTAGACAGGAGTCAACTAGCATGGAGAGGGATACAGGACACTGCAGACACTTGGGCATGAGGGGGGTGAAATGACAAAAGATAGAGACACTTTTCCACAGCCCATGATGAGAGCGAAGTACTGCCAAGGACTTGTTACATGATGATGATGGAGCATAAGTTCTGAAATATGCAAACAACCTCTCAGATGTGTTTATTGTGTTCAGACTGCTGTTTTTATGTAGACTGCTTAACGTAGAAATCTGTTTGGGTGTAATTGCAGTCCCAAGCTATCTGTCCGAGTGGTTCTGGTGGGATTGGCAGGGCGCTCGGGAAAAGAAAGCCGTTAAGTTTATGCAAGAGAATTATCCGCCAGACTTCACTTATGCCGATTTTGCTTCGGAATTTAAGGCAGAGTTTTTTAATGCAACACAGTGGGCACAACTCTTCCAAGATGCGGGAGCCAAGTAAGTTATGTGTGTATATACAACTTTCTCCCAAATTTAGGAGCCATGTAAGTGATGTGTGTATGTATCTTTTCATAAATTTAGGAGCCATGTAAGTGGTGTGTGTATATGTAACTTCTCCTAAGTTTAGGAGCCATGAAAGTGAAGTGTATATAAACTTTCTCCCAAATTTAGGAGCCATGTAAGTGATGTGTGTATATGTAACTTCTCCTAAGTTTAGGAGCCATGAAAGTGAAGTGTATATAAACTTTCTCCCAAATTTAGGAGCCATGTAAGTGGTGTGTGTATATGTAACTTCTCCTAAGTTTAGGAGCCGTGAAAGTGAAGTGTATATACAACTTTCTCCCAAATTTAGGAGCCATGTAAGTTATGTGTGTTTACAACTTTTTTCCAAAATTAGGTGCCATGTAAGTGATGTGTAAGGGGCTGAGTGGTCTCGAGGTATGGTGTCCGCCTCGAGTGCTGGAGGTCCCGGGTTCAGGCCCCGGTGAGGACCGGGATTTATTTAAAAAATCCACCTGGACTTCCAGTAATCAAATTTCCCCTGGTCTCTGGGTAGTGAGATCGGACGCCCGTGTGTATTGTTGTCTCTGGGTAGTGAGATCGGACGCCCGTGTGTATTGTTGTCTCTGGGTAGTGAGATCGGACGCCCGTGTGTATTGTTGTCTCTGGGTAGTGAGATCGGACGCCCGTGTGTATTGTTGTCTCTGGGTAGTGAGATCGGACGCCCGTGTGTATTGTTGTCTCTGGGTAGTGAGATCGGACGCCCGTGTGTATTGTTGTCTCTGGGTAGTGAGATCGGACGTCCGTGTGTATTGTTGTCTCTGGGTAGTGAGATCGGACGCCCGTGTGTATTGTTGTCTCTGGGTAGTGAGATCGGACGCCCGTGTGTATTGTTGTCTCTGGGTAGTGAGATCGGACGCCCGTGTGTATTGTTGTCTCTGGGTAGTGAGATCGGACTCCCGTGTGTATTGTTGTCTCTGGGTAGTGAGATCGGACGCCCGTGTGTATTGTTGTCTCTGGGTAGTGAGATCGGACGCCCGTGTGTATTGTTGTCTCTGGGTAGTGAGATCGGACGCCCGTGTGTATTGTTGTCTCTGGGTAGTGAGATCGGACGCCCGTGTGTATTGTTGTCTCTGGGTAGTGAGATCGGACGCCCGTGTGTATTGTTGTCTCTGGGTAGTGAGATCGGACTCCCGTGTGTATTGTTGTCTCTGGGTAGTGAGATCGGACGCCCGTGTGTATTGTTGTCTCTGGGTAGTGAGATCGGACGCCCGTGTGTATTGTTGTCTCTGGGTAGTGAGATCGGACGCCCGTGTGTATTGTTGTCTCTGGGTAGTGAGATCGGACGCCCGTGTGTATTGTTGTCTCTGGGTAGTGAGATCGGACGCCCGTGTGTATTGTTGTCTCTGGGTAGTGAGATCGGACGCCCGTGTGTATTGTTGTCTCTGGGTAGTGAGATCGGACGCCCGTGTGTATTGTTGTCTCTGGGTAGTGAGATCGGACGCCCGTGTGTATTGTTGTCTCTGGGTAGTGAGATCGGACGCCCGTGTGTATTGTTGTCTCTGGGTAGTGAGATCGGACGCCCGTGTGTATTGTTGTCTCTGGGTAGTGAGATCGGACGCCCGTGTGTATTGTTGTCTCTGGGTAGTGAGATCGGACGCCCGTGTGTATTGTTGTCTCTGGGTAGTGAGATCGGACGCCCGTGTGTATTGTTGTCTCTGGGTAGTGAGATCGGACGCCCGTGTGTATTGTTGTCTCTGGGTAGTGAGATCGGACGCCCGTGTGTATTGTTGTCTCTGGGTAGTGAGATCGGACGCCCGTGTGTATTGTTGTCTCTGGGTAGTGAGATCGGACGCCCGTGTGTATTGTTGTCTCTGGGTAGTGAGATCGGACGCCCGTGTGTATTGTTGTCTCTGGGTAGTGAGATCGGACGCCCGTGTGTATTGTTGTCTCTGGGTAGTGAGATCGGACGCCCGTGTGTATTGTTGTCTCTGGGTAGTGAGATCGGACGCCCGTGTGTATTGTTGTCTCTGGGTAGTGAGATCGGACTCCCGTGTGTATTGTTGTCTCTGGGTAGTGAGATCGGACGCCCGTGTGTATTGTTGTCTCTGGGTAGTGAGATCGGACGCCCGTGTGTATTGTTGTCTCTGGGTAGTGAGATCGGACGCCCGTGTGTATTGTTGTCTCTGGGTAGTGAGATCGGACGCCCGTGTGTATTGTTGTCTCTGGGTAGTGAGATCGGACGCCCGTGTGTATTGTTGTCTCTGGGTAGTGAGATCGGACGCCCGTGTGTATTGTTGTCTCTGGGTAGTGAGATCGGACGCCCGTGTGTATTGTTGTCTCTGGGTAGTGAGATCGGACGCCCGTGTGTATTGTTGTCTCTGGGTAGTGAGATCGGACGCCCGTGTGTATTGTTGTCTCTGGGTAGTGAGATCGGACGCCCGTGTGTATTGTTGTCTCTGGGTAGTGAGATCGGACGCCCGTGTGTATTGTTGTCTCTGGGTAGTGAGATCGGACGCCCGTGTGTATTGTTGTCTCTGGGTAGTGAGATCGGACGCCCGTGTGTATTGTTGTCTCTGGGTAGTGAGATCGGACGCCCGTGTGTATTGTTGTCTCTGGGTAGTGAGATCGGACGCCCGTGTGTATTGTTGTCTCTGGGTAGTGAGATCGGACGCCCGTGTGTATTGTTGTCTCTGGGTAGTGAGATCGGACGCCCGTGTGTATTGTTGTCTCTGGGTAGTGAGATCGGACGCCCGTGTGTATTGTTGTCTCTGGGTAGTGAGATCGGACGCCCGTGTGTATTGTTGTCTCTGGGTAGTGAGATCGGACGCCCGTGTGTATTGTTGTCTCTGGGTAGTGAGATCGGACGCCCGTGTGTATTGTTGTCTCTGGGTAGTGAGATCGGACGCCCGTGTGTATTGTTGTCTCTGGGTAGTGAGATCGGACGCCCGTGTGTATTGTTGCGCACGTAAAAAATCCCTTGGCAGTTGGAAATCGAAAAAGAGTAGCCTAACGGCGCTGCCCGGGCAAAATTTCGAGTTAAAAATCTACCCAAAGTATTTCAGGATCCTCGCCGATGCAACGGAGTTCGTGCATTGAGCTGAGTTTCTCCAGACTCAGGTTTGAGTAGACTCAGGTTTGAGTTAGGAGGAAAACGGAGCACTTATGGGTTAAACAGTGTGCTGTGATGTTGATCCAACGACTAAACTAAACTAAGTGACGTGTGTATATGCAACTTTTCCAAGATGATATGACAGAATCACCAGTATGGAGCTCATGGAGAGAACTAGATAAATACCAATGAATCAAGGGGTGAAGAAAAGATGCTGGCGCTGAATAGGACATACATTGAGAAAACCTGAGCATAGTATAACTAGACAGGCCGTTATCTGGAATCCACAAGGCAATAGAATTAAAGGAAGACCTAAAACATACGGAAAGGTGAAATAGTTAATAGGAAGGAAATGGATGAAACTGCGTGGAATAGCTAAAGATAGGACGGTTTGGAGCGAATTGTTTAATCTAATGTTGTATTCCTTCTTGTATTGACCAAGCACTACAAGGGTTTTACAAGCTGACCATAAAAAAGTCGCTTAAAAGTCTATAAAGTTGACTTCATTGCACCAGGTGTTTATCCTATATGGTTCAGTCTCTTTCCGCAGTGCGGAAAGCGTCGCACAAAGCACTAAATCCGTAGCTCCAGCGACAATCCTCAGGGGTCTCAAAAAATATGTACTCTTGAACCGAAGGACATGGCCCGGTTTCGAACCTACAACCTTTGGAACCCGAGTCAGACGGTTTGACTACTTTGCCACGGAGAATTCCTCTATTTATTTTGCCTTGGGGATTCTTCTTCTTCTGCATTCGTTTGGAATGCTGCTTTAGACGTAATTGTATTGTGCCTGTTTACAGCTGATCTGCGGTATTTGCACCTTTCGGCCGACATATCCAACTTCTTCAGACATTTGTTGACGGGGTTAACCTTCCCGGGTGTTTCATAGAACGTTCGGCTCTCACTTTTGTGGTGTTATCTCTATCCTAGCTGGCCCACTTAGAACAGCTGAAGACATCCTGATCAGCCCTCAAGGGAAGGCAGGGGTAAACCATGGGCATTCCCCGCCATTGAAGGAGGCACCCATAATTGCAGATCTGACACATAGCTTTGGGTATTCCAAACAATGGCGTTTCTAGTGATGCTATTCTCAGGTTATCTCAGTGTCTGTTCTATCGAGTACCAGCGTCTTTGACTCACCTCATGGTTGTCTGCTATGTGTCTAGTTCTCTCCATGAGCTCCACATTGGTGATTCTGGCATATCATTTTTTTTTCCTACTTTGCATAGGCACCAGTTAGTGAATGTTTGTAGTTTTTGTTGGAATTGTTTTCGTTGTTCTCCATGTTTCTAATCCATACAATAGCTCTGATTTAATGTTAAAGTATGCCGCTTAATGCTTGTTAATTATTCTAGCAATGCCAGATACTGGCTACCATATTTTGAATATATCTCAATAGGTACATCGTGTTTGTGAGCAAGCATGTTGAGGGTTTTACAAACTGGCCATCAAAATACTCTTGGAATTGGAACTCACGTGATGTTGGCCCCAAACGGGACCTTGTTGGTGAGAGACTTTATTGTTATCCTGTTCAAATTATTTCTCTGATTCTCTGGCATTGCTTCTCTCAGAATTAAACATTACAACAAGATGAAGTGAGCCGCCAGATTATCTTTGAATAAATAACGCATATACACTTGCTATTTGCTGTTCATTTTTGTAATGATTTCAATATCATCATCAAGTACCATCTTCCTTACCATGAAACAAGACTGTCAAAAATTGTCTTTTGCTATCATCCTCTATTTCTCTTTGAGCAAATCTTTCCAGTTGTCACAATATGCTCAAGTTTTTTTCTTCTCGTGATGTGGCTAAAATATAATGACTACTTCTTTCTCATGCTTGTGTTAAGGTGATGAGTTGCCTGATAAAATGGGAAGCACATCATTTTCAGATTTGTCTGGGAATTATCTGGTAAGGACGTGGTGAGGAATGGAATTATCTCTTTCAACTACGTATGCGGGTGTCGCAGTAACATTGTGACTAGACCCTGGTCTGGTGGTCATGGGTTAGAATCTGCACCAGGACAGAATTTATTTTTAAATTAGGCTGTGCTTCCAGATCGACAAAGCTTAACATGGTTACCAGGAAATGTGTTTGGAGGTAAAGGCTGCAGGAATGAAACTGACCCCATGACCCCCAGGGTGCCAACTGGTCTATACAAAAGTTGGTCTACCACCACATGCTCAGACCGCCCTAGTGCATGTAACGGGTCCTTTACTGACCTCCTTATGCAGTGACCTAGAATATATCAAGACCTAGCATTTCAGACCCCAGCGGCATTATCTGCCATGGGGATGTCTTTACCTGACTCCAGAACATCTATTCAGTGGGAGAACCATGGGACTGTCTTTACCTGACTCCAGAACATCTATTCAGTGGGAGAACCATGGGACTGTCTTTACCTGACTCCAGAGCATCTATTCAGTGGGAGAACCATGGGACTGTTTTACACTTAAAATCCAGATGTATGCCTTATAATGATGACATATTATTATTTCTTTCAATCTGGTCACTTTTTTCACAGGAAAAAAAGGGGGCAGGGTTGAAGTGAAAGAATGAACTTAATTGCACCGGGTTTTATCGCACATGACTCGATCTATTTCCACAAGGTGGCCTGCTAAAAGCATCACATAAAGCACCAACTACGCAGCTCCAGTGATGACACTCAGGAATCTCCAAGAAAATTGCATTCGTGAACCATATGATGGAATCCGCAATCAAATACACAACCTTCATAGCATGAGGCAGACAGTTTAATCACTTCATCATGGCACCCCCAGCTTATGGAGTGTATTCTCATTTCAATACAATGTTTGAAGTGATAAAAACTCCACCAAGGAGCAAGCAAGATAGGAGGCTACTGATCATCAGAAGAGGTCCCCCTTCAGAATGTTTCAGCCTTTTACCTTCCTGATACTCTCTGTGGGCGGGCCCACCCGGGTCATGACTCCGAGTGTCTTTTCCATGCCATGTGTTAGAGACATTTGATCTTTGCCTTGTCAATGCGCTTTCTTGCGTTGTTCCGTGTTTGTCCCAGACCTGCGAAAAATGACTGCTCCCAAGCCATCTCTTCCTCGGGTGGGGGGGGAGGGGGGGGGGAACTTCTATGCATCCAGTGCTTCGTTCCCTCACAAGTCCTAGCACGGACATATAATCAGATTGCTACTGGTACTATTGGTGTTGGAGCTCTTCGCTGGCTGCTGAGGATGGGGACGGAGCGCTTATGGGAATGCCCCGAATGCTGTCATGTCGGTTCCTAAATCAATCAATCAATCAATCAATCCTAGCACCTGTGGCTGTAGGAAGCCTGTTTTTTTCCCCTGGCCATTGCCTTTGTCACCTCCACGCTGGCGCTTTCTTTGCTATGCACCGGTGCTAGTCTTCTTTGCCATGTTCCTTTCTTCGTATCCCATTCATAGAAATTTATTATGAGAGTAGAAATGTACATTATAATACTTGTTCATTTGATTGTGTACCGTGTTTGTTCCATGTTGTAAACATTGATAGGATCGTCTAAATTATGTTAATTAAACAGTAGGAACATAATCTTCTAATTTTGTTTTATTTATCAGGTGAGTTAGCCAGTGCTATCAGGAATAATACAAATATTCATTTTGGACTCTACCACTGTCTCTATGAATGGTTTAACCCACTTTACTTGCAAGATCAGGCCAATAATTTTACCACCCAGGACTTTGTTAATGTAAGCTGCTATAAATGTAGTGTCAACTGTTTACCTCACTCGTGCACAGTAACTTTACTTTACAGGACTTTATTAATGTGAAAATCAACAAGTCCGGAAGCTAGAATCTTCTATGGGTCTGTGAAGTATTAGAACCATCACAGTTCACTGAATGCACGGGGGAACTGCTGGCTAGACATTCCCTCAATTAGCGGACGGCAAGTGCAGGTGGTGAACACTCGTCTAACGACGCTTATAACATTATCAACATAATTTATTAGCAAATACACAAATGCTATTTGTTAATGTAAGTTAATTCCAGTGTACCCGTGTGCATCAGAATGGTCTTTAAGTGCAGTGTGCAAATTGTGCATGTTAAAAATCCCTGTGGTCAGCATAACCAAATGGATAAGAGCACGCGTTCTTACACATCCGTTGTGCTGAGGTCGAGATAGGGGGTTCAACCCCTAGACCGGTCAGCTGGACTAAAATGTTGACTTCTCATCCTTGACGTGGGGAAGTAAATTACAAGTATCTCTGAAGTCGGAATGGGTTCGCCTGATGGCGAGGGACACTGGTAATAGGGCAAGCTGATTCACACACAAATATCAGTCCACTAGAAGTAGTAGTATGTGGATAAACTACGCTTGAGTTCAAAGCGAGTGAACGGAAAACAAAATCTCTCAGCAGTTGGGAATCATATCGGGTAAGCCAACAGCCATGTGGCCAAGATTCAGAAACCCATAAAACCCATAACGGGTAAGCCAACAGCCATGTGGCCAAGATTCAGAAACCCATAAAACCCATAACGGGTCAGCCAACAGCCAAGTGGCCAAGTTTCAGAAATAGGAAACCAACCCATAAAACCCATAACGGGTCAGCCAACAGCCAAGTGGCCAAGTTTCAGAAATAGGAAACCAACCCATAAAACCCATAACGGGTCAGCCAACAGCCAAGTGGCCAAGTTTCAGAAATAGGAAACCAACCCATAAAACCCATAACGGGTCAGCCAACAGCCAAGTGGCCAAGTTTCAGAAATAGGAAACCAACCCATAAAACCCATAACGGGTCAGCCAACAGCCAAGTGGCCAAGTTTCAGAAATAGGAAACCAACCCATAAAACCCATAACGGGTCAGCCAACAGCCAAGTGGCCAAGTTTCAGAAATAGGAAACCAACCCATAAAACCCATAACGGGTCAGCCAACAGCCAAGTGGCCAAGTTTCAGAAATAGGAAACCAACCCATAAGACCCATAACGGGCAAGCCAACAGCCAAGTGGCCTGGTTTCAGAAATAGGAAACCAACCCATAAAACCCATAACGGGTCAGCCAACAGCCAAGTGGCCAAGTTTCAGAAATAGGAAACCAACCCATAAAACCCATAACGGGTCAGCCAACAGCCAAGTGGCCAAGTTTCAGAAATAGGAAACCAACCCATAAAACCCATAACGGGCAAGCCAACAGCCAAGTGGCCTGGTTTCAGAAATAGGAAACCAACCCATAAAACCCATAACGGGCAAGCCAACAGCCAAGTGGCCTGGTTTCAGAAATAGGAAACCAACCCATAAAACCCATAACGGGCAAGCCAACAGCCAAGTGGCCTGGTTTCAGAAATAGGAAACCAACCCATAAAACCCATAACGGGCAAGCCAACAGCCAAGTGGCCTGGTTTCAGAAATAGGAAACCAACCCATAAAACCCATAACGGGTCAGCCAACAGCCAAGTGGCCAAGATTCAGAAATAGGAAACCAACCCATAAAACCCATAACGGGCAAGCCAACAGCCAAGTGGCCAAGTTTCAGAAATAGGAAACCAACCCATAAAACCCATAACGGGCAAGCCAACAGCCAAGTGGCCAAGTTTCAGAAATAGGAAACCAACCCATAAAAGAATATTTTTAGAACTTGTGGTTCAGATATAGGCACATTGTAATCCTCATTTGTGGTGTAGAGTTTGTTGAGATTCTCCCTTTGTGATATGTGAGAGTATATTGGAGCAGTTACGGAGTTATCCAATCAGTGTGTTACTGGAATGATCAGCTTCTACACCTGATGACACTCGCAGTGTGAGAGAGCATCTACGAGTTTCGCCAGAATCCTATCATGTTGATTGTTAAAGGCTAAGACCAAGCAATAACAGTCAACCTTAACAAATGAAACCAGCGTTGTAGGTTGGGAAGATGAGTAGCTTTGATAGTAGATTTTTCCAGGAGCTGTGGCCTCCATCTCTGTTCTTTTTAAGCCACTTTGACGTTTATTATGATCAAAGTATTTTAGTTTCTGAGACATGATATCGTTTATGTGCCAGATTTCATCTATGTTCAGATCTTATTGAATTTCAGTATTTCTCTTCTTTATGGCCCATGATATTTTCTACAACAAGTCCATGATATTTTCTACAACAAGATATTTTCTAAGAATGTTTCTGTAATGTTTGAGCTCACAAGCCAAACGTATCTTCTTTAGTGAATGTGAAATAGTCCACGACTGACATCCACATGTTGCTGTAGGAAAGATACATGCTCTCAAACATGTTACTTTAGCTTGTGTGCTAGTGTTGTGCCATATGTCTTAATATTGTTTAATCTAGAAGAGGATTTCAAGAGTACGTCTGGATCTTTAAAACTGTTGACCTTTGTTTAGACGTTTGCTAACTTTTTTTTTTTTTTTTTGGCATATCCTTTTTTACAGGACATCGCTGTCAACACCAGTATTTTACTGCTGTTGTTGATGTCTTGACAAGCTTACGTACAGTAGTGTTTTGCTAACTTGAGTGGGCAAAATGCTCAGTTAGTTTGACTGGATGGTGAATTTGTGCTTGGATTGTTTCTTTGTCTGAAAATGTGTGCAAAGATGCTCCATGACGCCGAATGGATTTCGAACAAACTTACATTGTTATTTTAATTGTATTGCATTTGTTGTTACTGTTTTGTTGAATACATTATTTCAGTTGATCTAAGACAATGGGAAACATGTTAAATATTTACACCTCTAGAAAACACAGAGTAAGATTTAGCAATATATCACAAAGAATTCCTGTTTAAGGGATCATTGTTGTCATTTATATTACTAATAAAAAGCCAGTTATTGAAAGTCTGATACAAAAATGTGTCAAACCACCTATATAGAAGACATGAGGAAACTACCACATGAACTTTCCAGAAATACGTTTATGATCATGTCAGAAGGCTGGACTGGAGGGTGGCGTGTACAAACTAGTCTTTGGCCCGACCTGACATGAAGATCATGTGAATGTTTCCTCAGACGAAGACATTGCCAGAGCTGTATGAGTTGGTGAACACTTACAAACCTGATATTGTGTGGTCAGATGGAGATACAAGTGCATATGATCAATACTGGAAGTCCCAGGAGTTCATAGCCTGGCTGTACAATGACAGGTACCAGATAGCTTCTTCTTTTCCATACTTCCTCAGATCTTCTTCTTCTGCTACACTTTATCTCCCAATAGAGTATATTGACCAACTCACGCCAAGCCATACTTCTCTTTTACTGTCTCCTGCAAATCTCCCATGTCTTCCCCAAATTATTAATCTCTGTCTTAAATACTCTTTTATATGAAAATAGGTAAGTCTGCGACCGAGGTCCTTGCGGCTTTCTCTACATTGCATCATACTATTTCTAGTAGAGCCTCCATTCATCTTGGTTGGTTGAGTTATTATTCTTGTATCTCTAGACTTGTTCATTGTTGGCTAGATAGATATTAAAGTTAAAGCCTTCCACAAATTGAGACAGCCAGTCCCACACCAACCCTGCTTTCTTCTTCTTTCGCCCTTGATCTCCCACTGGGGAATAAGCGCTCAACCAACTCATGCCAAAACATACTATCCTTAGATGCCCCAAGTACCTGTTGCCATAATGTTATTGTGGTTAGATGTAGATACACAGGCTCGTTATTTAATAAATAACATGAGGCAATACTGATTATGACACAGCTGAGACAAAATGACTTGACAACTCTTGCGTCCCAGTTCACTTCCAGTTTAATCATGACCAACGGTGTTACAGATGCCACACACCACCAATGTCACGCCCCACTCACTGTGTGACCCCGCATTGTTATCGTGTTCACATGTATGGCCATCCGACCCGACGTCAATAGTTAGAATGTGTCCCTGTCTTCAAGAGCGTTTCTTCCGTTAACTCTCTACAGAGCACTTTTCGGATCATGGCACACGTCCCTCCCCCCCCCCCTTCCCGCTATATAATACTGATTTTTGTCTCTACTTCTCTTTGTGTTCATAAGTCTTCCTCCTTTTCTTTGCCCTGTGGATTCCATACAAACGTCATTTTATTTATATTATTCTCAGGTTTTCGCACTGTATGCCCAATCCAGCCGTCTTTTCTTTATCGCTTAATTCACTGGTGTTATTTTAGCTCTTTCCCTCAGTTCCACATTGGTATTGTGTCATACCATTGTAGTCCTTCTATTTTGCAATGGCCCCAATTAATGAATGAAGTTTATTAGTAACCGTTTTCTTCGCTCTCCATGTTTCTGATCGGTACAAAATTAATTATGTACAATTCTTTGCTTCCATCAGGAGCCCTGGAAACAGCTTTCTCAGATGTCAACATGACAACTATCAAAGACAACAGTGCTCTTGTATGTGTCTTCAGTCTGAAATGACGGTCAGGCATATTCCTTAACACATAATAAACTGCACCAGTATTTGGTTTGGTTTGTAAGGGATCACTTTCTTTGCACACAGATATCTCCAGAAGTGATCCAGACTCCTCCCATAGATCACACAAGGAGAATCTCAGCACAGTGCATGAACTCCATAGTGCCTTTGAGTATAAAAATGTATGAACACCAGAAATATATATATGCTTTAATTATTCTTTATGCGGGTTGCTTTTTCTCATTTTGAGATTTAGCCTGGACAGCACGCCTGTTTGGGACACCCCCTCCCCCCCCCCCCCCCAAAAAAAAATCATGTTTGTTCTTGTTGTTTCCAACAGCCAAAACATTTATAATGTGCGCAAGCTTTATCTCATTTTGAAATTTATCCTGGACGGTAAGTCTGTTTGAGACACCCCCTCCATCCATCCCCCATTTTGTTTGTTGTTGTTTCCAACTGCCAAGACATTTGTTTAATGTGCCCAATCTGCAATCCCTCGTATTGTTTTTTTTTCCTCTTTGGCCGAGAAGACTAGGCATCCAGTCCACTACCCTATTGTCAGTGGGAATATATTATTCTAATTTTGTTTTTTATTCCACACATTCAACACCATGAATCGGACAAAGTCTTTAAAGGCCAGAAGCGGATATCATAACCTGCAAATACTTCATCTCCCAAACAAATATATTGTACCCTTTAAACGGTGTTCTTTTAGCCTTCAGATACTCTGTACCAGTGCTCCTGATGGGACATGCTCAAATCTCACATTGTGTTCTTCTCCTGTTCTTTATGCCCCCTTGGAACATACACCCTTAACGAAGACGTCCTTTTGCTATCTCCTGCAATTTCTTCCCTGTCCTCCTCTTGTTATTCATCTTATCATCCAAGGGGGGCTGAGTGGTCTCGAGGTATGGTGCCCGCCTCGAGTGCTGGAAGTCCCGGGTTCAGGCCCCGGTGAGGACCGGGATTTATTTTTAAAAATCCACCTGGACTTCCAGTAATTTCCCCTGGTCTCTGGGTAGTGAGATCGGACGCCCGTGTGTATTGTTGTCTCTGGGTAGTGAGATCGGACGCCCGTGTGTATTGTTGCGCACGTAAAAAATCCCTTGGCAGTTGGAAATCGAAAAAGAGTAGTCTAACGGCGCTGCCCGGGCAAAATTTCGAGTTAAAAATCTACCCAAAGCATTTTAGGATCCTCGCCGATGCAATGGAGTTCGTGCATTGAGCTGAGTTTCTCCAAACTCAGGTTTGAGTTAGGAGGAAAACGGAGCACTTATGGGATAAACCGTGTGCCGTGATGTTGATCCAACGACTAAAACTGTTGTTCATCTGTCTGTAATTCTCTTCCCTGTGTGTATTTATGTCTTCCTCTTTTCCATTGCTCTATGGATTCCAATGAAAGTACTTTCTAGTTATACTATTGCCAGGTTTTTCAATGTGCATCCAATCCGGCACCAGCATGTTTTCATTGTCTCTTGATATGCTGGAATCTGTCTAGTTTTCTCCCTAAGCTCCGCATTAGTGATTCTGTCTTAGCATTTTAGTCTTTCTATTCTACTCAGGTACCAGTTAATTAATGCTTGTAGTTTATTAGTGAGTCTTTTAGATGTTATCTAAGTTTCTTATCCATATACTGAAAATAATTTTACGTTAGGGTTAACAATTCTAAGTTTGGTGGTAAATTTAACTTACCATGAATTCCACAAATGTCCTAGTGCCGTGAAAGCTGCTCTTGCCTTTTCTATTCTTCTTGTAATATATCTGTGTCCCCTAGTTTTGTCTGCATTGCTGTATAAATATGTTTATGATTCCTCCTACTGCCATTGGCTTATTTTAACATTATTCATGCTGTTTCAAGTATTTTCCTTTGTCTGCATATTTCAGTCCTGTGAAAGACACGGTTGTCGTCAATGATAGGTGGGGTAATGGTGATTCCTGTCATCACGGTGGATATTACACCTGTATGGACAGGTACAATCCAGGTCAGTTTAGTGTCAAATCATACATCACATCATCCTGCCATGCCAATAAGTGCAGGCAGTCATGATTCACCATGTAACATATATAACATTTATTATTTATGACGATTAACGCCACTGCCCTAACAAAAACTTACAATCCTTCTGTCTTCTCTAGCAAAAGTTGAAGGATGTAGATGTTGATTTCCCTGTTAGTTACAGTTCCGACATGTTCTCACTTGCTTTGACTGCAACCAATTTTATTGTTCCATACTCGATTCCTCACTCCAACAGTTCCATACCTGATTTCCCACACCAACAGTTCCATACTCGATTCCTCGCTCCAACAGTTCCATACCTGAGTCCCCAATCCAACAGTTCCATACTCGATTCCTCACTCCAACAGTTCCATACCTGATTTCCCACACCAACAGTTCCATATTCGATTCCTCACTCCAACAGTTCCATACCTGATTCCCCACTCCAACAGTTCCATACTCGATTCCCACTCCAACAGTTATATACTCGATTCCCCACTCTAACAGTTCCATACCTGATTTCCCACTCCAACAGTTCCATACTCGATTCCCCACTCTAATAATTCCATTCCTGATTCCCCACTCCAACAGTTCCATACCTGATTTCCCACTCCAACAGTTCCATACTTGATTCCCCACTCCAACAGTTCCATACCTGATTCCTCACTCCAACAGTTCTATACTAGATTCCCCACTCCAATAATTCCATTCCTGATTCCTCATTCCAACAGTTCCATACTCGATTCCCCACTCCAACAGGTCCATGCTCGACTCCCCACTCCAACAGTTCCATACCTGATTTCCCACTCCAACAGTTTCATACTTCATTCCCCACTCCAACAGTTCCATACCTGATTCCCCACTCCAACAGTTCCATACTAGATTCCCCACTCTAATAATTCCATTCCTGATTCCCCATTCCAACAGTTCCATACTCGATTCCCCACTCCAACAGTTCCATACTCGATCCCCCACTCCAACAATTGCATACTCGATTCTCCACTATGGCAATTCCATTCATACATATATGTGTAATTTACGTAAATTCTCACGGTTATACACCCACTCAGTAACACACTCCCTGACATACACATATACTCACAATAAAAAAACACACTAATAAACATTTACACATACATATTACTCTCTCTCTCTCTCTCTCTCTCTCTCTCTCTCTCTCTCTCTCTCTCTCTCTCTCTCTCTCTCTCTCTCTCTCTCTGACAGAGAAATATGTTGAGGATCAGCTTAAACAGTGATTGGTACAGAATACATAAAGAAATATGTTGTATTTGAAAGGTTATCTGGTACACCACAAGTGGGAGAACGCCATGTCTATAGACAGGAAGTCCTGGGGCTATAGGCGGGATGCTGACATCACAGATATTCTGACCATTGAACAGTTGCTTTCACAACTAATAACTACTGTAAGGTAAGGTGACGTTATTGCATGGCCAATAAATGGTGTAAGACTATAATAGCTTATAGCACAGTCAATGCTTACTGGAAGATAAGAATAGCTTATAGCACAGTCAATAACTACTGTAAGGTAAGGTTACATTATAGCATGACCAATAACTTGTAAGACCAGAGTAGTTTATAGCACAGTCAATAACTACTGTAGGTAAGGTAACATTATAGCATAGCTAATAACTGTTGTAAGACTACAGTAGCCTATAGCACAGTCAATGACTACTGGAATTTGAGAATAGCTTATAGCCCAGTCAATAACTACTGTAAGGTAAGGTTACATTATAGCATGACCAATAACTTGTAAGATCAGAGTAGTTTATAGCACAGTCAATAACTACTGTAGGTAAGGTAACATTATAGCATAGCCAATAACTGTTGTAAGACTACAGTAGCCTATAGCACAGTCAATGACCACTGGAATTTGAGAATAGCTTGTAGCCCAGTCAATAACTACTGTAAGGTAAGGTTACATTATAGCATGGCCAATAACAGTTGTAAGATTACAGTAGCTTATGGCACAGTCAATATTAACTGGTCCCTTCATATCCCTTCAAATCTTCAAAATATATAGTGTTGAAATTATAACCTTCTGTTATTTATTTTCTATAGCCGAAAGTCCATGCTATTCTGCAAACTTTGGAAGTTGAATTAACGTACCTTTTATTTTGTTTGAAATGTCTGAAATTTAAAAAAAAAAAAACATTTAAACTTAAATCAAAACAACATTTAAACTTAAATCATGTTGTTTGTCTATCAAGAATGATGATGACCATTCCTTTCATCCAGTGGGGTTAAAAGTATGGAGCCGTGAGTTCTAAGATGGCTGATAAGGCCTATTTTGGCTCGAAATGTTCTTTGACAATGTGGACAAAGAATGCTTGACGTTTCTGGAGGAGGATTTTCTGCAGTGGTTTTTCTGTTCTGTCTTTTCTTCACAGCTCTTGCAGTCCTGGTTGCCTCACAAGTGACTGCACCTTTGCGCAATGATGTACGCCACGAATTTCGGTCTCTGGCTGCAGCCTCCCAGGTGTCATGATGAATTCCAAAAGCTTTCATTGAGATTTTCAGTGTCTTTAAAACGTTTCCTCTGGCCACCTTGGGAGCGTTTATCACAACGCAACTCGCCGTAAAAAATTCGTTTAGGGAGCCTGTGATCTGGCATGAGAGTTAAGTGACCAGCCCAGCGAATCTGGGACTTAAATCATATGTCAGTATGAAATATACAGCTAATTTGTGCCAGTCTGAACTTTTGTTTATTAAATTGTAATCTTTCTATTGTTTTGCTAGCTTACTTGTTTATAATTTAATATTTCTTCATTCCTCATAATTTGCGTTTTGTTATAATTTTTTCATTGGCTGTGGGTATTTTCTGTCCTCGTTGTACATAATATATGTATGACAATGTTTTAAATCTTTTAATGCGCTTTTTTTTAGCTCATCTTAAAGTGACAAATCGTCAGATATGCAATCAATCAGGAAAGATTTATATGTGGTCATTGAACATGCAAAGGGACAAAAATATGCAGACTAAAGGAACATAAAATATAAATTGGCACTTGTGCTGCATGTCAATGGGATAGATATGTTAGAGATGTATACAATCAGAGTTTAGTTTACATCCATTTACTTTGATATCTGCTGATGGAAACGGGGTCCTTATGGATTGTTTTAAGTGCCATGGCGTCATTTCTGTTAATAACCAATAACGAATTCATTTTGTAGCATGCAGTCTTGGCCATCACTCTGCAGCTATTGTTAATGCTCATTAATTTTATCAGTATTTTATGAATTTATGATTATCTTCATTGAATTTATTTTCATGTCACTGGTCATGACACGCTGGTCATGTTTTCGAATCATCATTGAGGTTGATTTCTTTTTAAATTAACCTTTGCTCTCAGGTCGATCCTTTCTATAATGGGTGCCAGGAAATGTCTAAGGAAGTCACAGTGGTCGGCGTGACACTCACCTCATCACCCATCGACTGCCGATTGGTCCTAAAAAATATGTATCTAGCACCAAATGTCCAATGTGGCAAGGCGTGTTATGTGGTTCCTTTACTTACTTTACTAACTTTATCTGGCAAAAGATTAGTTTAATTTTCAGGCCAGGGCTTGCGGGTGTACAAGGAAATGAGCAGGCCGACAGGCTTGCAGGTAAGGCTACTGTGGACGGCAAACGAGTCATGGATCAGGCTGATATACTGGATGCTCTACGAGAAGTAAGACTTTTGCGAGAACCCAGTGATGATTGTGAATCTACAACCATGGTCAGACTGCGAGAACAAGTTAAAAGAGATGTGACCAGACAAGAGCACTATGCAGGAAGCCAAAGAAGATTAATAAACCAACACAGAACTGGTGTCGTTAGCTGCTACACGCTGTGGAATTTACTTAGGAGGGGATCCAAGCACTTATCGACTGAATGGTTCTATGTGAATGAGGATGATCTATCCACTAACAAACTAATGTTATCTCCACAGTACCAATGGAAACCTACTGATGAATGTTGGGCCAACTTCTGCTGGTATTATAGCCCCTATTTATCAAGAACGCCTCCTACAAGTAGGGTCATGGCTAAAGGTCAATGGCGAGGCCATATATGGAAGTCGACCATGGACCTATCAGAATGACACCATCACAGAAGGAATTTGGTAGGTTATCATCTTTGTTGACTATGGAAAATATAAACAGATCAGTGTCTGGTTTGTTAACATTTAGATGAGATTAAGGGCAGTATATTCTGCATCTCACCATCGTTTGTAGATTTAAACATTCGTGTGCAATTTTTCTATACCATGATGAATGTCTGTTCCGAATATACTCTCGTCGTCTTCCTTAATCTCGTTCCATAATTCTTTCCAGTTGTCACAACATGTTTCAATTTATTTTATCTCATAATTTAGCCAGAAATGACGACTGTCTGTTTCTGATCTATGTGACAAGCTGTACCATAATTCTTTCCATTTGTCACAATATGTTTCAATTTATTTTATCTCACAATTTAGCCAGAAATGACGACTGTCTGTTTCTGATCTATGTGACAAGCTGTGTCTGTGCTTTTTCCTCTTTCAAAACATGTAGATTTTCCATTTTGGCTGATAAATGCATTGTCATCAAATTTCCATACCACCACCTCACATTTCATATATACAAAAGTAAGTGATGTTTTTATTAATGATCACAAAATGTAATAATTTATTTAACCGTCCATGTCTTTGATGTGGTCACTCATATTTACTACTCAGGTACACACAGAACAACAAAACCCAGCCAGCGGTTGTATATGCACACCTGTTGTCCTGGCCTAGAACCAACCTGATCTTGGGTGCACCTGTGCCTTCTTCAGACACTACAGTCACACTACTGGGATACAAGGGACCAGCATTTCAGTGGTTGGCACAACCAGTCCAAGGATTGCAAGTTACAGTGCCAAACATAAATTTGAACGATATGCCTTGTCAGTGGGCATGGGTCCTTAAATTGACAAACATTCTTAATTAATAGTGTGTTTATATTGATACCATGGTTCTACTGCTTATGATGAAAGCCTTAAACTAATTTTACGTTTTTTTTTTATTTGAATGAAGTTGATGTTTGTATTTAAAACAATGCAATCCATTAGTGAATTTAAACACAGAAGCCTCAAACAATACATTGCACGACTTATTGCCTGATATATCTCGCTCCATCTCATCGGCTGCATACTGCAAAGTCATGTATCATGTGAGCTGAAACAATTAAAACATATATATGTGGCCTTAATTCCCCAGGCTCAAGACCCCATGCCCTGCATTGCAAGGTACTATAGGAGGCAGTAAACAGAAGAAGAATATGAAACACCACAGTCGTCGATTTTTTTATATCGGGATGGTGAATATGAAACACCACAGTCGTCATTGTTTATATCGGCATGGTGATTATGAAACACCGCAGTCATCATTTTTTTTATATCTGGACGTAGCCGTCATTTTTTTATATCGGCATTGTGAAACTGCTCACTGTCCCTAAGCCACAGCCGCCGGCATGACAGTTAATAAGCAATCTGAAAGAAAGCAATATCTCTTGAGGCCCGAGAGATGTGATTTTACAGAAGAATCCTGAAAATGTATCTGACAGTAAAATTAGTAACCTAAATGTTTCGAAAGCGGATAAGAAAAAGCACTTATCGCACACATTAGGGCCACATCACGATCTGATAAAAACTGGAACATGTGTCGACTGGAACGATTTGTAGAGTAAGAGATAGCGGAAGACAGAGAGAGAAGATTCTGAACAAGCCGTCCTGGTAGGAAAAGGTGTCAGCACACGAACTGATAGTGCTGTTGGAGATCGCAAGATGTGGACATGCATGATCGTCCACGCCAGTCTGCTAGGCACTTGATGTTGATGATGCTTGCTTATAAGATACCCACACTATTCAGCGTTTACTAAACTTACAGGCGGTCACAAATGTTGAACATGTGTATTCACACAAAACGGGCACAGCTATTGAACGCGTGTATTCATACCCGCACATTCCGAGGTATGGGTTGTATTCATGGGGAGTTGCTATCTCATCTCATCTCATCTCATCATGTTCCTCTTGTAGCTTGCGGTGTCGAGGTGAAGTATAAACAGCGGGACTTTTTTGTTTTTCTACGAGCAGTATGAAGATTCCCTGCCGGCTTGCTAGGCCAGTCGCAGATTTAGGACATAAATCTGACCATAGGGAGTCCATACCCTTATGCGAGTCATAGCCCCGTTAGCCCATGACCTCACGGTCATGGTTTCCCGGTCTACACCACGTGGTGGTGGGGTTGACTTGTGTAGTCTGTGGGTCATCGGCAAGCTACTAATTTTCAACTTTCACCCCTCCTGAGAGAGGCTAGCCGATCTGAACCCTGCTGGCTGCCAGGCGCAGTTCACACCTTATAGACCTGTGTTGCTATGTTTCTGAGAATATCCATAACAGCCATAGTAATTGTAAGCAGCATATCTATGAATGCAAGTAATTGTGCAAACAAAAAGACATGACAGTTTCTTTAAAACTACTGTGATGACAGTGAAACATAAGACAATGCCTTTTTTGTATTTCAATTAAAAGGATTCTTATTGCTACTTTATTATGTGTTGAACTTATTTCTGTATTATGTACCTAGTGAAATACGCCAGGCAATAAATAAATTGTGTAACATATTGTTTGTCTCTCTTTTTGGGGTAAAATTGCATATCCTTTACAGGACATTGCAGTCAACACCAGCATTTTACTGCCGTTGTTCATGTCTTGGCAAGTTGTACGTTCAATAGTTTGCCATTGATTTCTGAACGACCGGCTCCCATACCAACACGTTAAAACCAGCAAGACACGGTCTATTGCCAAATCGGTCACCGCTGTGTTTCGAACGCGGGTAAATTGAGTATGTATTGTTAGTTTCCTATTCTATTCCGGAAGTCGCAGTCAACCCCAACCCTTTTTTTTTGGCAAGTTTACGTTCAGTAGTTTGCCATTGCTTTCTGAACGACCGGCACCAATACCATTTCGTAAAAAAAAAACCAACGCATGGCGGTCTGTTGTCAAATCTTCCGCAGCTGTGTTTCGAATGCGGGATTACGAATTGCGTCCGTAACCCTTCACCACGGAGCCGGCTTGAGTATACATTGCTAGCCCCATATGTTTATAAACCAATCTGCACTTGTCCGAAGTGTTGGTGATCACGTCTGTCAACAGCTGTTTGTTTATGGCACTGCTAATCATTTCTGATATCGATGTTCCTGCGCCGGCTTCCCTGGCACATTCAAGGGGCAGATTTGCCAAGAAAGCAAGTGGCGATTCTGTTACTCCACAAGAATCATGACACCATCTTTCGTTTCAGTCGCAAACATATGCCAATGTTTGTATACTAACTGATCCGTTGTTCACAACTGATCATCTGAAACTACAGTAGATCGGAAGGTCGTCCAATGGATCGAGTTCACATTGTTAGCTTATCTAAGAGTAGAACACATCTAATTGCAGTGGAAATGTGGTTTCTGAAAGAAATGTGAAGAATTATAATAACAAACTGAAAAGCGAATGACACAGCCCTTCGAAACAGACGTTAAAACCAAATACGTGTTGAAGAAATTAGGCGTCAATGGTTTTTTAGTACGTCAAATAGAGAAATAAACGTGTAAACTAAATGACAACTGACAAACTTGATGGGAAAATAGCAAGGGAAGACTAAGAGATAAATTCCTGAATGGCTTGGTCACATGCCGTCAGCGGGACACGAACAACAGACCTAATCAAGGAGGACTCTGATGCTTCTGAGACCACAAGTAGCCTGACTATGGAAGTCATGGCAGTAAGTAAAGCATTAACATGGCTCGAGACACAGACATTCACTAGGGCATGTTTCCTTAGTGATTTGGGTGGGGTGTCCGAAGAGAATGGTTGCTGTCTCTGGAGCGGTCTCGGCTGGCAAAGATTAGTTTCATCTTCGTGCCAGGGCATGCGGGAGTACAAGGAAATGAGCGGGCTGACAAGCTCGCAGGTGAGGCTACTGTGGAGGGCGGACGCGCCATGGACCAGGTTGACATTCTGAATGCTCTACGAGAAGTAAGACTTTTGCGAGAACCAAGTGATGACTGTGAATCTACAACCATGGCCAGACTGCGAGAACAGCAAATTAAAAGAGGGGTGGCCAAACAAGAACACTACGCAGGAAGCCAAAGAAGACTGATAAACCAACACAGAACTGGTGTCGTTAGCCGCTACACGCTGCGGGATTTGCTGAGGAGGGGATCCGATCACTTATGGACTGAGTGGTTCGATGTGCAATGAGGATGATCTGTCGACTAACTAACTAACTAACTAGACCTAATCAAAGACGCTGGTGATCGTGTGAGATGGCGGAGCATGACCTCCCACGCCTATCTATCCAAAGGACATGAGGATGATGTTAGAGAGTTGAGCTGAAACGAGGATTCGCAACGGAATGAATCAACATCAATAATTCAAGTGCACAAATTAGGATTATAGATAGAAGTAGCCAGAAAAGAGCAGCGCGGCAAGTTAGCGATGAGGTTAGTCAATCAACACCAATTTGACACAGTTGATCACTGAAAGTTATGGATTTATTACGAAGGCGATCTGATAACTTGTGGCATCCCCTTTTGATGAATTTCTTCTCCCAATGGAGTATGGCTGTTAATCAACTAGCTCGAAACACTTCGTAGACTTGATCATGATTGGTCGAATTTTATAGCTAAACTTTTTTACAGGCTGGTGTACTTGTTTCACACCAATCCCTCGTAGTTGCCTCATACGACATGCTTGGTAGTTACAGAGTTGCTATTCTCTGCTTCTCTTGTGGACCCCAATAACACATCGGCTAACCCATAATATGCCCAGAGTGAAACGATGATAACCCCCACTGAACTGAGCTCAGTTTTCTTTTCACGTTGTATATTAGCGCATGTAATTAGGTCACTCTGTGGCTAAGGACTTGCGAACGCGGTTTATGAGCCCGTATACCCGGGTTCGAAACACAGCGGTGCTGATTTTTTCGAAAAAGGTATAGGAGTCGGCCGTTCAGAAAGCGCAAACTACTGAACGTAAAATTTGCCCAGGAATCACGAACAGCGAAAATGCTGGGGTTGACTGCTACGTCCTGTGAACGACATGCAACTTAATTTTAGAGTTTTAGAGCGAGAGAGAGAGAGAGAGAGAGAGAGAGAGAGAGAGAGAGAGAGAGAGAGAGAGATGTAGTGTTTTGGTAATCGTTAGTGGGAATGTAGGAATAGTTCACACACTACAAGCGCAGCTATCTACTATTATGTCTGATTAGCAATCAAGGCCGAACTTAGGTACTAATTATTACTTTCATGCATGTTATCAAGCTGAGTCCTGATGGCTAATCAATAGACAATGGATTAGATAACTGCGCTTGGTGCATGTAAACTGATTATAATTAAAGACACTTCGGCGACAGACATGGACTATCAGGTTAACATGAGAATAGTATAACTGGAATTGTGAGCAGCTGTAGCCCAGTAGATAGCAGATTTGCCTAGTAACATGGTGGTCATGCGTTCGAATCAATATCGGGTGGATTTTTTGTGTAAGCTGACTTGAGCGCAGGACTTTACAACTGGCATACAGGATATTGACCACAACTATCAGTATCGATTTGTCTATGAAAATTTATTATTAACACCACACACACAGACACACACAGACACATACACACACACACACACACAGACACACACACACACACACACACACACACAGACACACACACACATTTATATATATATCCGTGAATGTAAATTGGTCGTTTTTGTAACTTGTATTCAGTAACAGGGAGTGAATACAGATTTCTTGACATCAATACATGAGATAAGCCAGCTTCCTGGCCGAGGGGTTAGCAGCTTTCTCCGTTAACCCCGAATACTCTCGTGGTTGACGTGAGCGCATGAGAATTAGAAGTGATTCGAGTCGCGCCAGTGTCTTATGAGAGTATGGAGCCGGTCGCTCAGAAAGTCGTGGCGTGCTGATGAGCATAATCTAGCCTAGGAATCAACATACAGCTGAAAGATGCTGGTGTTGACCGCAATGTCCTGAAACAGGATGGAAACGCGGGAAAAAAAATACATGAGATAAAAGTTTCAAATCTTTTTTTTAATTCTCCCCCCTCTCTCTCTCTCTCTCTCTCTCTCTCTCTCTCTCTCTCTCTCTCTCTCTCTCTCTCTCTCCCTCTCTCTCTCTCTATCTCTCTCTCTCTCTCTAAGATCAATATTCTATTCAACCCTTCTGGATTATTATTATTATAACACATAGTATATGTCTGAGACGAATGCTGCGAATACCTTGGACTGCCAGAGTAACTTACAGAGATTCTCTGGAAGAGGCTAATGAAACTAGAACATTATATGCAGCTATATCAAGGGGACCACCAGCATTGTTTGGTCATGTGATGAGATGAGATGCATTTGGAACACATCGTGGCCACTGAAAGATAAATGGGAACAGAGACAGACAGAGAAAAATTATACTCGATGAATTTTTACGGTACATGGAGTAAGATCATCAACAGAGTTTATTCAGAATACCAAGGGCTGACATCTGTGGAGAGACATGAAGGCCTTCGCCAGTTGACAGGGTACATAATGACGGCGACGACGACGACGATGATGATGATTGATGATGATGATGATGATGATGATGATGATGATGATGATGATGATGATGATGATGATGATGATGATGATGATGTATACATATGTGTGTGTGCGTGCGTGCGTGTGTGTGTGTGTGTGTTTGTGTGTCCGCATTCGTTTTTCTATACACTTGTACACAGATATCGTTTTTCAACATGTTATATTATGCTTTATTGATGTATAATGAAGTCTTGTTTAATACATAAGATTTCCAGCTCAGTTTTTGTGGCGTGGAAATGCTAAAAGTAGCCGATCAAGTCACCTGATCAGATGTCACATGATTTACGAAAATGGCTAGTGCGGGGAAATGTGGTGGTGTCTTCGTCATGTTGTCTTTTCTCGTACTGACAAGTATTTTCGTGCCAGGCTTAACAGCCAGGTACCAACCGACATGGGACTCTCTCGACACACGCCCACTGCCAGACTGGTACGATGAAGCAAAGTTTGGAATCTTTATTCACTGGGGTGTTTTTTCAGGTAAATAAATAATTAAATATTAAATAACAGTTAATTTAGTATTATTTATCGTGCGTCCGCTTGTACTTTAGTAAAAATGTTCACTTGTTAAATTATGGTGTCTTGTATAGTTCAAACATGGGGCCGCATTAATGAAGTGGCTTGCCTGGTGGTCATGGATTTGAACCCGTCATAAAAACTTTCATTTTTTTTTTTTACTGTAACGGGGCATATTTTTTTTAATGCATTCTGAGGTCGATACACGTCCGTTGTGCACCAGGGCAGTAAAAGGGAAGTAAAGTATAGCAGTGATGTTGACCTCCTCAGCAGGTCGTACAAGACGACTAAAACTGGTTGGTTTGGGACTGACTAACTCATACCGTAGCTCATACCATAACTCATACCGTAGCTCATACCGTATAAAATAAAAGCAGCCGATTTTCAACCAGTCATCTCTGCTCTACAAATGCCTTGGCATATATGGAAAGGGTTTAAGTGGAAGAGAATCGACTTCATTACACCGGGTTTTATCCCATATGGTTTGGTCTCTTTCCGCAAGGCAGCCAGCCAAAAGCATTGCGTAAAGAACAATTTTGTAGCTCCAGTGACGACCCTTAGGAGTCTCTGAGAAAATTGAACCAACCAAGTAGCCTGGAATCAAACCCACAACCTTTAGAGTGTGAAGCAGGTGGCATAATCACTTCGCCATGGAGACTCCCTTGGCGTATATGATAGGGGCCTGTGTCTATGCTTCAAAAGGCGTTGCCAGGGCTGAAGAAGACGGTCGAGCGAGCCAGAATTGGATATCAGGTTTTCGGAAGTATATCATGTTCTCAGCCCATCTTAAAGCATGTGAAAGGGTCTGTTAATATATATATATACTAGCTGACCCGGCCCGGCTTCGCCCAAACCCTGGCGGGGATATATCTGTCTGTCTGCCTCTCTGTCTGTCTGTCTGTCTGACCCGGCCCGGCTTCGCCCAGCCCCTGGTGGGGAGCATCTCATTTAAATCATATAAGTAGTCATATAAGCTCCCGTTCCCGTTCCCGACTATCTGTCTGTCTGTCTGTCTATTTATCTGTCTGTCTTTCTGTCTGTCTGTCTGTCTGACCCGGCCCGGCTTCGCCCAGCCCCTGGTGGAGAGCATCTCATTTAAATCATATAAGTAGTCATATAAGCTCCCGTTCCCGTTCCCGACTATCTGGCTGTCTGTCTGTCTGTCTGTCTGACCCGGCCCGGCTTCTCCCAGCCCCTGGTGGGGAGCATCTCATTTAATTCATATAAGTAGACATATAAGCTCCCATTCCCGTTCCCGACTATCTATCTGTCTGTCTGTCTGTCTATCTGTCTGTCTTTCTGTCTGACCCGGCCCGGCTTCGCCCAGCCCCTGATGGGGAGCATCTCATTTAAGTCATATAAGTTCCCGTTCCCGACTGTCTGTCTGTGTGTCTGTCTGTCTGTCTATCTGTCCCTCCCTCTCTGATTGTCTGTCTGCCTGTCTGTCTAATCATTTATTGGTTGCAGTTAGAACAACCTTAGATAAACGAAGACCAACTTACAAAAAGTATTAGAAAGAGCACTTGAAAGATCTTTACATCTTCCCCCAACAATTAACTTGAGTAAATGGAGCGACGGCAGCAGCAGCAGAAGAAGAAAAAGGAGGAGAAGAGGAAGGAGGAGGAAGAGGGACGTGGAGGAGAGAGGAGGAGGAGGGAATAAGAGGGAGGAGGAGGGAGGAGGAGGAGACAGGAGGAGGAGGGAGGAGTAGGAGGGAGGAGGAGGGATTAGGAGGAGGAGGGAGGAGGGGGAGGGAGGAGGAGGTAGGAGGAAGATGGAGGAGGATGGAGGAGGGAGGAGGAGGGAGAAGGAGGAGGAGGAGGAGGGGAGGAGGAGGAAGAGGGAGGAGGAGGAGGAAGAGGGAGGAGGAGGAGAAGGAAGGAGGATAAGGGAGGAGGAGGAGGGAGGAGGAAGAGGGAGAAGGAGGAAGAGGGAGAAGGAGGGAGGAGAAGGGAGGGGAGGAGAGGGAGGAGGAGGAGGGAGGAGGAGGAGAGAGGAGGAGGAGAGAGGAGGAGGAAGCGAAGGGAGAAGAAGGAGGGGGAAGGAGGGAGAGGAGGAGGGAGGGAGGAGGAGGAGGGAGGGAGGAGGGAAGAGAGAGGAGGGAGGAGGAGGAGGGGAAGGAGGAGGGAGGAGTGATTAGGAGGAGGAGGAGGAGGGAGGAGCAGAGGGAGGAGGGAGGAGCAGAGGGAGGAGGGAGGAGGAAGAGGGAGTAGGAGGATAGAGGAGGAGGAGTAAGGAGAGGGAGGAGGGACAGGGAAGAGGAGGAGGAGGAGGGTAGGAGGATTATAACGCATATGCCTGTAGATAACTGCAGCGAAAAGGTGGGTCTGTCTATCTATCTGACCCGGCGTAGCTTCGCCCAGCTCCTTACGGGGAGCGTCTCATTAAATTCATACAACAAAAAAAGTTACTTAAAAGAATGTCCTTCCACACACCATCCATTATTTTTAATGAAAACTGTTTTTAATCACCTACATGACTGTAGATAACTTCTTTAAGCATAAAAAGATGAGTTACAATGTTATGCATTATGCATTATTTTTATGAAAACTTTGAAAATGCCTTAAAGATTATATCATTATTTATTATAATACATATGCCTGTAAATAACTATAGACAAAGAGTTTATAAATTTTGAAAACGATGCAACAATATGACTATAAGGTATATAGCAATGTTATTAAAAGTTATGCCCCTTGAAATAACTTTTCTAGAGTTAAGTCCCCTTGCTATATAGAAATTATAATGAAAAATGAAATATTAAATAATATTAAGTAAGTAGCCGATTTTACACTAAAACAAATATGACAGTTGGCAGCGCGGGAATGAGAGGAAGACGTGTAGAAAATTTCATCTCAATCGGATGGACCGTTCGCGAACGCATAAATAACATATATATATATATATATATATATATATATATATATATATATATATATATATATATATATATATATATATATATGTGTGTGTGTGTGTGTGTGTGTGTGTGTGTGTGTGTGTGTGCGTGCGTGCGTGCGTGCGGGCGGGCGTGTGAAAGAGAGAGAGAGAGAGAGAGAGAGAGAGAGAGAGAGAGAGAGAGAGAGAGGTCTTAGTCAGATATGTCTGAGCTACGGTATGTCAGCATACGGTACTACCTGCTTTCTGTTAGCAGCGAATGTTGGGCGGTGCTTACCAAACCCGACACTCCACATTGTACCAACGGCTTCGGGCGGGGGAGTGCAATTGGGAGGGTACAAGCCTTACCTTAGTGGGAGGAAATGCAGCCTAATGAATAAATGTCAAGGCAGAGCAGACCACGCCCTAAGCCTTGATCAGCAACTGGTCTATCTAGGTTTATATATATATGCCGGCTTTGTGGCTTAGAGGTTATGACTTTTCTCCGTAATCTCGTATACTCTCGTCGGTAACGTGATGACGGTGAGAATCAGCAGTGGTTCGAATCGCATCGGTAACTTACGGGGTATGTGAGCCGGCCGCTCAGAAAGCAATGGCAAACTACTGAGCGTAATCTTGCCAAGAGATCAACATACAGCTGAAAGATGCTGGTTGAGAGGTAAGCAGCTTTCTCCGTAACCCCAAATACTCTAGTGGTTGACGTGAGCGCACGAGAATTGGAAGCAGTTCGAGTCGCGCCAGTGACTTATGAGAGTATGGAGCCGGTCGCTCAGAAAGTCGTGGCGTGCTGATGAGCGTAATCTAGCCTAGGAATCAACATACAGCTGAAAGATGCTGATGTTGACCGCAATATCCTGAAGTAGGATGGAAACGCGTAAATACACACACACACACACACACACACACACACACACACACACACACACACACACACACACACACACACACACACACACACACACACACACACACACACACACACACACACACACACACACACACACACACACACACACACACACACACACACACACACACACACACACACACACACACACACACACACACACACACACACACACACACACACACACACACACACACACACACACACACACACACACACACACACACACACACACACACACACACACACACACACACACACACACACACACACACACACACACACACACACACACACACACACACACACACACACACACACACACACACACACACACACACACACACACACACACACACACACACACACACACACACACACACACACACACACACACACACACACACACACACACACACACACACACACACACACACACACACACACACACACACACACACACACACACACACACACACACACACACACACACACACACACACACACACACACACACACACACACACACACACACACACACACACACACACACACACACACACACACACACACACACACACACACACACACACACACACACACACACACACACACACACACACACACACACACACACACACACACACACACACACACACACACACACACACACACACACACACACACACACACACACACACACACACACACACACACACACACACACACACACCTCATTCGAGTATTTACATCAGTTGTAAGATTACATTTTCTTTGACGAATTAATTGTGAGCAAATTTCTTTATATGTTACAGTGAGGAAAACACCCAATTGCCAAGTTGTGAAACTGAAACAGAATAATGGCTAACATAATATTTAGTTGAAATACCACATTGATTACTGAGTTATTTTTCCTTAAAACATATAAATGATATATTCCTATTTTCGGAATGATTAAAAGAAACCTGTAGTCTGGTTGTTTTCGTTACACTCTTTTTAAATAACAAAAACAAGTCCTGAGGCAGAAATCTGCTATGGTTCTGTGACGAGCAGGGACCACCACATTTTATTGGCCGGAGTGCGTCTAGGAACAGATGGCCGGTCTTTCCCTCACCTCAGCAGACGATGAGAGCAGGCATTTAACTCTCATCCAACCGCGCCCATGACATTACCAGCCTGGCTCCCTCCTAGAATAATTAGAACCAAGACTGCTCTTGAATATTCAGCCGCTTCGTTACCGGACACTTATGTATTGTAACCCAAACATGCTGGTGGCAATTTAGGTTTGAAGTTATTCTTCTTAATTTGTACGCTATGGCATGTTTGTGTGGCATCCTTATTGCTGTGGTGCGCCTCCTGGCTAGTTTCCTCCACCTTCAGCACCTTTCTTTTGCTAAGATAGACTGTGGTCTTACTTTAGTTTAGATATGTATGTATGTACACACGTGTCTTCACATGTATGTGCGTACATACATATCTAGAGCAGTCTTGTTTTACGGCACAAGAGACTCGCCGTCACCCCTTCTCCTGTTAGTTAAAACAGTTCCGTTGCGTGAAGGCCAGGAGTTGGACTTTTGCTGACAGGGATGATGCATGCACAAGCCGTGGGAGTATTTTGCAATGTTGGGCGCTCACCTTCAGCTCTCTATCCCCTGTTATAACAGCAATTTGGAACAGCTGAAGTTATATAAAAGGTGTTGGAGATAAGGTCAGAGGTGAGTATGGTGTCATGAGTGGATACAAAAATGAGGATCATTGTGGGAATCCATGTAAGGGGTGTTACAGTAAAATACCTAAAATTTACATGTGGCCAAATGCGCCATTATAATGCTGTTTCTTGATAAGCAGGAGTGGTGTAATGTTGTCGTAAGTTCTGTGAGGACTAATTGTACAACTTCATAAAAACATTATATTTTGGCTTTAAACGTGTTATGAAAATGTTTTTATTGTGTGTGTGGGTTTTTATTTGTTTTTTTTCTCCCAAATAACTGGTAATTTTTCATTATGTGTGTATGCATGTCTCTTTTAAAATATCAGCCATAATTTCACCTCTACGTAGCATTAACATCATCATCATCAAGTGCCTGCTGACTGGCGTGACTGGTCATGCTTCTCCACACATTGCATTCTCCAACAGTATGTGTCGATTCATGTGCTGGCTGACAGATTTCCATGCAGTGACACGAGACTATCAAGAATGTTCTCTTGCTGTCTTCCTCTGTCTGTCCTTCCACAAATGTGTCCTGTTGTCACAAAATGTTCCAGTTTTTGCTCTCTCATATTGTAGCCAAAAATGAAGACTGTCTCTGTCTGATTTTTGTGATAAGTGTAAATGTAAGGCAAAAGGGTCTATTTCATTGCACTGGATTCTATCCTCTATGTCTCAGTCTTCCTCCGCGGAGCAGCTAATCGTCTGCTCAGCAGATCATGAAGTCCATAGCTCCAATAACGACCTCCAGCAGTCTCCAAACACCCTACTCGGAAACCAAATTTCAGAGTCTGACAACGAACCACAACATTCTGAGCACAAGAAAGACAACTTAACCACTTAGCTACAGGGGTTCCTTAAGTGTCAATATGTAAATATATAAATAAATTATTATTCTGGACTACAGCGACTGATGACACCAGTTCTGTGTTGGTTGACTATTCTTTATTGGCTTCCTGCATAACGTCCAATTTGACCCTATTTAACTTGACGTTCTTACAGTCTGATCACAGTTACAGAATCACAACCATCTGTTAAGTCATTTACTCATCTTACTTATCTGAGGATTTTTAGAAACGCTAGCTAGGTCCATTGCTCGTCAGCTCCTTATAGGCTTCTTCTGGACCATTTCTGGATGTAGTTCACCTAAATTTAATGATGTTGTCCTCTTGATTGTTTCTATCCACTTTTCCCTCCAGAACATCTAGTACAGTGGTTCTCAACCTTTATTTTTTGGCCCATGCCCCCCCTTTACCATATGTTCAGAACGCCATTCCTTCCCTTTCGAATTTCTCCTTATAAATCCCCCCCACCCCGCTACCTTACTTAGTATACATAAAAATGGAAGCTACATTTAATAGCACAGAACTAGTCTAGATGTCTACATAAAACGTGATTTACGGGTCTACTTACGTTATAAAACGAATTTCATTACGGCGAGAAGTACAGAACCGTAAAATTTAGAGGGAAAAACAATATCAAGTAACTGGTTCTTGTATTAATGCGATCTTGATATAATCTTAATTCCCCCCTGGAAACCCTAAAATTCCCCCCTGGGGTGGGGGGGGGGGTGGAATTCCCCACCGGTTAAGAACCACTGATCTAGTAACAGGTCTTTTTAAGCGGCTGAATTATCTTAATTGTCTGCCCATGATCTCATTGAGTAATGTTTTCTTTATGTTCTTGTAAAGATCAAAAAAAAGCTAGGTTGCAGACAATACAGTCTGTATAGAAATAAAAATGGTAACAGTTTAAATACTGACAGTAACAGTAAAAATACTGACATTCTATAAGATCCGAACGTTAAATACACTGACTCATACACAACATATTGTCTCGGAAACTGAAATAATTTGACCATATTAATTGTGACAGTGATTTAGAAAGATTATTATTGAAATACATGCTTTCTGGAAAAAGAGGCAGAGGTGAACAAGCAAGGTGAGTGATACAGGACACTGCAGACACCTCGGGTATGAGGGTGCATGTGGCGGGTGACATGACAAGAGATTGAGAAACACTTCGACAGGCTATGAAGAGAGCGAAGTTCTGCAAAGGACTTCCTAGATGAAATATGCAAACAACCTGTCAGATGTGTTTATTTTGTTCAGACTGCTGTTTTCATGTACACTGCTTAACGTTGTAACATGTTGGGTGTAATTGCAGTCCCAGGCTATCTGAACGAGTGGCTCTGGTGGGAATGGCAGGGCGTTCGGGAAAAATATGCAGTTCAGTTTATGAAAGAGAATTATCCGCCAGACTTCACTTATGCCGATTTTGCTTCAGAATTTAAGGCAGAGTTTTTTAATGCAACGCAGTGGGCACAACTCTTCCAAGATGCAGGAGCCAAGTAAGTGATGTATATGCACATTTTCATAAATTTAAGAGCCAAGTAAGTGATGTGTGTATTTGCAGCTTTTCCAAAATGCAGGAGCCAAGTAAGTGATGTGTGTAGCTCCAAGATAGTATGACCGAATCACCAGTATGGAGCTTATGGAGAGTACCAGATAAATACCAGTGAATGAAGAGATGTAGGGGAGACGCTGGTGTTAGATAGAAATACACTTTAAAAAACTGAGAAGAGTATCATTAAAAATGCATTTGTCTAGAATCTACATCATCATCATCAAGTGCCCTGCCAGCTGGCGTAGGCGTTCATGGCTCTCTACAGATCTCGGTCTTTGGTGTTCTGGATCAACTCTCCATGCCACCAACTCAATCCATCCAGCATCATTTCTCTTGGTCTTCTGCCTCGATCTTTCCAGTTGTCACGATGTTTTCTAATGCCTCGCTTCTCATCACATGACCGAAGAAAGCTGTCTCTTTCTTATTGTTGATATAATGTTCTAGTTTCATTAGCCTGTTTCAGACAATCGTTGTTAGTTACTCTGGTAGTCCAAGGAATTCGCAACATTCGCCTCAGGAACCACAAGGCAAAAAACAAAATAGAGGTAGATCCAAAACACATGGAGAAGCGAAGTAGAAACAGATATAAATATTATGGGGTGGACATTGATGAAGCTGCATGGGGTAGATAAGGATAGAACGGTTTGGAGCTAATTGTGTAATTTAATTTTGTATTTCTACTTTTTTATGTGAGCAATCACGACAAGGGGTTTACAAGCTGACCATTAAAATAACTGTGAAATGTATAACCTATCTGTATGCCACTGCTTGTTTATGTTTACAACATTCATTTCACAATGTTTATTTTATCTTCCTATGTAAATGTATAATGCTCTTGATGAACGAAAGACGAGTGATTGGAAGGGCCGAATGTAAGACGGGCCTGCGCGCCCAATTTGTGACCCTAATAAAGTTGATTTGATTTGATTTGATTTGCTTCTTTCACCCTATATCCACCATTGGGGTATAGACCCTCAGTCAACTCAAAATTGTTCAATTTAATTGTGTATTCTTATTTTTTGTGTGTGAGATAGCACTACAAGGTGACCTTTATACAACTCTAAAATATGCAACTTATCTGTACGCCACTCCTCTTCTTCTTCTCCTTGTTTCTTTCACCTTATTCCCCCATTCAAGCATAGACCTTCAACCCACTCACTATCCTTAGCTGCCCCATGCAGCTCCACCCATGACCTCCCCATATTATGCATGTCCTTTTATATTTTCCTTCTCCGTGTGTTTTTATATCTTCCTCTATTTCTTTTGCCCAGGGGATTCCAGACAAAGACCTTTCTGATTATACTATTCTCATGTTTTTTCTCAATGTAGTGTCTTTTCTTTACCTGTTGTTTCAGTGGTATTTGTTTAGTTCTCTCCGTGAGCTCCACATTGTGATTCTGACATATCACTTTATTCCTTCTATTTTGTACTGGCGACAATTAGTAAATGTCTATAGTTTATTTGTAATTGTTTTCGTTTATCTCCATATTTCTGACCCATACGATAGTTCTGACTTGATGTTATTTTTTTTTAAAGTTGCATATCCCTTATGGGACGTTGCAATCAACACCAGCATTTTTCAGCTGCTAATGATGTTCTTGGCAAGATTGCGCTCAGTAGTTTGCCATTGCTTTCTGAGCGACCGGCTCACATACCCCGTAAAGTAACCAACGCGACGCGATCATCTGCCGAATCTCGCGCGGCTGTGTTGGTATATGATGTTAATGCATACCACTTAATAGTTGTTAATTATTCTAGGATTGCCAGATATTGGTTACATTTACAACCATATTTTAAATATATTTATATAGGTACATCGTGTTTGTGAGTAAGCATCATGAGGGCTTTACAAACTGGCCATCAAAACACTCTTGGAATTGGAACTCACATGATATTGGCCCCAAACGGGACCTTGTTGGTGAGAGACTGTATTGTTATCCGGTTCAAATTATTTATGTGATTCTCTCAAAATTAAAAGATACAACAAAATATAGTGAGCTGTTGGATTACCTTTGAAAAAAGAATAACACATATACAAGCAATTTGCTGTTTAATTTTGTAATGATTTCAATATCATCATCAAGTACCATCTTCCTTATCATGAAACAAGACTGGAAAATTTTATTTTGCTGCCATCCTCGAGTTCTCTTTCAGCAAATCTTTCCAGTTGTCACAATAAGCTCTAGTTTTTGTCTTTTCATAATATGGCTGAAAGATAATGAGCACTTCTTTCCCATGCTTGTGTTAAGGTGATGAGTTGCCTGATAAAATGGGAAGCACATCATTTTCAGATTTATCTGGGAATTATCTGGTAAATACACGTGGTGAGGAATGGAATTGGCTCTTTCACTTACTTATGACCTGATGGTCAAGGGTTAGAATCTGCATCAGGACAGATTTATTTTAATGGACCTGGGCTCCCAGGTCAACAGCCTAAAATGTGTACCAGGAAATGTGTTTGGAGGTTAAGGCAGCCGGTGTGATACTGACCCCATGACCCACAGGTTGCCAACTGGTCTATACAAATGTTGTCCTACCACCACATGCTCAGTGCGCCCTAAGGAACATAAAAGATCCTTTTCTTACCTCCCTACGTAGTGAACAAGAATATGTGAAGACCTACCATTTCAAACCCCACAGGCAGTAGTTGCCGGGGAAGGGGTTATATGAGAGAATCGTCTTCATTGCACCAGGTTTTATCTTACCTGGCTTGGTCTCTTTCTGCAGAATTGCCTGCCGAAATCATCACGTAAAGCACAAACTCCACAGCTCCAGTGGCACCCTCAGGAATCTCTGAGAAAATTGCACTCATGAACAGAATGGTGAAGTCCAGAATCAATCCCCAGAACCTTCGGGGTGCAAGTCAGGCGACTGAACCACACCGCCAAGGACACCCCCACCCCCCCCCACCCCCCCCCCCACCCCACCCAGCTTATGGGGTGTAATACTGTCAAAAAACATGTCACTGTTATTTACTGCCAATATATGGCCTTGCGGTGTATGGCAGGGGTGGGGATGGGGGGGGGGGGGGTGTCTTGTGCCTGAGGAATTAGGACCGCCTGGCTAATGCAATGGCCGCGAACTGTGTAGTTTAGAGTTTTCTTTTTGCCCCCGACAGAAAAAAGACTCCATGCCATATCGAGGATTCGAACTCGGGTCTCCCGAAGGAGAATCCGGCGTTCTAGCCACTCTTATGGAATCTAATGGAATTTAAATACCATGTTTGAAAGATTGATAGTGATGTCTAAATTATGTCAATTAAACAGAAGGAACATAATCTTCTCAATTATTTTATTTATCAGGTGAGTTGGCCGGTGCTATCAGGAATAATACAGATATTCATTTTGGACTCTACCACTCTATGTTTGAATGGTTTAACCCACTTTACTTGCAAGATCAGGCCAATAATTTTACCACCCAGGACTTTGTTAATGTAAGCTGCTACAAATGTAGTGTGAATTGTTTACCCCACTTGTGCAAGACTAGGTCAGTAACTTTACTGTGCAGGACTTTATTAACATGAAAAGAAAAAACAAGTCCCGAAGCTAGAACCTGATATGGTGGCTAATATTTCCCTCACTTAGCGGACGGTGAGTGCAGGGGGCGAAGACTCGTCCAACCGCTTATGACATTATCACCTTAACCTTGTAACGACGATACCAATGCACTGACTTATTATTTGTTAATGTAAGTTAATTCCAAGGTGCCTGTGTGCACCAGAATGGTGTTTTAGGTTCAGTGTGCATGCTAAAACTCCCTCAGCAGTTGGAAATTATAATGGGTAAGCCAACAGCCAAGTGGTCAAGTTTCAGAAATAGGAAACCAAACAAAAAAATATTTTTAGAACGTGTGTTTTCAGATATAGAACACTAGCTGACCAGGCCCGGCTTCGCCCAGCCCCTGGCGGGGATCTATCTATATGTCTGTCTGTCTGTCTGTCTGTCTGTCTGACCCGGCTTCACCCAGTCCCTGGTGGGGAGCATCTCATTTAATTCATATAAGTAGTCATATAAGCTCCCGTTCCCGACTATCTGTCTGTCTGTCTGTCTATCTGTCTGACCCAGCCCGGCTTCACCCAGTCCCTGGTGGGGAGCATCTCATTTAATTCATATAAGTAGTCATATAAGCTCCCGTTCCCGATTATCTGTCTGTCTGACCCGGCCCGGATTCGCCCAGGCCCTGGCGGGGATCTATCTATTTATCTATCTATCTATCTATCTATCTATCTATCTATCTATCTATCTATCTATCTATCTATCTGTCTGTCTGTCTGTCTATCTGTCTGCTTGTCTGTCTGTCTGTCTGACCCGGCCCGGCTTCGCCCAGCTCCTGGTGGGGAGTATCTCATTTAATTCATATAAGTAGTCATATAAGATCCCGTTCCCGTTCCCGACTATCTGTCTGTCTGTCTGTCTATCTGTCTGTCTGACTCGGCCTGGCTTCACCCAGTCCCTGGTGGGAAGCATCTCATTTAATTCATATAAGTAGTCATATAAGTTCCCGTTCCCGACTATCTATCTATCTGTCTGTCTGTCTATCTATCTGTCTGTCTGTCTGTCTGACCCGGTCCGGTTTCGCCCAGCCCCTGATGGGGATCTGTCTGTCTGTCTGTCTGTCTGTCTGTCTATGTATCTATCTATGTATCTATGTATCCATCTATCTATATATCTATCTATCTATCTATCTATAGCCAGGGGACTTAACTTAAGATATAGCAATGCTACTAAAAGTTGTGTCCCTTGTTTTATTATTTCTTATGTTGACACATGTAATTACAAAATTAAATTTTAGTAAGTAAATAGATGATAGTACACTAAGAAACTATTACAGTTGGTTGCACAGGAATGAAAAGAAGACGTGTAGAAAATTTCATCTCAATCGGATGGACCGTTCGCGAACGCATAAAGAACGGACATACATACACACACACACATACACACATACATACATACATCCTTTTTTATAGATATAGATGAAATCTTCATTAGTGTCTGGAGTTTGTTAAGTCTGTTGAGATTCTACTTTTGTGATCTGTTGGGGGATATTGGAGCACTTATGGAGTTATCCAATCAATGTGTGAGACGGAGCATCTATGGATTTGTTTGGCGTCCTTTTGGTGTAAGTTCTTAAACACTAAGACCAATCAATGACAGTCATCCTTTACAAATGAAATAAGTGTTGTAGGTTAGGAAGATAAGTAGTTTTTATATTTATATTTTCATGTTGTGTTTTTCAGACCGCTTTATGTTGGTATTATAAAATGGTATGAGTGTCGGTCGTTCAGAAAGCAATATCAAACTACTGAACGGAAACCAAGAAATAACAAACAGCCAAAGAAAAAATGATGCGATTGATTGTGGCATCCTGTAAAGGATATGCAACTAACTTAAACTGTATGTGTTTGTTGTTTGTGTGCTGACGACAGGCTTCGGCTGCAATGTCTATTTTGTTACGTGTGATTGTGTTCTAGTCAAGTTTACTACCTTCATCTCATTTTTGGGGATGTATTCATTAGATTGGGAAATGAACTTCGTGTTATTGTTGATGTAAGCTGTTCTCATTAAAAGCTTAACAATCTATTTGGTGATGTCTGCCAGCTCAAGTTGGCTGTCTGTTTATATCTAATAATTTGACATCTGAAGGTGTTCGAAGAAGAAGACGATTCATCATCATCATCATCATGAGGCAGGTTTTGCAGGGTAAAGCTGTCATCGCGGCACGCCGAAAAGTTTCTCGATCTCTTGCCACCTCTGCGCCTCATGCCCAAGGAGTCTGCAATGTCCTGTGTCCATCTCCGTGCTGGCTGGCCCCTGCCTCTCCTTCCAGAAACTGTGGCCTCCTGGTCTTTCCACGCCGGTGTGACCTTTGATATGGCCAAAGTATTTTAGTTCTGAGACAGTTTATTGTTTATGTCAAGTTTTCATCTATGTTCAGATCTTGTATAATTTCAGTATTTCTCTTCTTCTTGGTCTATGATATTCTAAGAATGTTTCTGTAATGTTTGAGCTCACAAGCCCCAATGTTCATCTTTATTTATTGCCAAATATTCAATGTCTCACATCCGTATGTTGCCACAGGAACGATGCATGCTTTCAAAAATGTTACTTTATCTTGTTTGCTGATTTTGTGCTATAAGTTCTTACAACTGTTTAATCTAGAAGAGGATTAGAAGAGTACATAAGTATCTGAGTCTTCCAGGCTGTTGACCTTTGTTTAGGCCAGTCTGCTGTCTTGAGTCGGCAAAATGTTTAGGCAGTTTGAAATGTGCCCCATGACGTTGAACAGACTTTGATCCAACTTAAAGTGTTATTTTAATTATATTTCATTTGCTGTTACTGTTTTGTTGAGTAAATTATTGAAGTGAATTTAAGGCAATGGAAAACATGTTAATTATTGACAGCTCTAGACAACTCAGAGCGAGATTAAGCAATACATCACAAGGATGTATAAGGGATCACTGTCGTCATTTGACTAATTGGCACCTTGCCTCCTTGACAGACAATAGTTTGTAAAATGGAGTTATACTCTCCATAACACAAAGCCTGAGCTGAATTCAGAGACCATGTGTTGCCCATGCAACATGATCCTTCTCTCGGCCTGTCTAGTTTACTCCAGAGGAAAGTAGCACCAATACGTCTGGAACAAGTTGTCAATTATAATACTAATAAAAAGCCAGTTAATGAAAGGTGTATACTATAAAAGGCACTAACCATTAATTTAAATGTGAAAGACAAGGAAAAACTACCACAGAATAAGTGTATGAGCATGTCACAAATCTGGACTGGAGGTGTGGCATGTTCAGACTAGTCTCTGGCCTGACCTGACATGAAGATCATGCTAATGTTTCCTCAGACAAAGACATTACCAGAGCTGTACGAGTTGGTGAACACCTACAAACCTGATATTGTGTGGTCAGATGGAGCTGTAATGGCAGATGATGTATACTGGAAGTCCCAGGAGTTCATAGCCTGGTTATACAATGACAGGTACCAGATAGTTTCTTCTTTTCCCTATTTTCTCATTTCTTCTTCTTCTGCTACACTTTATCTCCCATTAGAGTATATTGGCCAACTCACGCCAAGCCACCCTTCCCTTTTGCTGTCTCCTGCAAATCACCGTATGTTTTTGCCAAACTATGAATCTACGTCTCAAATACTCCTCTATATGGAAGTAGGAGGTAAGTCTGTGACCCAGATCATTGCAGCTTTCTTTGCACTGCATCATACTGCTTCTAGAAGAGCCTCCATTCATCTTGGTTGGTTGAGTTATTCTTGTATCTTTAGACTTGTTCATGGTTGGTTAGATATTACAGTTAAAGCCTTCCACAGACTGAGACAGCCAGTCCCACGCCAACCCTGTTTTCTTCTTTCGCCCTTGATCCCCAACTGGGGTCAGGTGCTCAACCGACTCACTCCCATAAATAGATGTCTCATGCAGCTGTGTACATTCCCACCATTCCCCCCCCCCCCCCAATACACTACTGGTTTCTGTCTCTACTTCTCTTCTCTGTGTGTTTATAGGTCTTCCGCTATTTCTTTGCTCTGTGGATTCCATATGGATATCTTTAATCTGTGGATTCCATGTGGATATCTTTGCTCTGTGGATTCTGTATTGTTGGCGAAAGTAGCCTTTAGCAAAATGAAAAACATACTGACACATAAAAAGATGTCAACTGAAACGAGAAAAAGAGTGTTGAGGTGCTGCATAGAGCCTGCACTTTTGTATGAATGTGAAACTTGGACAATGAGCAGTCAAGCTGAAAAACATCTGATGGCTGTAGAAATGTGGTTTCTGAGGAGAATGCAAAGAATACCATGGACAGACAGAAAAACCAATGACCAAGTACTACAGGAGACAAATGAAAATCATAAACTGATTAGAGAAATTAGCCGTGGACAATCAAAATTGTTTGGACATGTTATGAGAAGAAATGGATTGGAGAACTTAGTGACAACTGGCAAGATCGAAGGGAGCAGACCAAGGGGAAGGCCGAGAAGTAAATACTTGGATGGCTTGGCCACATGGCATGGTCGAGACAGGAACACTGAGCTGATCCATGACTCTGGTGATCGAGTGAAATGGCGAGTCATGACCGCCCACGCTTTCAAGCATGGCACATGATGGATGAATGGTGGATTCCAAAGAAACGTCATTCTACTTATACCATTCTCAGGTTTTCTCAATGTATGTCCCATCCAGCCATCTTTATTTCCATCTCTTAATTCACTGTTATTTGTTTAGCTCTCTCCAAGAGCTCCACATTAATGATTATGTCACAACATTTTAATCCTTCTGTTTTGCACAGACACCAGTTAATGAACTGGATCTGTGGCGACGCAATTCATAATCCTGCATATCACGTTCGAAACACAGCTGTCGGTGATTTGGAAGCAGACCGATTCGCGTTGTTTTTCATACAATGATATAAATGCCAGTCATTCACAAAGTAAACTTGCCAAGAAATCACAAACAGCCTAACAGTGCTGGGGTTGACCGCGACGTTCTGAAAATGATATGCAATAAACATTGTTTTAAATCAGTTAATGGATGTATGTGGTTTATTAGTAATAGTTTTAATTGTTATCCCTGTTTCTTATCCGTACAGAAGTACTGTTTTACAATTCTCTACTTCCCTTGGGAATCCTGTAACAAACACACAGGCAGCTTCCTCAGATGTCAACATGACAATTATCAAATAAAACAGTGCTTTTGTTAGTTAGTTAGTTTCGGTTCCAACTTCACAGCAAAGGGTCTTCCCATAATGCTCTATTCCTGTGTCAGTGAATATCACACGAAAAGCTCCTCACTGCCCCATGTAAAAAGGGGAACAGACAGGAGTCTTGACAAACCAACAGCCCGCACAGGTATACTATGCAGATGCCGCTGCCAGAATGCCAACAAAAATGTCCGCCACGAAAAGTACAGTTCATCGTCGATGGAAGTGGCAGTCACTAGAAAACCAGCAGCCACACATTACTACATAAGGCAAACCCAGCGAGTCCAGCAACCTGTCAATCGCCATTTTTGTCAACATGTTGTTCCCGGTATAAACAATCGCGTACAGCGTTTCTCCGCGTAGCTGGGCATCCGGAACCATGCACTATCAGTCCAACATGAGGAAAATGGATAATCAAACCTTAGCCACAAGCATAAACACTCCGGAAGCCTTAACAGCTCAACCGCCTAGCCTCCATGTTGGACCGGAATACAGTGCTCTTGTATGTGACTTCAGTCTGAAATGTCGGTCAGACATATCCATTATCGCATAATAAACTGCACTAGTATTTGGTTTGGTTTGTAAGGGATCACTTTCTTTGCACACAGATACCTCTAGAGGTGATCCAGTCTCCTCCCATAGATCACACACGGAGAATCCCGGCACAGCGCATTAAATCCATAGTACCATTGATGGTCAAAATGTATGAATACCAGAGACAGACATGCTTTAACTATTTTTTTCTTTTGGTAGCTTTTTCTCATGGCCTGTTTAACCTGCCACCTGCCCCCCCCCCCCTTTTTTTCCCTCAACCAACTCATGCCAATACATCTCGTCAGTTGCTATCGCTTGCAATTTCTTCTGTGTCCTACTTGTGTTATTCATATGTCTCTAATTGTCTTCCTTGTGCATCTTTATCTCTTCCTCTACTTCCTTTGCTCTGTTGGTTTTTAAAGAAATTACTTTCTAGCTATACTTTTATCAGGTTTTTCAATGTGCATCCAATCCTGCACCAGCATTTTTTCATCATCTCTTGATTTGCTAGAATCTATGAAGTTCTCTCCCTAAGCCCCACATTAGTGATTCTGTCATAGCATGTTAGTCCTTCTATTTTAATTAACTTTTGTAGCATATTAGCGTTCTCTGAGTTTCTTATCAAATATAATAAAAATTCTAAGTGTGGTGGTAAATATAACTTTCTTTTATTCCACAAATTTCTTAGTGCTGTGAAAACCTTTTCTATTCTTATCTGTTCCCCTAGATTTGTCTACATTGCTGTCTAAATATGTTTATGATTCCTCCTCTTGTCATTGGATTATATTAACATTATTCTTGCTGTTTCAAGCATTTGCCATTGTGTGCATATTTCAGTCCTGTGAAAGACACGGTTGTTGTCAATGACAGGTGGGGTACTGGCGATTCCTGTCATCACGGCGGATTTTACACCTGTAGAGACAGGTACAATCCAGGTCAGTTGATTATCAAATCATGTATGACATATCGTGGAACATTTTGTGCAATAAGTCCTTGCCCTTGAAAGTTAGAAAAAGAGTTCTTGCATGTTACATAGAACCAATTTTATCATACAGCTGTGAATCCTGGACAGTTTGTAAAAAGGCGAGAAAATCTCTGGAAGTCTTGGAGATGTAGTTTTATTGAAGAATGCTGAAAATTAATTGGACAGCCAAAATCTGGACGTTTTAAGGGAAGCTGCGTCGCAAAGACAACCTATCGCAAACATCAAAAAGAAGCAGTCATCATTTTTTGGCCATATTGAACAAGATAAACACTGGAACATGTTGTTAACACACACAGAAAAAAGAGGAAGACAGCGTGAGAAGATTCTTGACAGTCTTGC
The DNA here is from genome assembly GCA_963921405.1 of Cepaea hortensis. Classification (NCBI taxonomy): domain Eukaryota; kingdom Metazoa; phylum Mollusca; class Gastropoda; order Stylommatophora; family Helicidae; genus Cepaea; species Cepaea hortensis. Next base: position 128,504,128 of record OY992880.1, on the reverse strand, counting down.
ATTCATGGCTCGGAAGGGAGTCAACACACGAACTGATCAATGCCGTCGAAGATGGCAATTTGTGGAGGGGCATGATTACCCACGCCAGTTAAGAAGACACTCGATGATGATATGACATATCATCATCATCATCACCATCATCATCACATGCCATGTCAATAAGTGCAGACAGTCAAGATTCACCATCTCACATGTATGACATAATATGTATTATTTATAACGAATCAACGCCACGCACTAGCCAAAACTTCAAGCCCTTAGTCTCTTTTAGACAAAGTTGAAGAATGTAGATGTAGATTTCCCTGTTAGCTAAAGGTCAGACCTGTTCTCATCTGCTTTCATTGCAACTATTTCCACGCTAAAGGTCAGACCTGTTCTCAACTGCTTTCATTGCAAGTAATCCCACACCTCATTCACCACTCCATCAGATTCATACCTGATTCCCCACTCCAACAGTTCAATACTAGATTGCCCACTCCAACAGTTCCATACTCGATTCCCCAATTCAATAGTTTCATACTCGATTCCCCACTCCAATAGTTCCATACTCGATTCCCTACTTCAACACTTCCATACTCGTTTCCCCACTCCAACAGTTCAATACTAGATTCCCCACTCCAACAGTTCCCTACTTGATTCCCCACTCCAACAGTTCCATACTCGATTCCCCACTCCAACAGTTCCATACTAGATTCCCCACTTTCCCCACTCCAATAGTTCCATACTCGATTCCCCACTTCAACAGTTCCATACTCGAATCTCCACTTCAACAGTTCCATACTCGATTCCCCACTCCGAAAGTTCCATACTCGATTCCCCACTCCAACAGTTCCATACTCGATTCCCCACTCCAACAGCCTTAATTGAGAATATTCGTCAAGCAATGTGTGACATTTGGAACATGAGAAAATTATATGTCCCTCTTGATATCAAGGGTATGGATTAGATGCTAGCATTCTCAGATGATGGCAAGCATATATGGAGGTCAAACATTTCTGGGTAAATGGAAATCATAAATTCACTTCTTCTGCCGGTCAACTCACAGTAAAGCCTAGGCTCTCAATCAACTCACTTTGTTTTAGTTCACCTTGGCTCCCAGCTGGTTCAACATAAAATATATGACATGTTGTGAGATTGACTGATTGATTGATTGATTAATTGATTTAGGAACCGACATCACAGCATTCGGGGCATTCCCATAAGCGCTCCGTTCCCATCCTCGGCAGCCAGCGAAGAGTTCCAATCGCAATAGTACCAGTAGTAATCTGATTATATGTCCGTCTCGCCTTTCCTCTAAGCGTCGAGCATCGGCCAGATCCCCTCGTCACTCCACGCTGTCGCATTCTTACCAGACCATGGTGATCCATTTGCTCCTCCGAGGTGTACACGTGCTCCCACAAGGCCGCAACCACGCCTGCCTTGTCATGCATCAATACTCCACCAAGTTTTGCAGAGCCAGCCAATCTGTCTGCCTGTTCATACCCCAGCACACCAGCATGCCCCGGAGAAAAGATTGCCACCCATGACTTCCGAAGCCTTAGCAAGCCACTCTGCACGAAGCTTGCCTGTCCTCACCCTACTCAGCATGCTTTCTGAGTCAGTTACAATCACGATGTGTGTGTGTGTGTGTGTGTGTGTGTGTTTGTGTGTGTGTGTGTGTCATATTCTCCATCCAGCGGAAAGCTGCACTGACTGCCTCCACCTCCATTCTTAAGCTAGATGTTGTGGTATCATATGCCAGGCTCTCCTGCACCAAACGTCGACCATTAGCCTTTGCCAAGAACCCCCAGGCACTTCTACTACCTCTCAACACAGAACCATCTGTGTAGATAATCACATCACCCGGGCGAGCATTATCCTGAATTAGTTGCTGGATTTCCACTTCCGTGACCCCTGCTGGCCACTCCCTGTACTCCCGGCTCAATGTGATTGACATGTTGTGAGATAGACAGGCAAACCCACACACATACACACACATACACACATGCACTCACACATGCATAAGCATATGCATATATACACACATTCATATTTACATATATCATTTACACAACATCTCACAGTTATACACCCACTGAATAACGCACAAATAAACATTCCCTTGCATACACATATACCCACTCACAATCACAAACACACTAACAAATAATTAGGTATACATACATACTAACTCTCTCTCTCTCTCTCTCTCTCTCTCTCTCTCTCTCTCTCTCTCTCTCTCTCTCTCTCTCTCCCTCCCCTTCCTTCCTTCCTTTAACAGTGCTTGGTACAGACTATTCAAAGAAATAAAAAATATGTTGTGTTTGAAAGGTTATCTGGTGCAACACAAGTGGGAGAACGCCATGACCATAGACAGAAAATCCTGGGGCTATAGGCGGAATGCTGACATCACAGATATTCTGACCATTGAACAGTTGCTTTCACAACTAATTACTACTGTAAGGTAAGGTTACGTTATAGCATGGCCAGTAACTGTTGCAAGACTATAATAGCTTATAGCACAGTCAATATTGACTGGTCAAGTCATATGTTAATAAATCTTTTTAAAAGTATTCTGTGTTAAAATTAAAACTTAAAACGTTCTGTTATTTATTTTCTATAGCCGTGAGTCCATGCTATTCTGCAATCTTTGGAAGTTGAATTAACGCACCTTTTATTTTGTTTGAACAGTCTGAATTTTTTTTTAAACTTAAATCGTATGTCAGTATGAAATCTACAGCTAATGTGAGCCAGCCTAAACTGTTGTTTATTAAATTTTAATATTCCCAATGTTTTGCTGGCTACTTATTCATAATTTAGTATTACTTCATTCCTGATAATTTGGTTTTTGATATAATTTTGTCACTGGTTGTGGGGGGTTTTCTGTCCTTGTTATATATTACATATTGAAACAATTTTTTTTTTCATTTTTAAAGCACCTTTATTGGCCACACTTTAAATTGACAAATCGTTAGATATGCTAGCAATTAAGGAAAGGCTTATGCGTGGTGATTGAACATGAAACGGGACAAAAATATGCAGACTACAGGAACATAAAATACAAACTGGCAATTGTGCTGCATGTTGATGGTATAGATATGACTGTTAGACATGTATGCTACCAGAGTTTAGTTTTGCATCCATATACTTTGATATCTGCTGATGGATGTGTTGTTTTACCTGCCATGACATCATTTCGGTTAATAACCGATAACGAATTAATTTTGTAGCATGCAGTCTCAGCCATCACTCTACAGCTGTTGTTAATGCTCATGAATGTTATCAGTGTTTTATGAATTAGTTATCTTCGTTGAATTTATCTTCACAGCTCGCTGGTCGTGTTTTCAAATCCTCATTGAGGTTGATTTATTTTAAATTAATGGGTACCAGGAACTGTCTGAGGAAGTCACGGTGGCCACCTTGATACAGGGTGTATTTTTAATGACTGTGCAGTTTTTGAAGCTATTGCCATTCCAAGTTTTGTATATAACTATTATGTTGCATTGTGTTGCATGAACTCTACACAGTAGGTAAATACAAAACTTGGAACGGCAATATGTTCAAAAATTGCAGTCATTAAACATACACCGAGACCGAGTAAGAAATGCTACTATCAGACAGACTGTGGGATCAACACCTTGTGCCACATTTATTGACAGACAGAAGATCAAGTGGTTTGGCCATGTCATTAGAATGCAACATCAACAACTACCATCACTGGCCTTACATCAAAGATCATCTGCGACGAGACCACGAGGACGTCCAAGAAGAAAATGGATTGACGACATCAGAGACATTGTACAACCTCACGGAATGACACTATCCAGTGCCGTCCACCGGGCGCTGGAACGCAAATTATTCCTCCCCACGACGCTTGACGGCAGAAGTGGAAGATGATGATGATGATGATGATGATGAAACATACACCCTATAGCAAGGGTGGGCAAATTTTTTGTGCGTAGGGCCGCATTGACAAATGTAAAGCTATTGGCGGGCCACATGTATGTATGCATATATATATATATATATATTGTCCATTTTGCTTACCCCAACCTATCACAATAAGTAATTATTAATTATTTATAGGTTACTAGCTGACCCTGCCCGGCTTCGCCCAGACCCTGGTGGGGAGCATCTCATTTAATTCATATAAGTAGTCATATAAGTTCTCGTTCCCGTTACCGACTGACTGTCTGTCTGTCTGTCTGTCTGTCTGTCTGTCTGTCTGTCTGACCCGGCCCGGCATTGCCCAGCTCCTGGTGTGGAGCATCTCATTTAATTCATTTAAGTAGTCATATAAGTTCCCGTTCCCGACTGTCTATCTGTCTGTCTATCTGTCTGTCTGTCTGTCTGCCTGACCCTGCCCGGCTTCGCCCAGTCCCTGGTGGGAAGCATCTCATTTAATTCATATAAGTAGTCATATAAGTTCCCGTTCCCGTTACCGACTATCTGTCTGTCTGTCTGTCTGTCTGACCCGGCCCGACATCGCCCAGCTAATGGTGTGAAGCATCTCATTTAATTTATATAAGTAGTCATATAAGTTCCTGTTCCCGACTGTCTATCTGTCTGTCTGTCTGTCTATCTGTCTGCCTGACCCTGTCCGGCTTCATTAAATTCATACAACAAAAAAAATGTAACTTAAAAGAACGTTCTACCACACACCATCCATTATTTTTAATGAAAACTCTTTCTAATCACCTGCATGACTACAGTAACTTCTTAAGCAAAAAAAGATGAGTTACAATGTTATGCATTGTGCATCATTTTTATGAAAACTTTGAAAATGCCTGACAGATTGTATCATTATTTATTATAACTCATATGCCGGTATATAACTATGGACAAAGAGTTTATAAATCTTTGAAAACGATGCCACAATATGACTATAAGTTATACAGAAAAGTTATGCCCCTTGAAATAACTTTTACAGAGTTAGGTCCCCTGAGATATATGAAATTATGATGAAAAATGAAAAATGAAATAATACTGAGTAAGCAGGCGATTTCACACTAACAAAATATCACAGTTGACAGCTGGGAATGAAAGGAAGGCGTGTAGAAAATTTCATCTCAATCGGATGGGCCGTTCGCGAACGAATAAAGGACATACATAGATACAGAAATACGGACGCACATCCTAATTTATATATAAGATTGTGGGGTGTGGATTTTAATTTATGAGAATATTATGTTAAGCTGTCTAGGGGATTTGTTTTGATTCTCTATTATTTTAGCCACTTGAGGTGATCATGGAATTCTACCAGAAACCCAAGAAGGAAAAGACTTCACTCCTGTTCATAGCTGTATTTCTGAGTACTTCTTCATTCCCACTTATCACCCTCTAAAGCTTATCTAGTGCTAGAAGACATTGATTGTTCACAACATATAAACAACCACTGGTGAACACCACATTTACTTGATGTACACATCACAAATTTTGGACAAACAGTTCAAGTATTAAATCAAGATCTGCAGTTTACATACAAGCAAGTGTAATAGTCTGTTTGAATTCACGACAGGCATGGGAATGATTTGCATTATCTCAATACATTTACACCCTTTTTGCCCTAAGAAAACAACAACGTTATTACAAACAAAACAACAACCACAAATTGGTTCTTCTAACTTGACTTATTTTACCTAGATAAAAGCACAACATTGGTCTAAGTGCAGAAAACCTAATATATAAAACAGTTGTTTTGACACCCTTTAAAAATAATGAGTTGGTGTCAAAATACTATACATATATATATATACCATAACATAACCACCATTATATTATTTACCTTATACCTGGCATAGAAAAAAAAACCACATATCAAAAGCAGTTTGTACTGATAATTAAACTAATTAATTATAGTCTTCCTTTAGGCATTGCGGGTGGGTATTCTTCTCCAGTGTGAAGCAGTTAATGTCCATAATTTATCCGGGACAGAAATAAAATACTTACAGTCATGTTCTAATGTCCACTGAAGTTTCTGCTGAATAATTATAATCCCTATTAGGAAATAAATTCACCACATATCCCCTCCATTGGGTCTGAATTCAAGAATCTTCTGTTGCAAATGGCTCGGTGCCCTTGTGAAAATTTGGTGCCTCCGGTTGGTCATACTTCAGGATTTCCACTTAAGCTCTGCAGAAGGTAATTCCTTTTATCATCAGGTCTGATGAAAAGTTGATGTCCATTCAGATACTCGGCTTATAATATCTGAATACCAAATTGGCTTACACAGAGGTTTCACCCACCTAGTCACCAGTCTATACCCTATTCCACAGTTGTTGGCATTTAGGCTGACATGGGACCAGCACAGAGTTCTGATTCAGTATTTACTTTCAGCGTAGACATACAAGGCTGCTTGTTATTCATTTGGTTCATCTGGAAATATTTCCAGGATTTTTCTGCTGCATGGAACTGAAGAATATTACTTTCAACACATATACCCAGGATTGCAAGCAATCAGATGCTTTCATAGGGTCTTATTAATGGTGTTTAGGTCTGAGATCTGGAGTTGACCTGGCTTATTTCAGGTGGTTCAGATTTTGGAACCTTGAGGTAATCTGGTGTAGTTATGGTTTTCAGTTGGTACGTTGGTTGTCCTGGCTTATGTGGTTTCAGTGTCTATTCCCTTTGGTTTGAGTTGGTGTTTATAGCTAGAATTCAGTGTGGAGTGTCTGGTACCTGATGTTTGTCTCTTGCTGCTGTGAGACGTTCTTTCGAAGACTTATCCATTGTTGGATATTAACTTGGTGATCCAAACAACAGTTGAAAGTTACTCATTGATGATAGGTTTATTAAACTTGTAGTAGGATTGTCCCATAGTTTTACTGATTTTGTTGAATGATGAGGCCATAGGTGGTACTTTTCAGAAGTAAAGCAGACGATACCTGTTGTCAGTTACTCTGTTGATCTTCATCTTTGTAGATTATTAGATACAGAAGTCCATCCTCGATATTCCTACTGAAATAGGACTTCCTCAATCACGCAGTCAGTTGTCTTCGAATGTGTCTCTTTTGCTGGCGTTTGTAGCTTATGAGTGCAGCAGTAAACATTGAGGTATTGGTCCAAACTTTGTTGAGGACAGGTTGCCATGTTCACTCTCGCCTGGCTTTTTACCCAGTTTCCAGTTGATAGTGATGCAATGCAGTCCCACAAAATCCACCACACGCTATAGAAAAGGGATGACAAGAATACAACACGAGCATTAACCTACTGTGATGTATTTAACATGGTTGTAACACAATTACAAACAAAAGTACAAACAACAAGAGGAGAAGGGGAAAGGAGTGGGTGTCCAAGTTCCACTTTCCCTCATTGCTTGGTGTAGAGCCATTTTGACCCTATTCGTGAGTGAGGTATCTTTTGACTCTATGTTTTGTTGAGTGAGCGAAGCCATTCTGTCCATCCGAACATGTTGATATTGCCTCTCTCTCTCTCTCTCTCTCTCTCTCTCTCTCTCTCTCTCTCTACTTGAAGAGAATAACCCATCCATAGGCTATTTTGTTTCCTCTTATTTACTGACATGCACAAGGATTCTTCCATCAACATCCTCATGTCCCCAAGGGTAACATTAAAATGCATATTCCCACAGTAAGGAGTAACAATCAGAACAGAGAAAAATTCTCATACCAGAGAAAACATACATGTACATTTCTCTGATATTAAGTACATGATAATCATACATAATAATTAATCATAATGATGATGCAAGGAGCCTATGTTTTTGGATTTCCTCAGGGGCTTATCCATAAACTAAAACAAACTATTTTCCCCCCACTGTATACCGCAGTATGAGGTTAGTGACCGCTGTGATATATTTTGCCAATTACTGCTATTATTCGGAGTGTATTTATTAGAATAACTTATGCCGCATGGTCCAGTCTTCTGAATACTGCAAGCAATTTATTCACATCAATCTTCGCTTCTGTTCCTACTACAGTGAGGTGATGCGGATTGAAGGCACATCCTATCCGAACATTCATTTATATCCCGCGTTTGTTTTCTTTGTTCTTGAATTTATATTCTCAAACATGGCAATTCCCTAGCACTATTTTATGAAATGATTACATGTCCCTCACTCATATGAAGTGGTTAATAATCTGTTAACAAAAGAATTGTACTAAAATTTAGCACTATAGTTCCAAGAAACAGATTAGAATGTGGCAAAGCATTTTATCTCCTGACTAAGAGTCAGGAATATGCGTAATCATTGTATGTTTCCGCATGGATAAGAATTCCTTTGAAAATGTTCTTTAGAGTTCAATCTCTATAGTACATAGATTATTTGTAGATTTCTAAGCATAGATAGTGAGATATAGTTCACAATCCATAGAAGTTTTAACATAGGAATATGAAATTGACAGACACGAGTTCTCTACTGAAGTATGAATCAGGAGTCTGCTCCTACATTGAGAAAATTTCTAGAATGTGTTTCGGACGAGTTTGATACTCTACAGTACACATAATATTTATATGTTATAAGCACTATTAGTTAGACATAAGTTCATAATGCCTATAAAAGGTTTTAACATAGGGATTTGAAATTGTAAAACATAGGAAAAATTACAGCGTGTCCCACACATGTGCTTCAGTACTAAAAATCAAATCAGACTCTAGTTTACAAGAATTGTTGAATTATCATTCTAACTAATTCTTAATTAAGCATACTGGTATATGTAATACATAAATACGTATTATTAATGTAGATTTAACATACCAATGGCTTGCAGAGAATGATATATTTTTAAGGCAAAAATGCCTTCCTTCACACGGGAAAACTTTTACATGTCTGCTCTTTGTGTTGCACTGACCAAAAATGGCTACACTGAGCCTTTGTTTTACAATCAGTCCCGGTCTTGCCAGGTACGTGAAAGATACCTAAGGCCAAATTTTAACCTACTGCCAAATAAATTAGGCGCTGTTTTCTTTTCTACTCCTACACTAAGTAAGATACTTAAACAGTAATTATTAGGGATTTGTAGTTTTAAGGGCCTCAATATACGGATGTTAGTAGAGACGTTTTTGTATACCACATGTCTCCCCCGATTGGAAGCTTGTCGTTTACTGAAACGACAGGTTTATCCGTCACTACAATTTCTGTCTATACATTGACGCACCTATTCCCAATCCCTTTTATGTTTTACTACATTTCTTTCCTATGTTAGATAATCAGAGCCACGTCCATTTTCTCCTAGTCACGACAACTGGCATAACCTTAAGGGCTTATTTCTCTTATAGTGAAAGAGTGTAGTACCTTCTCCACTGTTGTCAGCTATGGTTTGAAATATGCGTGGTTATCTGATAATTTGCTACTTTCACGTACTGGTTTGTCTGCATCAAACCGACTTTTTGAAGCAATTAAAATGTCAACCTTAAGCTTTCAATAGCCAGATGATACTCTGATACTCTTCATATGAGATCATTTGCTGAATTTCTTTTCCCAATATATTTAGTCTGGCGTTAGGAACTGGAGAAAGTCCTGAGTACTCCTATGTGGGTTATTAGAAATCTAACATCTGCATTTTGCTGACTCTGGGTTTTGTCCGTCCACTCCCCTCAGATTCTTTACCCAGCAGAAAGTCTCTTCTCTCCTTGTAGTTCCCTACGGTCTACGTGTAACCACTGCTAACGTAAGAATGACTAGTTGAGATATATAACAGCTTGATTTTTATCTCATTAAATTATTAATCTTGAGATTGTGTTAAAACCAGCGGTTAATTCTGCGTCTACTGACAGCATATTAAACTCCCCCGTCTCCTTGTAGGTTCGACGTTTGTTTTAACTATAGATCTGATATTTAAAGGAAGCTAAAATGGTTCCTGTTTTTATATTTCATCCAACACATTATATGTTTGGGTTAATAGTCGAGTTATGGGATTTTCCCGATCAGTTTTAATAACTGATCGGTTAGAGTTGCGTCCCTTTCTCTTGCGGGTTTACCCGGAGAATCTCGTCTAACATGTAAACAAAGGTCCCACTTTTCCAGATTTCCGTTCTGAACCGATGTGTACGGGGAACATGAATCTGCCAGACTGAGTTAATTCTTAGCTTTCTCTCTCTCTCTCTCTCTCTCTCTCTCTCTCTCTCTCTCTCTCTCTCTCTCTCTCTCTCTCTCTCTGCTTTTCCTTCTAATCGAGATCTATTTTACGTTAGAATCCTTATTAGTAATTCTAACCTGATGTGTTTGAGTTTCACTCTATATTTGTTGCTTTGGTGTTGAATTACGTGCAATTTTGCGTCACTTGGCGTAAATTGATCGTCGTCTACCTCCCTCCAGGTTTTAGACTATTTTCAACTTGGCAACATACATTGTTATGTAGGTTCAGACGTACTGTCTCCTACTTGATATAATCAGTTCAGTGAGAAGTTAAAAGCCCTTTTACGATTCCTGTTTTTAGTCTTCCAGACAATCAAGTTGTTGGTTTACTTCCAGTTATGGATGTGGATTACTAGTCTTTGTAAAATTAATGTTACATATGTATATCCCCCTCATACTGGCGTTTCCTGAGTTGTTACCTCAAGATAACAGGTAAGGTACTCTTAAATTTTCTCTCCAGTTTTGTTTTCATCCGTTTAATACGTGGAAACTCTGGATTTGTTTGAGATTGACAACAGTCTATTCTCTGAACTGTTATATTAATTCTACTAGCTGGCTTCCTGATAGAAATTCCTAATCTAGTAGACATCAAGCAATTCTTCAGCTATATGCTCCAATTTGCTTGGCTTTTACACAGCTATATTCCATTCTTCTAGCGTGGTTAGCTGTATAAGTCTTAGGCGTTTCCTCTCTCTTCACCGTCAAGAGGTTCGTCCTATCTATAAACAGCATCTATTTCAAGAGTTGTTTATTTAATTGTTGCTTCTACTGAGTCGTATCAGTTATTTAAGCTCATCTCTGTCAGTCTGGATCTGCTTTCGCATATTTAATGCTGGCATATAATCCAATCCGAAATGAGATGTAGAAATCTGTTTCATCTTGCGATTGATTTCTGATTCATCTACCTACTAGTAGGCTTCGATCATTATCTAGAATTTGGTTACTCTGTTAGATTAAAGAAAATACAATTGAGTCGCGCGCCTCTTTTGTACTACTTATTTTGCCCTATTTAATTCTTCCCTTATGAGAAGATTAATTTTAGTTAGGCCATTTATGGAAAAAATCTTTACGTTAAGCTAATCGCTAACTAAAAACTGTTTCACTCCTCTTTTTGATGAGGACTTCTCATAGTGAACATTTCACTTAATGAGGATTAAACTGGAAATTCCAATTTATTAGGGTTTTCTTCATTTACCTCCTACATACCTATACGGTCTGTTTCCGCTACCATTAATAATGGAATCGGGGTGGATAATTTAAAGAAATACCTTATATTCTTTTGGGTCATTAAGTGAGTTGATCAGTTTCACTTAAATCACCAGGTGAATATTTTGGTTGACCATTATTATTATCATATGGGCCATCCAAATTAGTTATTAATAACTACTCATATTACCGGTAGGGTAGAATAAGTGTATGTATGGCTTTTCTTCCTAAGTATCCATCAGTTATTCACTTTACTTTACTACCGGTGTTGTAGAACATGTTATGTTATATGAGAGAGGATTAAATTAGGGTGCGCCTAAATACTGCAATTCTTACAATATTCCTTCCCTTCCATTAACCATGTCTACATTTTTGCAAGTGGTGGTTTTGGCCTTACCATTAGTCCATTTTATTTAGTTACTGCTATTTTCCACTGGTTTAAATTTATAACAGAGTTAGTAATAGGAAGAAGGGACAGTGAGGTGTGCATAGTCAATAATGAAATAGTGCACGGGCAAGCACCACAGTAGGGGGGTAGCTAAGAACTGCTATGTAGCTAGGGGTGTCGTCCTATGACGAGGATCATAGAAACAAAGTCGTTGTGGGTTCTGATATCGAGAAATTTAGCGGTCAGGCCAGGCATTTCAAGAAATGGATGGTAGCCATAGAGAAACATGCTTTTTTAGTAGGAGCTACAGATGAAGAGAAGAAACAATTTCTTATCAGGCTAGTATATCGCCAGTCTCTGACCATATAAGAAGAAAATTAGAGGCAGGAATAGATTAAACTTGAGAACAGTTCAAAGATGATCTGGCCCATAATTACGCTGAGACAGTCTAGGCAGGAAAATGGGGAGACTGTACAATTATATAGCGACAGATTGATAAATCTGGCAGAAGAAGCATTTTTAGGGCAGAATGTGCAAGGTGAGGAAGTAGAAAGAATGTTGGTAGGAATATTTGTGGATGGATTACGCTCAGACGGACTCAAATTTAAGTTGATGAGAGAAAATCCAGCGAGGTTGTCACAGGCAGTAGATATAGCCATACAAGAATAAAGTTTAAGGAGGAGGTTTAGGCTACGAGTGGGAAGAGAAATTGGAAGTAATGTTGAACAAAGAATAGAAGAACCTATGGAAGTAGGACAGACAAGGTACGGATGGAGGAGACGTAGAGTTGATCAAGCCAGGGCTGAAATACAGACATTGGTGGGAAACAGTGAAGGTGCTCAAGATAGACAAAGACAGATGAGAAATCCTATAAGAGAGACAGTAGGTAGTACAAATATGGTCTGTTGGAATTGTGGACAGAGGGGACACAGTTATAAATTGTGTGGCAACAGACGTGTTCAGTCTAATACACAGAATAGAAATGTGAATACCAGAACAAATATAAATTTTGAAGACATGCAGAGAAATTTTGCAAGGTCAGGAGGTCAGGGAAACTGGCGTCCCACTTACTGAATAGGGCCCGCAGTGGGGGTGGGGGAATAAAAAGGTCCCAAGAATTAATGAATACGTCAATTACCCAGATAACAAGAACACGAGAAAAAGAGAATATAGAGAATGGCCTCAAATTAGAGAGATAAAACAGTTTTCAGCGAATATGACAGATCCGAGTTCATGCATAATAGAAATAGGAAAATTTAGAATTAGAACATTGATTGATTCGGGAGCTCAAGTCAGCGTAATCAAGGAAACATTTTTATACCGCATATTAAAGAATTTCAAAATATTCAGGAATCAGGACACTCTTCACTCTGTTACCGGACAAAATTTAGAGGTGGTAGGTCAAACAATGATAAATTTCAAATTAGGAGGAATAAATGTAAGACACCTTTTCCATGTAGTCAGAGATTTAAACAGGAACATGATTCTAGGTAGAGATTTCTTGGTGAAAAATGGTGTAAGACTTTTCTTTGATTTGCGTAAGTTGAAGTTTCAAAATACTTATGTTAATATGGAGGAAGATATGCACGTATCGGCAATAGTCAGAGTGAAAACTTCCATGACTTTGAAACCACAAACCGTTAATCTGATACAGGCAAAAATGAAAAATAATCCGTATTTTTCGATTAGACAAACAGTTAGAATAACAGAGTTGGAAAGAGAGATAATAGACGAACCTGGTCTAGAGGTCCCAGATGGAATAATGACACTAGACAAACACTTCAGCTTTCCAGTGATGCTCATTAACAACACAGGGAAAGAGATTAAATTATACAGAGGGTGTGTAATCGCTAAAATAGCAAATGATCCTAACTCCATATTTACAACAGGAAGAGAAGAAATGTCAAACAGTAAGTATGTAGAAACTCCCACTAAGAGAAACAATATCAGAAATAGACGTGAAAGAAGCTGGAATGTACAGAATGATGAATTGATCCATGCATTCAGAGAACATCCATCTCAAATACATTCAGTAGACAAAACAGCGTCACTCTTGAAGAGAGAACAGGAATTATTATCACAGTTAAAAGCTTCACCAGAGAATAAGAAAATATTAGAAAAACTAGTAAAAGAGAACCAAGATGTTTTTGCGGTTAACGACTTAGAACTGGGGAAGACCAAAACAGTTACTATGGAAATAGACACAGGAAATCACCCACCAATTAGTTTGAAACCGTATAGAACTCCTTTAAGGAATAGAGAAATTGTAGAAAAAGCAATCGAGGATATGCTAAAAGCAGGAATAATAACAAGATCAAAGTCAGAGTGGTCATCTCAGATATTAATTGTGACCAAAGCCGACGGCTCACACCGGTTCTGTTGCGACTATAGAGCATTAAACAAGATCACCAAAAATGTAGCATATCCATTACCAGTAATTGATGACATTTTGGGATTACTTAATGGTTCTACTTTTTTCACTACACTGGATGCTATGTCGGGATTTTTGTGCATCCCCATGTCGCCAGATGCTCAGAAGAAAAGTGCTTTCTGTACTCACGTGGGTTCTTATGAATTTTTACGTATGCCATTTGGGGTCAAGACAGCCCTTTCTCATTATATGTTATTGATTAATCAAGTATTAGAAGGGATGCAAAAATTTGCATTGGCATACATAGATGACATTTTGATCTATACATCAGGAGACGTACAAGACCACCTAAAATGTGTAAAATTAGTCTTTGACAGGCTAAGACTACACGAAATTAAACTGAAATTGAGTAAGTGTGAATTTTTGAAAAGGAAACCAAATACTTGGGTTACATCATTGATAGAGAAGGAATCAAGCCTGATCAAAACAAAGTAAAAGTCATTAATGAATTACCGTCCCCGACCAACGTGAGAGAGGTAAGAGCTTTTAACGGGTTATGTGGATATTATCGACGGTTCATCCCGAACTTTGCACAAATCGCGGAACCCATCACAAACCTAACTTGCAAATATGCAAGATTTAAGTGGAATGAGGATTGTCAAAGAGCATTTGATTTTCTAAAAAATAGTTTAACAGTGGTTCCATTATTGGCACATCCAGATTTAAACAAACAATTAATTCTATATACAGACGCTTCAGATAATGCCATAGGAGCATGCCTAACTCAACCATATGACGGTGAAAACTCAGGAATACCAGGAGTTAAGAATGAAAGACCGATTTACTTTCTTTCACACAAAATTAGTAGATCGCAGAAGAAATGGTCGACAGTGGAAAAAGAGGCTTTTGCTATACACTACGCCTTACAAAAATTGAATTATTACCTACATAACGCCAATTTTATTATTAAAACTGATCACATGCCATTAAAATCTTTGTTAGAAGCTCCAGTACAGAATAGGAAAATACAAACGTGGGCGCTAAATTTACAAGGCTATAACGCAAAAGTGGAATATATATCAGGTAAAGAAAATACATGCGCTGATTTATTATCCAGAATCCCATATCCAGAGATGTATTAAACTACTGAAGATGAAGGTGAACCAGAGATAGATGACCGAAACTGGCAAGTAAATATACTAGACTCGGCCAAATTAAATAGAGAAATTTTTGGAAGTTCACAGACAGAACAAGATTCTGAACCAAAAGCGGAAGAACCACGCTTAGTGCATTTTAATATGAAAAAAAGAACAAGAAATTGACCCAAAAGTAATAGAAATAAAGCAGAAGTTGAAAGAAACCGGTGAAAACAGTTGTAAAAAGAGCTTTATTGAATTACAGGAAGATAAACAGTTATATTATGTGAATGAAAGAAGTGAAGACAGTGTATTGAGGAAATACATTCCGAAACATTTAGAAATTGAGATTTTGAAGGCATATCATGATGAAAATGGTCATCTCGGTCGTGACAAACTATTCCAAGCTCTCAAGAATAAATATTACTGGCCGAATTTATTTAAGAGTATTTATAAATATGTTGACGCATGTGAGAAATGTAGGTTAAGAAATATGAAAACAATCAAATGTCCCTTACAAGAAACTGATATCCCTCAGTTTCCCATGCAAAAAATAAGCTTAGATATTTCAGGTCCTCACCCTAAAACGCTATCGGGGAATGTCTATCTGTTACATATAGTGGATTGCTATAGGTTGTGGCCAAAAGTATATCCTATCCCAGATAAGAGTGCTGATTCCATTATTAACATTTTCCTACAGGAGTATATACCACGATTTAGTTGTCCACAGACAATCCTCACAGATAATGGAAAAGAATTCGTGAACAAGAAGTTTGAAAAATTATTACAAGATCTGAATATTGTCCACATAAAAACTTCTTACTATAGACCTTCCTCAAATGCGGAAAATGAGAGACAACACCGAACACTATACAATATAATAGCAAAAAAACGTAGAGGAACATGGTAGAGACTGGGATCTGTACTTAGAACCTGCATTGGGAGCGATACGAACACACCAAAATGAGAGTACAGGCTTTTCACCGTTCTATTTGTTATATGGAAGAGAATCTATACTGCCAATAGACAATTTGCTCAAACCTCGACGGAAGTACATGGGGGAGAAATTTCAAGAAATGATTTTGCAAGAAATGCATAAAGCACATGTAAGGTTGAAAAGTAATATAATCAAAGCTAGAGAAAGACAGAAAAAGTACGCAGATAGAAACACACAACTACAAGAATTTAAAGTAGGTGATAGAGTTTACTATAAAAAAAAACACAGAAGGGATTCTAAATTCGATAACCAATGGATTTCAGGATTCTATATTCTAGAGAAATTAGGCCCAGTATCATATCAGATCAAGAACCAAATCACAGGGCACCTGGCACGTGCACATGTGGAACACCTGAGACGTGATGATGAAGAAAATAAAGTTGATGTTAATTGTTCAGAAGGGTTTTATTCAGAAGGACAACGCGTCAGACGAGTTAAATATGTGATACCTCCGGAACCTGAAAAGGTCCTTGTACCAGAAAAAACAATAACACCACCATTACATGATGAGACGGATGAACAGTCGGAGACAATACCAAAAACTTTTATGAGAGAGGAAAACGAGAGGTATGATGGATACAGACCTGATAGCGTTGAGTCTATGGAGGAAGTAAACGCTCCGTATAAGAATACTAGACAAGCAGTGAAAAGAAGACTAGATAGACAAAGAGAAAGAGAAATTAAAAGACAAAAAAGAATTAGGGAAGGTTCATCAAGTGACGAAGATATCCCAGTTTTAGAAAGGTTATTAAGAAATCAGGATAAACAGATTAGATTAGATATAGAACGAAAAAAAATTGGAGGCTAGCAGCGTAAATACAGAAGAACAAGAAATGGATGAAGAATCAGAGGCTGATGCAAACATTAGCATGAGTGAACACATTATAAGTGAAAAAGAAGACATTGATGTAGACATGGCGCTTATAGAGAAAAATCTAGCATTATTGATGAAGTGGAGAGATGGCTTGACGAGAAATTCTGCAGTTAGCAGGAGAAAAAGCTTGATGTGATAAACTATCGATGGTTTGGTATTAAGAAGATTGGAAGAAAGCTCATTCTATATAACTATAATGGATGTAATATGGTACCTGTAGTTTACAGAAGAATGGCGAAATTGGGTGAGAAACTTGAACTGAGAGAATGTCCTTAGGAAGTGAAAGTAGAATTAGTTGTTGGTACAAATCCAGTAGCTAGATGCATTACCCACAAGATACGACTTGTAGGAAGAAGAGTATATATTATTTTAATTAAGGTTGGGGGATGTGTATCAATACATATTAATGAGGTCTATAGTAAATAGACATCTTCGGGTGGTTTTCGCATTGCGGGGATACCGTGGTTAAGGGGATGCATATTGTTTAGCTGCCATTTAATTTTAGGATATGACTTGTTGTGTTTTCCTTATTTTACGTGTAAATTATCGGTCCGTAAAAGTGACCGGTAATGTTGGATGACACTAAGTAATTTTGTCTTGATTTAAATTGATGCTTGTTTTATTATGTATATTTATCTTGAAAAATGTCGGGGATAAAATGATGTATGTCAATTTGGGGTGAAAGCGTTCTGTTTTGAATTACGCTTGGTTTTTAATGACTCATAATTTGTAGTTTCAGTTATTTTGACTTGTTTAAAATCAGTATATTAAGTTGATGACTGTTAAGGCTTGTTTAAAAAACTGTTATTATTTTGCTCTGAGTAAAGAGTTGGTTTAGATCAATAAGACTGGGCCTTATTGAGTAAGTAATAGGATCCTTCGTTCAGATAATAATAAGCACACGACTTTAGACTATAAAGAGAGACATATTCTCATTGTTAGTAGTAGTAAGTTTAGATAAACATGGAGTGAGGGCCATGTTTGAAATCTGAGAGCTTAGTTTAACTGGAGGTGGCCAGAGATGGGGCTGTGGATATCAGCACATATCATAATGGTCCAGGACTAAATTAGATACGTTCATAGCAAATGAACAATGAATGCCAGAGATGTCTAAGAGAGATTTTAAAATAGGAACACATGGATTGAATGCCATGTTACGAATCTGGGGATTATGGGGGTTTAACTTGAAGCTAGTCGGAAATAAGGCTGTGAATAACAGCATAAGTCATGGTAGTCGAGAATTAAGAAATATGTTAAAAGGGGGCTGCGTTAGTCAGTGAAAATAGGAGTACAAGTGGATTGAGGGCCATGATGTTGTAGATATCCTATAACTGATGTGGTTAACGGCGTTATAAATACTATTGTGGGGTTTTAGAAATTATCGATGACAAAAGGGTTGGACAAGAGAAACATTTACAGACATGAGGTCAGTAGTGGTATAGTTTCTGTAGATAACAGGTAAAGCCATAACAAAGGGACATAGTTAGCATTGAAAATCGCTGCGGTTGTCAGCATTGATTGGAATAAACACGGACTGAGAGTCATATGGGGGGTGGATTAAGTAGGCAAGTTCATAATATATGAACTATGAATGTTATTTTTCGTGCTGTGATTGCAGCATGGGCCGAGATGAATATAGCTTGAATGCCCACGGCAAGAGAACGGTAATATTATTTTTTAGATAATTATACCTATGTTCATAAAATATTTTTTAGGATACTGTGGTTACAGTAAACATGAAGTGAAGGCAGGAGATAGAGGTTGATTGTTAAAGTCCATGATACGTGGCCTAGTAAAGAATAAAGAGGAGGTTATAGACAGAACGTGTATTAGTCAGAGATTAGATGAGCTATTTTAGAAGATATTTTACTTTGGAGGATGGTTAGAGCTTTCAGATCGTACATACTAATGTTGAAGATAAAAACATATCATTTTTAGATTTGTATTTGAGAAACTTTATTTCATAAAGTTTTGTGTCTGAAAGGGAGGATAAATGATATAGTTTCCTTTGCTATCTTTCTTTCCTTGGTGCGCACCATCTCTGCTTTTCTATCTAGTGTCTATGTGTTTTTGAAGAGTATGCTTTTTGAATTTTTATGGTCGAGATCAGATATTGATATGTATGTACATGATGAGAAGTAAAATTAAAAAGGGTTTAAGTGGATAGCTAAGTAACCCTGCAGATGAGAAGAAGAAGTAGCATTGATGTATATAGAAGAAGAAGTGTTGTATAATGAATTGGCGGATAGCTAGGTTTCATGCGGGGTTGTAGCTTACTTAGTTTTAAGGCTTAAGTAATCTTGGAGGAGTGATGACAGATAGTTATAGGACAACCCTGCCAAGTCGTGACTGAAGTTCATGGCGCGAAAACAGAAAGAGCAGAACTCTCGATTAGAAATTGAGATATAAATAAGAAACTAGCGCATCACGTCAGTTTGGGGAATGAATAGTTACGGGAGTGAGATCAGGTATTCCAGCAGGGAAACAACACATTGAAATTGTCCAGATCTTGGAAAAGAATGGAACGAAGGCACCAGATCCAAAGATATATTACGGCAAGATTAATTAGAAGGACGAGTGTTTCGAAGATTGATTACTAGTATGTATAGGTTTGAAATTACACAAGAAAATGATTTATGTGCCGATCTTCAGTCCTTGTTGATTGCCGTTAAGTTTTCCTGTTTCAAGTTTGTTGAAAGAGTGTCACACCCTGGACACCTTATCTGTTAAATAGTTTGAGTGAATTTCGTTAAGACACTCTTCAGCAACATGGGGGGCCAATCTTATTGAAGTACAGGAAATCGAATGTTGCCAGCTCCTTTGTCTTGGATACGTTACTGCGGCAGATATGCAAGAAGCAAGTCCACTCCACCATTATTAGTTGGGATTTGTTACCAGCTAGTAGACCAGGAACATACAACATTTCATTCGTTACTGGCGGAGAAGCTGTCAGCTATAAGTACCTATTACCAGCTACTGGACAACAAACTATTGACGTGGTTTTAGTGCTCTACTCTAGTTACACTGGAGCACCATTTTCGTGAAGGAATTTTAATCGGGAATACACAGGAACTTGTCAGATATCACGGATTGTCTACACCAGACGCAGATTCATAGATCTACACAACAACGCTGTTCGTCTTATCAACCTACGACACTACAGGAGTTTGGATACATCGGCACAAACACCAAGACCTGCACTACAACATATGTAGTATTTTATCACATACAGAATCAGGCCAGTATGAATTGTTTGAGTTGATTGAATATTCTGTTGGGTGTTATCAAAATTGAAATTGATATTCATTGTTGATATGGCCGAATTACTTGTATCGTAGTTCGTAAGCTGGGGTTGAAGTCCAGTATAGTTTATTTGTTTGTTCCTATCAGTGTTTGTAACTAAAATCTCTTGCTTTGCTTTTGAATTATAGCATTTTGATTCTCTTGACGTTGGATTTAAGTTTACGCTTTTGACACTTTGAATTGCTGTTTTCATTCAAGTTTGTATCACATACAAATATACGGTTCATTATATTAGCTATATAATTGACAAGATTGTCTTAGACATGTCTACATTTCAAGAATTTATGGACATAGGTGAAAGGTCCGGATTAACAGGCCAAGACCTCAGGAATTGGGCGAAGCTTGAATTTAAGGAATTCCAGAAACTACAACGTGAGGAGAGGGCTGCTGCCAAAGCAGTAGAAAAAGAAGAAAGAGAGAGAGAAATGGCAATGGAAAAAGAAAGACTAATGGCAAGAGATAAGGAAATGCAGTTGGAAAAAGAAAGACTATTGGCGAGAGATAAGGAGATGGAATTGGAAAGGGAGAAGCTTACTTTGGAGAAAGAGAGCCAAGAAAAAGAGCTTTCGTTTCAGAAGATGAAGCTAGAAGCAGAGGTATTAATGAAGGACATAGAGATTGAAGGACATTTGAAAGTTAAGACGCTGGAGATGGAAAAAGAAGCAGAGATTGCACAGACGAAATTGCAATCGAAAACAGAAGACCCTATTAAAAAAAATATCAAGGGGCAATTAGAAACTTCACACAAGGCGATTCGATCGGGGCGTGGGTGGCCAACTTTGAATTGTTTGTCCGATTCTATAAAATTCCAGAAGAAATGTGGCCCATCTTATTTCACCGTCACCTCGGGTTGGAGCCTTTAAAGGTCGTCGAGTTGATTCCGGAGAGTTTGCGGACCAATTACACATATGTTCGAGATCGTGTATTGAGTCATTTTTCGCTGGACGAAGCGGGATTAAGAACAAAGTTTAAAACCATCACACCTAAGTCAAACCAAACGTTTCTGGACTACGTAGCTGAAACAGCATCTTTATATGACAGATGGTTAAAAGCTGCAGAGGTGAATGGAAACTTTGACAAGTTACGCGACCTAATGCTCAGGGATAAATTGTTATCATCGGTCCCTGATGTGATGGCTACGTTCCTGATTGAGAACAAGTGTAAATCAATACCTGAGATGGAATCTAGGGGTGAGTCATACTACAATGCACACCGTGAGGTATTTGCCGACAGTACACAACCAGAACTCGTGATAGGTGCAAGTGCAAAAGTAGAGAGCCAAAGAGAGTATGGTAAAAGTAACAGGTCGGCACAACACAGAAACAGAGGACCATATCAAAATACACATAGAGAATCAGACAGGCCTAGAAAGGGTCATTTCACACAATGTCCTCATTGCAGGCTAAATCACATTTCATCGGAAATGTGTGACCGTCACCCGGAATATGCAGCATATTTGAAAGAACTCATTAATAAGAGGAGGAATAAATACGAGTCATACAGAAGGAATGTCAAATGTTTCTCGTGTTTAGCCTGGGGACATACCTCAAGGTCATGTACGATGAAGAGAACGTGGAAAGAAGCAAATGCTGCATATATATTTACTAGTAGTGACTCAGAAGATACGGAAGAGGCACATGCAGCCATCATAGAACCATATACTAATGACAACCCGGAGAAAACAGATAAAGATTGTTCTGACGAGGAATGCCAAGTTACGATACAAGAGGCCAATGCGGCAAATATTCAAAATGGCACACTAAAGGTCCACCAAGCATGGGTTAATGGTACACCAACCACATGCGTGAAGGATAGCGCCGCTATCACAGTGTGAACATGGCCTAGCCGTGGATCGTTAGTGGCAGACATCAATACAGATGACAAACTCCGCGTTGTATTGTATAAAAGGTTTATTACATTTTCATGCTGTCGATGTACAAACAGACATGTTTGTTGATCTTCTCATGGCTGAATCCCCAGTGACGTGTGTGCAACCCCTGGATACCTAAACCCATTTGTGCTCACACGTTCACTAACTATGATTTCCCCATTAGTTAATGAATGCGCAGCATTCATTAACTCTCTAACTACTAAGCTAACTCCATTACTGTTATATACCTCCCCTTCTTCAAGAAGACTTTTCTCTGGAAAAGTCTCAACCCCAACCCTTAAACACTTAACTCTACTGAAATATTTCTTGTTCTATACCACATCTGCCCAACAATCCCTCAACATATATTTCCTAATTCAAATCTCACCCTCCTATCTCATCATAGCCAAACGCTAACCAGAGACATACTTTATACAATGTCAATAATACAAAACTCTCTACAAAATTCTCTATAAATTCTCCACAAAAACTCCCTACAAAACTCTCTATAAGCGAACCGCTTTTAAAGTGTCCATCTAAATTATGATTGACAAAAATTGAAGATATTTTCCTTATCTTTTTCTCACTTACTCACATTCTCACTATTCCAGGATAGACAGAAAAAGGTTTAGTTTAGATTGATTTGGTGCGCACCTAAGAAAGTTAGAAAGTAAGAAAATAGTAAGAAGTAATCACATTTCTCTTCCCATGCATTCTCAAAACTTTATAAAATAAAGTTCTCAAATTTTATCTTCATTGCCGTCAATAATAATTTTTGTTATCAAAAAGTTATGTTAATCCAAAACCACAACTTCGTCAAGTTCAATCATTCCTTCAAAACCTCCAGAGTACACTTATTTAAATGCCAAAATTCAACCTGGCATCCCCCCCCCCCCATATTCTCCCATTAAACGCTGTTCAACCCAGCTCCTATTTCAACCCCCATTTATCCAGTATCGCCCGTCATTCCCCTCATCCATGGCTTTAAATCCATGTATTTACACTACGAACCGTCTAATGCAGTCCCTAATTCAATCCCCCAAACCATTTTTAACGGTTTAACTCTTTCCAACCCCCATGCAATTATCAATTGTTGCTGACAACCCCAGCCACTTTTAAATATACTCCTCCGTTACTTCCTCTACTATATACTGAGTTACTTCACTAATCACCAAAACTTCCCCCTTTACTCAATCATGTTTCACCCTCAATTTATAACCGTTATACACGTTAAGCAACTCAACTTCAAGTCACAAAATTCGTACAACGAAGCATGGCCCTTACTCCATGTTTCATATTTTCTGCAAGCTCCCAAAAACAACTCTTCATTTTTCCCCATAACTGAACGTCATCCTAAAAATTATTTTAAACACCCTCAGGGTAACTCAAAAAAATAAAACCAAAGTTTTGTAAAAATAAACAGCTAAGTTAACATATCCTCACATTTTATAAAGAACGACTGAAGTCAAAACAATAGAGCAAACAATATCAACCCCCTCATTCTTTGACATCATTTTTATCCCCACACATTAATCAAATTAAACATATGTGATGAAATGAAAAATCATATATATACATACACCATAATATATTATAACTACTAATCAATCATTTTCCGTCTAAGAAAAACTCAACACTTCAAACTTAAAAATCAAAATGATAATAAAGCATATATCAATCAGTCCTAACTTACTACAATATTATGTCTATTCATCCCGACAACTCTCAACAAGTCTTGATTAAGTTATTTGCTAACTTTCTTTCTTTGAAATTCACAATTACCGTGTCTAACTTCTTCTTCTATCTGCAATCTGCAGAATATTCTACCACGCTATTTATCACTTCTCCATTTTCTTAATAACTCCAAATTTTTTTCTATAAGTGCAATATCTACATCAATATCGTCATCTTCCCGAGGAGAATTATCTTCTTTCATATCAGCATCCTCATCAGTTTCTGACTCTTCATCCATCTCTTGTTCCGCATCTGTATACCCATTACTAGCAACCGCTAATCTCTTCCTTTCTAAATCCAATATAATCTTTCTACCTTGATGACTTAATGACTTTTCAAATAGTGGCATATCTTCATCACTTGAGGAATTTACTCTAAATTTCCTTTGCCTCTTAATTTCTCTTTCTTTCTGTCTATCTAACTTTCTTTTTACTGCCTGTCTAGTATTCATAAATGGAGCGTCTATTTTTTCTTTGATCGATTCTTCACTATTATAACCGTCATACGTGTTGTTTTCCTCTGTCACGATTGTTTTTGGTATTGTTTCTTCTTGTTCACCAGTAGTAGATGCTGTTATTATTTGTTTTTGTACCAATTCTCTCCCATTTTCTATAGGTATTGGATATTCCGTTTGTCTGATAATCTGTCCATCTGAAAATATTTCTTCTGAATAATAATTATTATTATTATCCTCTGCATCTTTTTCCTCATTATCCCGTCTTAAGTGCTCTACATGTGAACGTGCAACATGCCCTGAAATTTGATTTTTAATAGTATATGATACTGGACCCTTTTTTTCTAAAATATAATATCCCGGGACCCAATGAGCATCAAACTTAGAGTTTTTCCTATGTTTTTTGTAATAAACTCTATCACCTATGTTAAACTCTTGTAAGTGTGCATTTTTATTTGTGTATTTCTTCTGTCTTTCTCGAGCCTTAATTATATTATTTCTTAAACGTATATGTGCTTTGTGCATTTCTTGCAACCTTATTTCCTGAAAATCCTCCCCCATATATTTTCTCCTAGGCTTTAATAAATTGTCAATTGGTAATATTGGTTCTCTTCCATGTACTAGGTAAAATGGTGAGAAACCTGTTCCTTCATTTTGGTGTGTACGGATTGCCCCCAATACTATTCCCAAATAAAGATCCCAATCCATATCGTGTTCTTCTACATTTTTCGCCAGTATATTGTACAATGTTCTATGTTGTCTCTCATTTTTGGCATTCGAAGATGGTCTGTAGTATGAAGTTTTAATGTGCTTTATATTCAAATCTTTTAACAATTTTTCAAACTTTCTATTTACAAATTCTTTCCCATTGTCTGTAAGTATTGTCTGTGGACACCT
The DNA here is from genome assembly GCA_963921405.1 of Cepaea hortensis. Lineage (NCBI taxonomy): Eukaryota > Metazoa > Mollusca > Gastropoda > Stylommatophora > Helicidae > Cepaea > Cepaea hortensis. The sequence continues at coordinate 128,478,826 of OY992880.1, read as the reverse complement.
TGGTATAAATTCTTGTAAAAGCATATTTATAACAGAATCAGAACTCTTGTCTGGAATTGGATAAACTTCTGGCCAGAGACTATATGAATCTACGATATGTAGTAGATACACATTTCCCGATAATGTTTTTGGATGAGGACCTGAAATATCCAAACTCACTTTCTGCATTGGAAATTGAGGAATATCTGTATCTTGTAAGGGACATTTAATTATCTTCATGTTTCTTAACCTACACTTTTCACATGCATCAACATATTCATATACGCTTTTAAATAAATTCGGCCAGTAATATTTACTGCTAATAGACTTAACTAATTTATCTCGTCCAAAATGACCATTATTATCATGATATGCCTTTAAAACTTCCCGTTCTAAATGTTTCGGAATATATTTTCTTAATCCCTCACCCTTTTCACCGACATAATATAATTGATTGGCTTCTTGCAGCTCTAAAAATTTTCTTTTAAAACTTTTTTCCCCTGTTTCTTTCAGTTTTCTTTTTATCTGTATTATTTTTGGATCTAATTCCTGTTCATTTTTCATATCAAAATGCATCAACTGTGTATCTTCCTCTATCGATTCAGAATCTTGTTCTGTCTGTGAGCTTTTATAATTTATTTTGGCAGAATCTAATATTCCTTTGAGAACAAAATTTTAAGACGCATCTTTGGACCCATTAGGGATACACAAAGTGGAGAGTGGAAAAGAAGAAGTAACAAAGACATTTATGATCTGTTTAAGTCCCCGCTAATCACTGGTATCATGAAGGCTAATAGACTACAATGGCTGGGGCATATAGAAAGAATGGAAGATAATAGGGAAACAAAACTCGCTTACACTCAGGAAATAAATGACCGTAGACCCCGAGGTAGACCAAGAAGGCGGTGGAGAGATAATACATGTACAGACCTACAAGCACTTGGAATCAACGACTGGCAAGAGAAGGTCCACCAGAGAGACGAATGGAGACGGATTGTATTTGCAGCAAAGAACCTCAATGGCTCGGAACGCTGAAGAAGAAGAAGAAGAAGAAGAATCTAATATATTTACTTGCCAATTCCTGTCGTCAATTTCTGGTTCTCCCTCATCTTGAGAAGTGGTTTCAGATATTGTTGTATGTGGAATTCTAGACAATAAATCAGCGCATGTATTATGTTTTCCTGAAATATACTCTACTTTAGCATTGTATCCCTGTAAATTCAATGCCCATGTTTGTATTTTCCTATTTTGTATTGGTGCTTCTAATATAGACTTTAATGGCATGTGATCAGTTTTAATAATGAAATTGGCGTTATGTAAGTAGTAATTTAGTTTTTGGAGAGCATAGTGTATAGCGTAAGCCTCCTTCTCAATAGTCGCCCATTTCCTCTGAGATTTGCTAAGTCTATGTGACAAGAAATAGATTGGTCTTTCATTTTTAACTCCTGGTATTCCTGAGTCTTCTCCTTCATACGGTTGTGTTAAACATGCTCCTATGGCATTATCTGAAGCATCTGTATACAAAACTAATTGTTTATTTAAATCTGGATGTGCCAATAGTGGAACTGTTGTTAAGCTATTTTTTTAAAAATCGAACGCCTTCTGACAATCTTCAGTCCACTTAAACCTTGCATATTTACAGGTCAATTTTATAATAGGTTCTGCTATCTGTGCAAAATTTGGAACGAAACGTCTATAATACCCGGTCATGCCTATAAAAGCTCGAACTTCTCTCACGTTGGTCGGAGAAGATAAATCTCTAATCATTTTAATTTTATTTTGATCCGGCTTAATTCCCTCTCTATTAATAATGTACCCTAAATATTTGGTTTCTATTTTTAAGAATTCACACTTACTCAATTTCAACTTAACATCGTGTTTTCTTAGCCTATCAAATACCAATTTTACCTGTTTTAGATGATCTTGTACGTCTCCTGATGTATATATTAAAATATCATCTATATATGCCAACGCAAACTTTTGAAACCCACGTAATACTTCATTCATTAATAACATATAGTGAGATGGAGCTGTACGAACTCCGAATGGCATTCGTAAAAATTCGTAAGAACCCATATGAGTACAGAAAGCACTTTTCTTTTGAGCATCCTCCGACATCGGGATACACCAGAATCCTGATCTTGCGTCTAGTGTAGTGAAGAATGTAGAGCCATTAAGTAAACCCAAAATATCATCAATTACTGGCAATGGGTACGCTACATTCTTAGTGATTCTGTTTAACGCCCGATAGTCACAGCAGAATCGATGTGTACCATCGACCTTGGTCACAATTACAATCGGAGATGACCACTCAGACTTCGATCTTGTTATTATTCCCGCTTTTAACATATCTTCAATTGCCTTCTCTACAATCTCTCTGTTTCTTAAAGGAGTTCTATATGGTTTTAAACTAATTGGTGGATGATTTCCAGTGTCTATTTCCATTGTAACTGTACTAGTTTTTTCCCAATTCTAAATCATTAATTGCAAAAACGTCTTGATTTTCTTTCACCAACTGTTCTAATATTTCTTTATTCTCCGGTGGGGCTTTTAACTGTGATAACAATTCTTGTTCTCTTGTCCTTTTGTCAACTGTATCTATTTGAGATGGATATTTTTTGAATGTATGGATCAATTCATCATTTCGTCTTTTCCAACTTCTTTTATACTTATTTCTGACATTATTTCTGACCATGGGAGTTTCTGAATAATCATTTCCCAACATGTTTTCTTTTTCTATAGTTAACATGTTATCATTATTATACGCTACTTTAGCGATTACACAGACTCTATATAATTTAATATTTTTTCCTGTATTGTTTAGGAGCATCACTGGAAAGCTGAGGTGTTTATCTAATGTTATTAACCCATCGGTGACTTCCAAGCCAGGTTCATCTATTATTTCTCTCTCTAATTCCGTTATGTTAACTGTTTGTCCAACCGAAAAGTACGGATTTTTTTTCATTTTTGCCTGTATTAAATTAACCGTTTGTGGTTTCAAATTCATGGTCGTTTTGACTCTAACTAGTGTCGACACATGCATATCCTCTTCTAAATCTACGTAAACATCTTGGAATTTTAATTTATGTAAATCAAAAAAAAGTCTCACCCCATTTTTCAATAAAAAATCTCTACCCAATATCATATTTCTATTTAAATCCTTGACCACATGGAACATATGCCTAACATTTATCCCTCCTAATTTAAAATTTATGATCGATTGTCCAAGCACTTCTAATTTGTGTCCAGTTACCGAATGAAGATTCTCCTGAATTCTAAATATTTTAAATTTTTTTAATATTCGATATAAAAATGTTTCTTTAATCACACTAACTTGCGCTCCCGAGTCAACTAATGTTCTAATTTTATATTTCCCTATTTCTATTATACATGAACTAGGATCAATCATATTTAGTGACAACTGTTTTATCTCCCCAAGTTGAGGCCACTTCTTATGTTTTTTATTTCTAAATGTCCTATTATACTCATCATTTGGGTTTTTTATATATTTATTCATCTTTTGGACCTTACTATCTTCCCCCCTACTGCCGATCCTGTTCAGTAAGCGGGATGCCAATTTCCCTGATCTCCTGACCTTATAAAATTTCTCTGCACCTCTCCATAATTCCCATTTGATGATCTACCATTTACAGTTCTATTCTGTGTACTAGTCTGAGCACCTCTATTATTTTGTGTATTCGACTGGACACGTCTGTTACCACAGAAGCGAAAAATGTGTCCACGTTGGTGGCACCCCCAACAAACCACATTTGTGTTATTTGTGTTACCTACCATGTTTCTTACAGTATTTCTCACTTGTCCTTCTCTACCTTGATTATATACGTTACTGTTTCTTTGTAACATCTGTATTTCTCCCCTTCTTCCTCTCCATCCATATCTATACTGTCCTATTTCCATAGGTTCTTCAATTCTATCCTCTGAACTACTACCTAACTCTCGTCCTACCCTCAATCTAAACCTTCTCCTCAAGCTTTCCTCTTGTATAGCGATATCTACAGCTTGTGACAACCTTGCAGGATTCTCTCTCATTAATTTAAATTTCAATCCATCTGACATAATCCCATCAACAAAAATCCCCACCAACATCCGTTCCACTTCTTCAGCTCGTACATTCTGACCCAAAAATGACTCTTCAGCTAAATTGATCAACCTATCACTGTATAGCTGTACACTTTCTGTAGTATTTTGTCTCGTCTGTCGCAACACTGAGAATGCGTGTTGAGGGTCAGTAATCTCTGCATATTTATGAGCCAGGTCGTCTTTGAATTGTTCGCAGGTTTCACCTCCTCCAGCTTCTAGCTTTCTTCTTATATGATCAGAAACAGGACTTGTACTAGTTCTATAAGCTAAATTCTTTTTATCCTCATCTGTAGCGTTCACTAGATAAGCATGTTTCTCAATAGAAATAATCCATTTCTTAAATTGATTCGCCTGTCCATTAAATCTCTCGACATCACTGACTACACTTTGCTGTCTTAACACCGCGTCCAACTTTGATATTGCCCCACCAACTCCACTAAGTACTTGAGAAAAATCTTGGGCTTCCATTCTAAAAAATCTGTAATGGAAAGTACCAACCAATATAATATACTAATATTTTAAGACAATATTATCTTAAAGTAAGCAGCAAGAAATATTCTGTTCAATTGAGTATCTGAAATTATTCATTACCTATACTGCTCTGCCGTTTGTTCTGGGTTTACCAACTGACGCTACCTGTCCTATGTCCATGGGTAGAAATGAAGTATGGTCCAATCGACAAAATGACGGAAGATGTTCCAATCGACAAAATGACGGTAGATGTTCCAATCGACAAAATGACGGAAGATGTTCCAATCGACAAAATGACGGAAGATGTTCCAATCGACAAAGTGACGGAAGATGTTCCAATCGACAAAATGACGGAAGATGTTCCAATCGACAAAATGACGGAAGATGTTCCAATCGACAAAATGACGCCCAATCGACAAACTTGAAAGTATGACGCCCAATCGACAAACTTGAAAGAGTATGACGCCCAATCGACAAACTTGAAAGAGTATGACGCCCAATCGACAACTTGAAAGAGTATGACGCCCAATCGACAAACTTGAAGGTTGTCTTCTTCTCTCGCAGGAATAGAAAAAGAAGAGCCTCTGGATTCCTCACTTCAATCGAAGTCGGTGCCTTCTAGTCGTTTTCATGCCGCTGATTGTGCTCGTCTGGATTTGAAATGACAACGATCGAGACAATACTCAATTGATTGATTGATTGATTGATTGATTGATTGATTGATTGATTGATTGATTGATTGATTCGGCTCACCTTAAGCTTTGGCCAAGAACTCCGGACTTTATCTTCAAACTACCAAGGTCACCTTCACTGTAGTTCAGACGATAACGGTTAACTCGACAGTTCCAGCAAAACCAGATTTCACGGCAGCATATCTGGAACATCCATACGTTTCGAAAAAAAACGAGCAGGTCAACAATGGATTCAAGCTTGACGATGGCTGCTCTGTTTCACCACTCGGAACATTATGTGTTGTGTGGCGGTTCTAACAACGATCAACCCCATCACAAAAACTTGAAAATCCGACATAAGTTGTTCCTCCAGAGTGCACAACCTTCCATGACTTCTGTTGACTTTTATATTTCAATTTGATTTATTTGAGGACCTCTGTGATCAGTGGTGGCCGCGACAGCACGATTCCGAAATCTTGGTATACTCGGCACCAAATCAGGTCATATCACAGTGTGAACATGGCCTAGCCGTGGATCGTTAGTGGCAGACATCAATACAGATGACAAACTCCGCGTTGTATTGTATAAAAGGTTTATTACATTTTCATGCTGTCGATGTACAAACAGACATGTTTGTTGATCTTCTCATGGCTGAATCCCCAGTGACGTGTGTGCAACCCCTGGATACCTAAACCCATTTGTGCTCACACGTTCACTAACTATGATTTCCCCATTAGTTAATGAATGCGCAGCTAACTCCCTTACTGTTATACCGCCTCTATTGTTGGCGTTGACCAAAGGCTGGTGAAAGATCAAGATTACACAGGCAAAAGTGTTACCTGCAGAACCTTTGGTGGCACTTTGGAAAGATATAGAATTGCATCAATCAATATACAATCTCCTTACTTCAAAGGGATAGTGAACGCAGCGGTGCTACCAAACCCCTGTGCCGGGGTTCTCATTGGGAACATTCCCAAGGTAAAAGATTGCACTCATGAAGAGACCGTGAAATGGGAGACCGACCACACCCCAACAAATGCGTTCACCAGAGCTCAAGTGCGTCGACAGAAAGAAGAAGAAGACAATTCACACTCCACAACCCCACAAACTAGGCACAATACACAAGACATGTTAGTAGTAACAACTGACCTAGCCACAGAACAAAAACAAGATCCAATGCTACAAAAATATTGTAAAAAGGTACACACACCTGCCAAAATTGCAAAACATAGTAAGTGGGAATTCATAATAGACAATAATATACGTACCAGACAATACACCAAAGGAGCTACACTCCTGGTACAAACAGTGCTACCAAACCCTTGCACTGGGTTAATAAGTGAGAGACATACAAGCGAGCATAAAGTTGCCAGAGCACTAGCCAGAACCCAAGGTCACGAGATACAAGAAAACGAATATACGCAATTGACACAGGTTACGTCAACTAGTTATAGACACTGCCCTTTAACAAAAAAGGGAGACAAAACAACAATACAAAAACGTCATGAGGTAAATAAAGTCAATAAAGCTAGTTCTCAGTTAAACGAAGTTATTCCCGTGATCGTAAGTGGAATACAAAAGAAAACAATCAAACTAAGTAATCCGTTGACAAATAACAGCATTCGGAAACCACACAAAGAGACAACAAAAGTGACTGACACAGTGAACAAACGACATACACAACTGTGGAACGTCATACTCATAACCATGTGTATTTTCCGGATAATGATCTTAAGTAAAGACACCCTCACTCACACCACTGATTGCGCGATTACTGACAGGTACACATGCGTCAAGAAACATGTTACAAACATGTACACAAAAGTCAAGAAAGATATTACAAACATGTACACAAAAGTCAAGAAAGATGTCATAAAAATATGCGTACAAACAAGTAATTGTTATACAAACTGGCTGAATAAGTGCAAAGAACAATACAGAAAACAAAATGCTTGTGTCTTTGTTTGCTTCAATTATCTTTATTTCAGATATACCAAACTCATTTCATTACGGCAAATATGGTATATAGTATACACACGAGGAAAAACGATACCATTATGCATATCAGCAAAGCTAACATATAAAGAGGAAAATATACGTTCAGAAAAGACACGATACAAATGTCAAAAAGAGTATTGGTTGATACAGCTTCTTTATTCTTTTATTCGTCATAATATTCCAGTAAGAAGATCAAGAAGCGTCATTGTTAACAAACCTCAATTTGCTTCTCAAAATCCTTACAATTTATTTATACCAACACCCGGAACAGAGCAAAACATGTGTGGCGACATGTAAAGAAATATTATCTTATGTTGCATTAAATTTTGTGCAAAATGGGTGAAATATGCAGACATATGACACACGACACATCAACACATTTTCATTACTAACATTAGATTACTTTCGGATTTTCCCGTGACAGTAAATACATTCAATACATTCTTGATCCATGTTCATTATGCATTATATCGGAAATTCCCATACTAGTAGTATAATTGGGAATATCAATTGGTCCACAGATCATATTATATCAGCAATTCACATACTATTTCTACTTGATTACTATTCTTAAAACGTTAACTTTAATGGAAAACGATAATATATCCTCTAGTTATTAATTGAGCAGAGTTGCATTATTAAGAAATTTCTAACTACGGTACAACTGCGGTATTTGCAAATTATTAATGGCAAACTACATTATGTCCTAGAGTTCTCTCTATACAGCACTCTATACGGCTACCGAACTTGAAGCCTTAGCTATAATAGGAAACATTGGAAAATTCTCTGAATATCTAGTTGCTAATAAATTCTTATCAATCCAGTTATTTGGGATATTTATGGTTTACTCTCTTTACAAACCATTGCGGATTATTTTGTTACAAGATTAAGTTATTAACATATTTTGTGTTTTGGTTATAATCTTCATAGGGATAGGCTATATAAAATACAGCAAGCCAAATATCTATTTCTCTTTTGGACTCCCACAGAAAAACATTCACACAAACAGTTCATATTTATGATATATTAATTATGTTACATATATATATATTTCCTGATGTAATTGACAGATTAAATGAAGCAAATCGGCATTCTTAGAAGACATAGGTGAACTGGACGGACTATTCACATTTCGCGGAATCGTATTGTGTCACTATGAATACTGGGACTATGAAATTGTGATTTCCGTGCTCCGAACATTTCGAAACCAGTTATTTATTTCAGAGGAACATAACAGACTGAATCTAGAAGGAAATACAGTTATTAATTAAATGTATTTAATTTATGCGCATACTCCATATCAATCATCAGTTCACACATCACATGCATTGCATAATAGTGGAAACGCAAATTTACGTCATAACTCAATCATTCATTCATTTAGGTATATGACGCGATCATGCAATCATTAATTTGTTTATGCAATCAGTCATCCATTTTGGTTAGTTATTTCATGACGCGATCAGTCATTCATTTATTTATACACATCGCGACATGATCATTCATTCAGTTGTGTACATACTTAATGATATTCATTCATACGAAACTTACATTTTGTGACATCATGACGCAATTATCATTCACCTGGTTATTGTAAATCATGATTCATTCATCTCGAAAACGATGAGAGAGTCATGATACTCATATAGTCACATAATTTTAACATTCCATACATTATCATACATAAATCACGGAGAGAAAGGAAATATAAAGGGATTAACTTTTACACCTCAGACATACAATTACGAATAACAGTACAGACATATACAAAGGATGAATCGCATGTCAGAACGAAAGATATAAATTATGTATTATATGTTTTCTATTTCAAGTTAGATTAATTAGATAAGTGGTTAAGTTGTTCACGTATTTGCTTGTGTTAATTCAAAATTTCTAGCACACCAGTTATAGACGAGTATGTCAATCTACACAGACCCAATAATAATGAAACACCACGAAAAAAAAAATTTCTAAGGTACCAGTATATGTTACATTGATAATGACATAAGCTGCTTATATGATATGATACGCTAGTCTTTGTAGCTCACATATATAAGGCGTCAGCGACAAAAGCAAAAGACCTCTCTGAACAAATGGGACAGGAACAAATGTCACATTATAGCCGAGAAGAATAAAAACATAGTCATATACTTGGAGGTTGTATATCAAAACTAAGAGAGAAGGATATGGTCCGGTCAATCACATACATCCCTTAGTCGGGTTTTGTAAATTTGGTTGGGTATACATGCCGATTATGGCATTTGAGGGATTAAACTTATAGTTTATTTAGCCTAGCTTTGTCATGAGCTGGTACTACACGACAATTACCGTAGTGCGTAGATAGGAAGTCGTGCCCTGTTAAATTTAGTTCTATTATTGTAGGTGTTTGATAGGAGACCATTCCTTCACAGTAGTAATAGATGATATAAGTATGACACATGAACTTTGTGCTACGTCTTGTCAGTCTAATATATAAGCTAAAATTGTAGCTACCATTTCAAAAGGGAGGGGCATGCTGCCAAGTCGTGACTGAAGTTCATGACGCGAAAAACAGAAAGAGCAGAACTCTCGATTAGAAATTGAGATATAAATAAGAAACTAGCGCATCACGTCAGTTTGGGGAATGGATAGTTACGGGAGTGAGATCAGGTATTCCAGCAGGGAAACAACACATTGAAATTGTCCAGATCTTGGAAAAGAATGGAACGAAGGCACCAGATCCAACGATATATTACGGCAAGATTAATTAGAAGGACGAGTGTTTCGAAGATTGATTACTAGTATGTATAGGTTTGAAATTACACAAGAAAATGATTTATGTGCCGATCTTCAGTCCTTGTTGATTGCCGTTAAGTGGTTGAGTAAAGTTGAGTTGTGGGTGGTGGTAGCGGATGGCTATAGATCTCAAGAGAACTTAAAGTAGTGATGGGGTAGCGATTAATAAAGATAAGAAGAGTCAAAAAGACTCTGGTGAGAAGACAAAGTAGGGCCTTATGAAAAGTCCCAGGTTATATTACTTAGATTTTTTTGCTGGAAATTAGAGAGGGTTTTGGGTTTAAGACTTTTCGGGGAAAAGTCTTGGTTGAGGAAAGAGAGGAATATAACAGAGTTAGTAATAGGAAGAAGGGACAGTGAAGTGTGCATAGTCAATAATGAAATAGTGCACGGGCAAGCACCATAGTAGAGGGGTAGCTAAGAACTGCTATGTAGCTAGGGGTGTCGTTCTATGACGAGGATCATAGAAACAAAGTCAGTTGTGAAGAACCCACCATCTAAGAAGGACGTGTGATTCGCTGGGCAACATCAGGATTTGAAGTGTGGGTTGCTTTGACGTATGTTTATTCCTGAACTGATGTGAATCTGATTAAAGTAGCTTAATAGAAAGAACGGCCTTGGAGTAATGTGTACTGCTTGTTCATAATTCGCCTTAACAGCACTGTTAAAAATTCATCTCCCAGGTATTCTTTTCTGTTCCAATGAATCATCATTTGTTGATTAAATTTTTTCCTTTAAAAAAATTTATTGGATTCTTAACTTATCTGTACTAATCATCTATAAAATTGTCTATCATTCTATGCTGCCTTGGTAATTTTTCAATATTACATGAATTATACAAGCAGATCATGCATGAAAATACAATGATAATCAATGACAAAATAGTTAATTAACACATGATTCCATTTCTTGGTCCAAGATATTTTCTAGTTCTATTGTTTTGTTGCTGAATCCCTCCGTATTCCAGTGCATTAGTTTTAGACTTTGTTTGGTATGGCCAGGCGCTCTATTCTCAGGTCCCCTGGCTCCACAGGACATCTGAGCAGGATCTCCAGTAGTTGTGGTTGGACTCTTTCGAGGCATATGGCCCGGCACTGCCTGGGGATCCAAAGTAGGGCGAGCACCGTAACATTTAGCCGTAGTCGACATATTTCATTGCGCGTGATTGGTGGCATCCTGATTTCTGTGGTGCGCCTCCTGGCTGGTTGCCTCTTTATTCAGCACCTTTCCTTTGCTAGAGCAGACTGTGGTCTTACTCGAGTTTAGGTGTGTAGGCACGCACACACGTCTGCGCAAGTTCGTACGAGCATACACATCTAGAGCGTTCTGTATATTTCTCGGCGCCACTGACGCGAGGCTGCCCCTTCTCCTGTTAGTTAAAACAGTTCTGCCACGAGAAGGCCAGAAGTTGGACTTTTGCTGCATAGGTGATGAATACACGAGCCATTAGGGTATTTATGCAAGGTTGGGCGCTCACCCCAACCCGGCCCCTGGCTACATACAGCAACATTTGGAACCATGTTATGCTAAAATGCGAATTTATCGATTTTTATATAGAGAAATATTTATCGACATGAAAAATTTAATAAGGATGATTTTATGAAAAACAGATATTTCTCCGGTGAATAAAATGATTTATTTTGCAAGAAAGTATTAAATTTAAAAGTCTTTTGCTGTTTTAAATTATTTCCACATTTACAATGTTCAAATTAATTTATTTGTTGTGTTAGTCTTGATATATTTCTGAAATTTATTCTGAGTTTACTACTTGTTTTCCGAATATTTTATTTTCACACACAGCCGGAAGTAGGTTTTGTTTCATTTCCGTTTTAAAGTTTTGTACAGTTCTAACTGTTGGAATTTTATTTAAAAAATGAGTGTCAATAACAAACGTAAGATTGAAGATGAATGCCGTGTTTTTAATTATGAATGGACAACTAAGTACTGTTTTTATAAAAGTTGGTAGCAAATCAGTTTGCTTGCTGTGCCGTGAGTCAGTGGCTGTGTTCAAGGAGTACAATTTAAAAAGACATTATCAAACAAAATATTCCGATTTCGGATACAATTTAACAACTGAAGGGAGGGAAAGGAAATGCCTTGAGTTGGTGCAAAATTTTGGAGAAACAGCAAACTGTTTTCACTAAACAGTCTTGAATTCAAAATGCTGCAACTGAAGCTAGTCTTGTGCTGTCACACAGAATTGTAAAACAGAACAAGCCATTTTCTGATGGCGAGTTCATCAAGGAATGTTTGCTAGATGCAGCAAATATTATGTGTCCAGAACCAAAAAAAAAAAAACAAAAAAAAAAAAAACAGATCTGACAACATTACTTTATCCAGAAGAACTGTGGTCAGGCGTCTTGATAAGATAAGTGACAATGTTATGCATAAACTTCACGATGCAAGTAAACAATTTTTGTGGTAGTCTCTTGCATTGGATGAGAGTACCGATGTACACGATACTACCCAATTATTGATATTTATACTTGGAATAAACAATTCTTTCAAACTTTGAGTCACTCAAAGACACAACCACAGGCCATGATATATTCAATGCTTTTACTAACTGTATTGAAAGAACTGGGTTAGTTCGGATCAAGATGGCTAGTGTTACAACTGACGGAGCTCGTGCCTTGACTGGAAAAATGTAGGTCTCGTAAAGTTGATAAGTGACAAGATTAAAGCAGAATATCCAGACCACACATTATTACTACTTCACTGTGTGATTCATCAAGAAAGTCTGTGAAAAACTGTTTTGAATATCAAGCATGTTATTGACTCAGTTGTCAGTGTCATCAACCTCATCAGATAAAGAGGACATACAGTTCAAGGCATTACTTGACGATTTGGAAACTGAACAATCCGGTGTCCTGTACCACACCAGTGTTCGATGGCTGAGTCTCGGCAAGGTGTTGAGGCGAGTGTGGGAACTCAGAGAAGAAATAGTGATGTTCCTAGAGATGAAGGGCATTGAATGTGACTTTAATACTAATATTGTCAATAAAGAGTGGAAGTTAGACTTTATGTTTGCCATTGAAATTATGGAAAAGTTAAATGAGCTGAACTGACAAACTTCAGGGCAATGGTGTGTTCGCACATGAAATGAATGTACATGTAAAATCATTTCAGGCAAAACTGTCACTGTACTCCAGACAAGCAAGTAAAAAAGATTTTGTCACTTCCCTTTGCTGAAACAAGAAACCATTTCTGGTGAAATGACTGAAAAGTACAAAGCCCAATTAGACGCACTGATTGCAGAATTTGGATGGAGATTCCAAGATTTCAAGAACGTAGAGCCACAGTTCAATATTCTCAGTTCCCCTTTCAGTGCAGAAGCTGATACAGCCACAGAGGATATACAGTTGGAGCTGCTTGACTTAGAAGCAGATCATGACCTGAAAGAGAAATTCAAGTCAGATGGTTTGCTGGACTTCTTTGGATCTTTATCACAAGAATCATTTCCCAACTTGAAAAACTTTGCAGCTAAACTTTTATCATTGTTTGGATCAACATACATTTGCGAACAAGCATTCTCTTCCTTGAAGATCAACAAATCTAAGAGTAGGTCTTTATTGTCGGACTGCAACTTGCATGCTGTCATGCGAATTTCAACAAGTAAACTTGCTCCAGATTTCAAGAATATTGTCAAAAAGTGCAAACATACATCTCATTAGAAATCAACAATTATTGTGACAGTGTAGTCGGTTTGTGTCTAAATTAAAGCCATTGATAGATAATAAAGAATATGTGTGGGTGGGGGTTGTGTGGGTGGGGGTATGCGTTTGGATGGGTTGGCGTGTGTGGGTGTTGGTGGGTAGTGATATTTGTGGGTGTTGGTGGGATGTGTTGTAAAATCTTGTTAACAAATTAGTAAAAGTTGTTGTCCATATTGTCAAATATAATGTATAAGTATATAAGTAAAATAACATTGCTATCATTATTTATTTATACTGCTTAATAACCTGTAAATAATTAATAATTACTTATTGTGATAGGTTGCTGTAAACAAAATGGACATTTTATACAATATATATATATATATATATATATATATATATATATATATATATATATATATATATATATATATATATATACTAGCTGCCCGGCCCGGCTTCGCCCAGGCTCTGGCGGGGATCTATGTATCTATCTATGTATCTATCTATCTATCTATCTATCTGTCTGTCTGTCTGTCTGTCTGTCTGCTTGTCTGTCTGTCTCTCTGTCTGACCTTGCCCGGCTTCGCCCAGCTCCTGGTGGGGAGCATCTAATTTAATTCATATAAGTAGTCATATAAGCTCCCGTTCCCGACTATCTGTCTGTCTGTCTGTCTGTCTGTCCGTCTGTCTGTCCGACCCGGCCCGACTTCGCCCAGGCCCTGGTGGGGAGCATCTCATTTAATTCATATAAGTAGTCATATAAGCTCCCGTTCCCGATCTATCTATCTATCTATCTATCTATCTATCTATCTGTCTGTCTGTCTGTCTGTCTGTCTGTCTGTCTGTCTATGTATGTATGTTCGGCCCGAACATAACAACAAAATATAGATAGAATAGAAGAATAGAAAGAAAATATGATTGGAAGAGATCTATCTAAAGTAAACTTGGCTCCCGTTCCCGACTATCTGTCTGTCTGTCAGTCTGTCTATCTGTCTGTCTGACCTGGCCCGGCTGCACCCAGTCCCTGGTGGGGAGCATCTCATTTAATTCATATAGATATCTATAGCCAGGGGACTTAACTTAAGATATAACAATGCTACTAAATGTTATATCCCTTTTTTTATATTTTTTTATATTTTCTTATGTTCAGTCATGTAATTACAAAATTAAATTTTAGGAAGGTAATAGCTGATAGCTGATAGATAAAACTATGACAGTTGGTTGCACATGAATAAAAGGAAAACGTGTAGAAAATGTCATCTCAATCGGATGGACAGTTCACGAACGCATAAAGGACGGATCCACATACATCCATACATACATACATACATACAACGATTTATTTATATATATATATATATATTATATATATATATATATATATATATATATATATATATATATATATATATATATATATATATATATATATATATATGAAAGAAGAGATTAACGTGGTTCAAGCTGGATTTAGACAAGGAAGAGGAACAAGAGATCACATATTCAACATGCGTTTAATAATAGAGAAGTGCAGAGAATTTAATGTAAACCTATTCTCATGTTTTGTGGATTATTCAAAGGCATTTGACTGTGTACAGCATCAGAAACTTTGGGAAATCATGAGGAATATGGGCTTTCCATCACATGTAGTACATCTCATAAAAATGCTATATCTAGACCAACAAGCAGCAGTTAGAATAGATGGCGAGACATCAGATTGGTTTGACATCAAGCAAGGAGTCCGTCAGGGCTGCGTGCTGTCACCCTATTTGTTTAACCTGTACGCCGAAAATATAATGAGAAATGTAAGAGATGATATAAACAGGGAGCCATATGATGCCCTAAATATCGGCGGTCATGACATACCAGAGATTCGATATGCTGATGATACAGTATTACTATCCACAACACAGAATGGCATAGAAAACCTAATAGCCTCAACACAATTGAATAGTTAGTTAGTTAGTTAGTTAGTTAGTTAGTTAGTTAGTTAGTTAGTCGACAGATCATCCTCATTGCACATCGAACCATTCAGTCCATAAGTGCTCGGATCCCCTCCTCAGCAATTGAATAGTGAAAATCACAACTTATATCTTAACATAGCAAAAACTAAGATAATGCATACAGATAAAACTACTATGGAGAAAGAAATATACATTAATGGGAGAAAATTGGAGGTGGTGGAAAATTTTGAGTATCTTGGGTCATTGATTACCAACAATGGTGACACAATGAAAGAAATTAAAAGGCGTCTATCCATTGCTCTTCAAAGACTAAAACAGATGAATAAATTATGGAGTGGGACAGACAGAACTACAAAAATTAGATTTTTAAGAGCATGCATCTTTCCCATTGCAACATACGCCTGTGAGACATGGACACTTACTAAACAAGCTGAACAGCGCATACATGCCTTTGAATATAAATGTTATAGACGAGTTCTAAGAATATCTTGGGTAAAGAAAAGAACAAATGCATCCATACTTCAAGAGTTGAATATTGAGGAGGGATGGCTATTAAAGACGATAAAACAAAGAAAATTGAAGTATTTTGGTCACTTGAAACGTCACGACAGTTTGGAGAGAACAATAATGGAAGGGTATATGCCTGGGAAGAGAGGAAGAGGAAGGCCAAAGAGAAGATGGGTGCAGGATGTGGCGGATGATCTCCAGATGGGTGTATCAGACGCGGGACATCTTGCTTGTGATCGAGAAGTTTTCCGGAAGGTTGTTATGGGAGCGAGGTTCTGCAAAGGACATGCTACTGAATGAATGAATGAGTTTGCCATTGCTTTCTGAGCGGCCGGCTCAGTATCCTGCAAGTCACGAGCGGGGGTCGAACCGCCTCAGCTCTCGCTCCGCTACGAGACTCTGCGTGATAAACGGGATTACAGAGAGAAAGTGTTGTAACCCCACAGCCAGAGAGACCGGTCATATGTAAATTGCCTAAGATTAATCTATGGTTGCAGTAGCAGTCAGCGCTTGGTAGGGGGACATAAACATCTTATATTGATACAAGGGAAATTACTGGAATTTGAAAATGAAAATGATATACCTAGACATAATACCAATGACTAACATTAAAATCTTTAATTTTCTTTGAGAAATAAAATAATCAATACCGCAGTCATTTTATTGTAATTGTGAGAAGAAAGCTATTAAAATGTTTATATAACATTTGTTTAATCTTTACTTACTTACATTTTATGATCCACTTTTTCAATTCTATGTTTATATTTAATTTTTAAAACTGTACTTTCAATGATAATTGTAATTCCAGAAGCAGTAGATTTCTCCTTGTGTGGGGAAACAACATTTTTTTACTGGCCTCTTAAGGCCACCCACAATTTAAAGACAATTTACTTACATTTATGTTGATAAATATGTTTAGAGGAAATGTCATTTATGTTTGTAAATTTAATTCAATTTGAACAAACAGTTCTCTCTCTCTCTCTCTCTCTCTCTCTCTCTCTCTCTCTCTCTCTCTCTCTCTCTCTCTCTCTCTCTCTCTCTCTCTCTCTCTCTCTCTCTCCCAAATGCTGGTGCAATTACGTTTGCTTAGATAATATTGAAAATATAATAGCATGATAGTAATGCCTTGTTGGGTGCCCCCTCTCCTCCACTAGCCTACGGGACACCCTTGGGCAAGGTGGAGTACCCGTTTAGCCCCCCCCCCCCCCCCCCGATCAGGGTTACGTGATGCCATGAGTGCAGGTGGTGGATGAAGTTGAGGAGCAGCCAACAGATAGTTGTAGGTTATGGTCTCCAGTTTCACGACAGTAGGCAGAGGATCTCTTTTTGGGGAGACATTGGCTACGGTCATCGACCAGTATGGTCACTGTTAGGAAGGAAAGCAATGGCAAACTACCTTCTTTACAGATGCCAAGAACATCATGTACTGAAGTCTTATCGATAATCAGAGAAACGGCGTAAATGGGTGCTCCATAGGAGCAGCCTCGCCCTATAGGGATAGTCATGTGCACCAGGTGACTCCAGACCGTCATCAGGCGACTGGGTGCAAAAGAATATCAACATTGAAAGTAGGAACTTGGAATGTAAGAACTATGAGTGGGGATGGAAAATTTGATAACATTAAGAATGAAATGAGAAGATTAAATATTAACCTGTTAGGTGTATGTGAGACCAGATGGACAGCAATGGGCATTATGACATCTGAGGAATATAGAATAATCTATTCTGGTGGAGAGAAACAACAGCGAGGAGTAGCAATTATAATGGATACAGAGAGAGCAAAATCGATCAAAGGATATTGGACTGTATCAGACAGAGTGTTACTGATGAAGTTGAGTGGAAGACCTTTTGATGTCAACGTCATACAAGTTTATGCACCAACAGCAGACAGTAGTGATGACAGCATCGATGAATTTTATAGTGATTTAGAGAAAGCCTTCAAGAAATGCAAGAATTCTGAAGTAACTATCATAATGGGTGACTTGAATGCCAAAGTTGGAAATCAAATATATATATATATATTGTATAAAATGTCCATTTTGTTTACAGCAACCTATCACAATAAGTAATTATTAATTATTTATAGGTTATTAAGCAGTATAAATAAATAATGATAGCAATGTTATTTTACTTATATACTTATACATTATATTTGACAATATGGACAACAACTTTTACTAATTTGTTAACAAGATTTTACAACACATCCCACCAACACCCACAAATATCACTACCCACCAACACCCACACACGCCAACCCATCCAAACGCATACCCCCACCCACACAACCCCCACCCACACATATTCTTTATTATCTATCAATGGCTTTAATTTAGACACAAACCGACTACACTGTCACAATAATTGTTGATTTCTAATGAGATGTATGTTTGCACTTTTTGACAATATTCTTGAAATCTGGAGCAAGTTTACTTGTTGAAATTCGCATGACAGCATGCAAGTTGCAGTCCGACAATAAAGACCTACTCTTAGATTTGTTGATCTTCAAGGAAGAGAATGCTTGTTCGCAAATGTATGTTGATCCAAACAATGATAAAAGTTTAGCTGCAAAGTTTTTCAAGTTGGGAAATGATTCTTGTGATAAAGATCCAAAGAAGTCCAGCAAACCATCTGACTTGAATTTCTCTTTCAGGTCATGATCTGCTTCTAAGTCAAGCAGCTCCAACTGTATATCCTCTGTGGCTGTATCAGCTTCTGCACTGAAAGGGGAACTGAGAATATTGAACTGTGGCTCTACATTCTTGAAATCTTGGAATCTCCATCCAAATTCTGCAATCAGTGCGTCTAATTGGGCTTTGTACTTTTCAGTCATTTCACCAGAAATGGTTTCTTGTTTCAGCAAAGGGAAGTGACAAAATCTTTTTTACTTGCTTGTCTGGAGTACAGTGACAGTTTTGCCTGAAATGATTTTACATGTACATTCATTTCATGTGCGAACACACCATTGCCCTGAAGTTTGTCAGTTCAGCTCATTTAACTTTTCCATAATTTCAATGGCAAACATAAAGTCTAACTTCCACTCTTTATTGACAATATTAGTATTAAAGTCACATTCAATGCCCTTCATCTCTAGTAACATCACTATTTCTTCTCTGAGTTCCCACACTCGCCTCAACACCTTGCCGAGACTCAGCCATCGAACACTGGTGTAGTACAGGACACCGGATTGTTCAGTTTCCAAATCGTCAAGTAATGCTTTGAACTGCATGTCCTCTTTATCTGATGAGGTTGATGACACTGACAACTGAGTCAATAACATGCTTGATATTCAAAACAGTTTTTCACAGACTTTCTTGATGAATCACACAGTGAAGTAGTAATAATGTGTGGTCTGGATATTCTGCTTTAATCTTGTCACTTATCAACTTTACGAGACCTACATTTTTCCAGTCAAGGCACGAGCTCCGTCAGTTGTAACACTAGCCATCTTGATCCGAACTAACCCAGTTCTTTCAATACAGTTAGTAAAAGCATTGAATATATCATGGCCTGTGGTTGTGTCTTTGAGTGACTCAAAGTTTGAAAGAATTGTTTATTCCAAGTATAAATATCAATAATTGGGTAGTATCGTGTACATCGGTACTCTCATCCAATGCAAGAGACTACCACAAAAATTGTTTACTTGCATCGTGAAGTTTATGCATAACATTGTCACTTATCTTATCAAGACGCCTGACCACAGTTCTTCTGGATAAAGTAATGTTGTCAGATCTGTTTTTTTTTTTTTTTTTTTTTTTTTTGGTTCTGGACACATAATGTTTGCTGCATCTAGCAAACATTCCTTGATGAACTCGCCATCAGAAAATGGCTTGTTCTGTTTTACAATTCTGTGTGACAGCACAAGACTAGCTTCAGTTGCAGCATTTTGAATTCAAGACTGTTTAGTGAAAACAGTTTGCTGTTTCTCCAAAATTTTGCACCAACTCAAGGCATTTCCTTTCCCTCCCTTCAGTTGTTAAATTGTATCCGAAATCGGAATATTTTGTTTGATAATGTCTTTTTAAATTGTACTCCTTGAACACAGCCACTGACTCACGGCACAGCAAGCAAACTGATTTGCTACCAACTTTTATAAAAACAGTACTTAGTTGTCCATTCATAATTAAAAACACGGCATTCATCTTCAATCTTACGTTTGTTATTGACACTCATTTTTTAAATAAAATTCCAACAGTTAGAACTGTACAAAACTTTAAAACGGAAATGAAACAAAACCTACTTCCGGCTGTGTGTGAAAATAAAATATTCGGAAAACAAGTAGTAAACTCAGAATAAATTTCAGAAATATATCAAGACTAACACAACAAATAAATTAATTTGAACATTGTAAATGTGGAAATAATTTAAAACAGCAAAAGACTTTTAAATTTAATACTTTCTTGCAAAATAAATCATTTTATTCACCGGAGAAATATCTGTTTTTCATAAAATCATCCTTATTAAATTTTTCATGTCGATAAATATTTCTCTATATAAAAATCGATAAATTCGCATTTTAGCATAACATGGTTCCAAATGTTGCTGTATGTAGCCAGGGGCCGGGTTGGGGTGAGCGCCCAACCTTGCATAAATACCCTAAAGGCTCGTGTATTCATCACCTATGCAGCAAAAGTCCAACTTCTGGCCTTCTCGTGGCAGAACTGTTTTAACTAACAGGAGAAGGGGCAGCCTCGCGTCAGTGGCGCCGAGAAATATACAGAACGCTCTAGATGTGTATGCTCGTACGAACTTGCGCAGACGTGTGTGCGTGCCTACACACCTAAACTCGAGTAAGACCACAGTCTGCTCTAGCAAAGGAAAGGTGCTGAATAAAGAGGCAACCAGCCAGGAGGCGCACCACAGAAATCAGGATGCCACCAATCACGCGCAATGAAATATGTCGACTACGGCTAAATGTTACGGTGCTCGCCCTACTTTGGACCCCCAGGCAGTGCCGGGCCATATGCCTCGAAAGAGTCCAACCACAACTACTGGAGATCCTGCTCAGATGTCCTGTGGAGCCAGGGGACCTGAGAATAGAGCGCCTGGCCATACCAAACAAAGTCTAAAACTAATGCACTGGAATACGGAGGGATTCAGCAACAAAACAATAGAACTAGAAAATATCTTGGACCAAGAAATGGTAAGCGTATGTCGCTTGCAAGAAACTGACCTCAACGAAAACGAAATGATGTCTTGGAAATTGCCAGTATTAAGGACACTACTTTCTGAACTTAGCAGCCATCATAAGGTCACCATACAGTGGATACCATCCCACTGTGGAGTACTCGGAAACGACAGAACTGATCGATTGGCTAAGGAAGGAGCAAGAGAAGAACAGCCTGATTTGCCCGTTACCACCAAAAGAAAAGAATGATCAAATCAGTCAGAAAGCCACCAAAACCTGCTCAAGACGACTACCACGTTATGGACAGACCAGAAAAAGTAATTATTCTGCTCCTCAGAACAGGACACAATAGATTACGCAACCACATGTATACAAGATTCAAGATTCGTGAATCAGCCATGTGCACGTGTGGAATATCGTCGCAAACAGCAGAGCACATACTCGAAGACTGCCCAAATTACAACATGTCTAGGCTAACCTTCTGGCCAAGAGAGACGGCAGTGGAAGATAAACTCTATGGACTACTGAGTGAACTAAAAAGGATAGTTAAATTCACACAAGAGGCAACATTGCATTTATAGTATTTAAGGCGAACGTAAGAAGAAAAAGAAGAATAAGAAGAAGAAGAAGAAGAAGAAGAAGAAGAAGAAGAAGAAGAAGAAGAAGAAGAAGAAGAAGAAGAAGAAGAAGAAGAAGAAGAAGAAGAAGAAGAAGAAGAAGAAGAAGAAGAAGAAGCATTACATTACGAAGGCCAAGGACTGTTTACAAAAATTGATAATTAGAAAGAAATATTACCAAAAATGTTGAAATAATCATAACGGTACATGAAATTCTTTAAAATTCAACAAAATAACTTAAAAACGAAGTAAAAATTATTATTCCTAAATGCTCTCGCGGGCCGCATAAAATCAGGTGGCGGGCCGCATGCGGCCCGCGGGCCGTAATTTGCCCATCCTTGCCCTATAGTAACCTCATCACTCACCGACTGCCGATTAGTTTATACAAATATAAGTCCTGCACCAAATGCTCAATGTGGCAAGGTGTATGAAAGGTTTACGAATGTTATCTCCACAGTACCAATGGAAACCTACTGATGAATGTTGGGCCAACTTCTGCTGGCATTATTGCCCCTATTTATCAAGAACGCCTCATACAAGTAGGGTCATGGCTAAAGGTCAATGGCGAGGCCATATATGGAAGTCGACCATGGACCTATCAGAATGACACCATCACAGAAGGAATTTGGTAGGTTATTCATCTTTGTTGACCTTGGAAAATCAAAACTGATCAGTTTCTAGACTTTACAGTTTAGATGAGATAAAGGACTGTATGTTCCGTATTTTACGATTTCTTATAGATTATACTAATTCACGTGCTATTGTTCCGTACCATGATGAAAGGCTGTTACGAATCTATTCTTCTTGTCTTCCTTTCCAGTTGTCACAACATGTTTCAGTTTATTTCATCTCATAATTTAGCCGCCTGATCTGTGGTGAAGGGGTTACAGTCGCAGTTCGTAATCCCGCATACCGCGTTCAAACCACAGCTGCAAACAGTGTGGCAGCAGACCATCTTGCGCTTTATAAAATGGTATGAGTGCCGAGCGTTCAAAAAGCAATGGCAAACTACTGAACGTAAACTTGCCAAGATATCAAAGCAAAAAACTTCTGGGGTTTACTGCACCGTCCTGTACATGATATGCAACTAATTTAACATAATTTAGCCAGACATGACGATTGTCTGTTTCTGATGTTTGTGATAAGTTATCTCTGTGCTGTAGCCTCTTTCCAAAACATGATGATTATCCATTTTGGCTGCCAAATGCATGTTCATCAATTTCTATTTTGTATAATTAATTATCATAAAATGTAATAATTATTTAACAGTCCATGTCTTTGATGTGGTCACTCGAATTTACTACTCAGGTACACACAGAACAACAAATCCCAGCCAGCGGTTGTATATGCACACCTGTTGTCCTGGCCTAGAACCAACCTGATCTTGGGTGCACCTGTGCCTTCTTCAGACACTACAGTCACACTACTGGGATACAAGGGACCAGCATTTCAGTGGTTGGCACAACCAGTCCAAGGATTGCAAGTTACAGTGCCAGACATAAATTTGAACGATATGCCTTGTCAGTGGGCATGGGTCCTTAAATTGGCAAACATTCTTAATTAATAGTGTGTTTATATTGACATTAGGGTTCTACTGCTTCGGATGAAGGCCTTTTTTCAATTCAATTCAACTTTATTTTAAAAGGGTTACAAATTGGTCACGCTGGCCCGTCTTACATTCTGCCCTTCCAATCACTCGTCTTTCATTCATCAATAGTGCATGATACATTCACATAGGAAAATACATTATCAAATGAATGTTGTAAACATAAACAATGCATATTACAATGTTATGAGACACATCCCTCACCCACCCACACATCCCCCTCCCATCCACATACACTCCCACCCACCCACACACATCCCATCCAACTACACACACCTCACCCACCCACACACATCAGCCACCCATATACACACACCCTCTATCCACCCACACACATCCCCCACACACCCCCACCCCCACATACCCACCCCACCCACCCCACAACCTCACCCAGCCATACACATCCCCCACCCACCCACACACATTCCACCACACACCCACGCACACCACCACCCAAACACCCACCACAAAACCCTTCCCTATTTACACACATCCCTCACACACACACACACATCTCCCCACAAACACACCCATGCCCCAGCCCACATACACCCACCCATATCCACACACCAACCACCCAGTCAAACACTCATCCCCCAACCACACATCCCCGCACCCACACACACACACCCACCAATCAACACACCCCGCACCCACCCACACACATACACATTACCAACCCACACAACCCCCCATCCACCAACACCCACACACTTCCTACCATCCACCCAAACACCCCTACCCATACACGCATCCCCCACCCACCACACATCCCTTCAACCACACACACACACATCCCCCACACATCTCCCCACCCACCCATACATCCCCCACCTACTGGCATACCCCTCACTTACAGCCGCATGCCCAACCCACACACATCTCCCTACCTATACATACATCCCCCACCAATACACACATCCCCAACCCCCACACACATCACCCTACACACACTCCCTCCACACATACATCCCCTACACACACATCCCTCGCACGCATACGTCCCCCCACACACACTTTGTAATTTACCTTCTAAAACACCTTCTAATTTTAAGTTTTTTCTTTTATTTTCTGTTTGATTAATTAACCAGATTCTCCTTCTTTCTCCTTCTTCGGGGCCTATTCTGAATCAGCCTAGACTCTCTCTCTCTCTCTCTCTCTCTCTCTCTCTCTCTCTCTCTCTCTCTCTCTCTCTCTCTCTTCTGTCATTTAATATTTGAATGAAGTTGATGTTGTTTGTATTCAAACCATTGTGTTCCATTAATGAAATTAAACACATAAGCCACAAACAATATATTGCAGGATTTATTGCCTGGCATATTTCGCTGCATTTAGTCGGGTGTATACAGCAGAGTTATAAATCATATGAAGTGAATAAATGAAAAATACTTTGGCTGAAACAAATAAAACACATATTTACATAGGCACAGATATTGTTTATATGTGGAGCATAGGGATAACAGATGTTACACATTTGAACAATACCTGTTACTGTGTGTTTTAACTGTTTCAGCTTAAGTATTATTCATTTATTCACGTCATATAATATAACTCTCCGGTATTCATCTGACGAGATGCAGTGAAATATGCCAGGCAATAAATCGTGCAGTATATTGTTTGTGATTTCAGTGTTTAAGCTGCTTGTATTATTAATATTTGCCCAACAATCCGCTTTTACATACATCTTTTTATGTTTCTTTGATACCTCTCTTTGTTATCCTCTGCCTTTAGGAGGTGGAGTATATTAGAGGTTGCAGAGCCTGCCTTTGGCTCAAGCAGACTAGGTTCGTCTCACTGTGTTGACTTTGTGGGTTAGTTGCTGTGGGAAATGGAAAATAGGAAACCGAATAATCCGCTGCACAGTCAAAACTTCAAAATTATAAAAGCTACCCACAAATAATTGATAGCATGTGTTATTCCGTTGTACACATTGATGGGTACTCCCCTACAGAGTTCATGCGCTGTGCTGAGATTCACCTTGCAGGACAAATGGGAGGAGACTGGAGCACTTGCAGAGATATCTATGACATATGGAAGGAGACTGGAGCACTTGCAGAATTATCTATGACATGTGGGAGGAGACTGGAGCACTTGCAGAATTATCTATGATATATAGGAGGAGACTGGAGCACTTGCACAGATATCTACAACATATGGAAGGAGACTGGAGCACTTGCAAAGATATCTATGACATATGGAAGGGGACTGGAGCACTTGCAGAAAAATCTATGACATATGGGAGGAGACTGGAGCACTTGCAGAGATATCTATGACATATGTGAGGAGACTGTAGCACTTACAGAGATATCTATGACATATGGGAGGAGACTGGAGTCCTTGCAGAGATATCTATGACATATAGGAGGAGACTGGAGCACTTGCAGAGATATCTATGACATATAAGAGGAGACTGGAGCACTTGCACGAGCAATGTGTGTGATGGAAATGATCTTTCACAAATCAAACCAAACCTTTGGCTCTCTTGCCTGGTGTTTTCTCACATATGGCGAATTTCTCTATCCTACCTCATCTGTTGATATGCCACATACTTTTCATTTTTTGTTGTTTTTTTACCTACGGTTGTTTGATTGAGTAATTCCTGGAGCTCTTAATAAGTGAGCATTTATTTGTTGTCTCTACATTATTTTCAACGTTCTCAAAATCCACATTACAGCTGCTTTGAGTTTCCCCATTATTCTATTACTCACTGTCCAAAATGTTCATAATATAGATGTTATATAGTTACAGAGATGATGGTGTGCGCGTGACAACAGACGCAGAGAAAGGGGAGGCGTTTCTCCAGAGATTTTTAGAGCAGACCGATCATGATGATGTGGACACCAGGGATGCAGTTAGAGAGGAGTTATCTGGCACCATAAAAAATATGCCTTATGAAGACATCATACGGGTTGAAAATGTTAAACATATTTTGAAAAAGGCAAAAGACATGGCACCAGGGCCTGATGGGGTCAGGTATGGCCACATGAAGACTTTGAGCGATGTAGACCAGAAGGAGATGACCGACTGCTTTAACCAGAGCATTAGGACAGCATCAGTAACGCAGGATTGGGTACACAGTTATCTCATCCCTCTCCCAAAACCGTTGAAGGATCATTCAAAGCTTAGCGGCTTTAGGATCATCACCCTTCAAAATATATTTGGGAAGGTTTTAGAGAAGATAGTCGCTGTCAAGCTGCAAGAGCTTTTTGGAAAGGGAGAAGCTTCTTCCAAGAGGCCTGGGGAGCTACAGGCCAGGAAAAGATACCGGGTCAAATGCAGCCACTTTTGCCTTTGACGTTTATGAGGGGTTCCAGAGTAGACAAGAAACGATGGCGGCGGCGCTTGATCTCGAGGATGCGTACAATAGAGTTCGATATGATATTTTGATGACCGCACTGATGGAGAAGGGCGTCAATCCCTGGTTAGTCAACTGGATAGCGGCCGTCCTACATTCTCATCGGATTGCTCTATGTCTGGGTGCATGGACCTCAGAGCCACATATTTTAACCCCGGGACTGCCACAGGGATCTGCAGTCTCACCGGTGCTCTTTAACGTGTATACGAGCAAGATTGCAAACCTAGAAGCACCAGGGGTTGGAAGGATACTAACATTTGCAGATGATATTCTTGCATATAGGCAGGGGAGAGATAGGGAGAAAATAGCCCAGGAGCTACAGGCGACGGTAGACAAAGTGATTGGCTGGTGCACTGAAATTGGTGCTGTCATCCACCCGGAAAAGGCAGCTGTTTTGTGGTGCTCTCTGGACAACAAGATTGTGAGAGCTGATGTTCCAAGCCTCACGATAGATGGTGGAAGCGTCAACAGAGAGAACAAACTGAAGTATCTGGGAATCACATTTGACAGGAGCCTGTCCTTCACGGATCATGTGGAGACGGTTGTGACAAGATCTCAAAAGGGACTCATCGCACTTAAAACTATGGCTGCAATGGACATATAGCAGAGAATGCTTTTCAGAATATACCAGCACTTGATCCTCTCAGCGATTGATTATGGACTAGGACTGCTCACTGTCTCAAAGAGTCAGCTGGTGAGATTGAAGCATATACAGAACGAGGCTATGCGGGTCATTCTGGGATGCACCGGAGACACCCCAGTGGTGTGAATGCGGTACATCCTTGGTTTGCCGACTGTTGCTGGTAGGCACAAGGTGATGCAGGCGAAGGCATACCTCACAGTAGCTGCTGACACAGATTACCCGTTGCACGAGGCGCTGGACGCAGTTAAGGGCCAGCGACTGATAAGAGGGAAATCATGGATAGCTCAGGCGGAGGATACAATCAGACAGGTGTGCCCCTTGGAGAACATTAGGCGAGGAGAGGAGTGGGTCAGAGTGCCAGCGGAGCAGTCAGATTTGTGCAGAGTTATAATCACATTGAGCCGGGAGTGCAGGGAGTGGCCAGCAGGGGCCACGGAAGTGGAAATCCAGCAGCTAATTCAGGATAATGCTCGCCCGTGTGATGTGATTATCTACACAGATGGTTCGGTGTTGAGAGGTAGTAGAAGTGACTGGGGTTTCTTGGCAAAGGCTAATGGTCGACGTTTAGTGCAGGAGAGCCTGGCATATGATGACACAACATCTAGCTTAAGCATGGAGGTGGAGGCGGTCAGTGCAGCTTTCCGCTGGATGGAGAATACGATACACACACATATCGTGATTGTAACTGACTCAGAAAGCATGCTGAGTAGGGTGAGGGCTGGCAAACTTCGTGCCGAGTGGCTTGCTTCGCTTCGGAAGTCACGGGTAGCAAGCATCACCTGGATCTTTTCTCCGGGACATGCTGGTGTGTTGGGGAATGAACAGGCAGACAGATTGGCTGGCTCTGCAAAACTTGGTGGAGTATTGATGCATGATAAGGCAGACGTGGTTGCAGCTTTGTGGGAGCACGTATACACCTCGGAGGAGCAAATGGATCACCATGGTCTAGCAAGAATGCGACAGCGTGGAGTGACGAGGGGATCTGGCCGATGCTCGACGCTTAGAGGAAAGGCGAGACGCACATATAATATTATTGCTACTGGTACTATTGGGGTTGAGACTCTTCGCTGGCTTCTGAGGATGGGGACGGAGCGCTTATGGGAGTGCCCCGAACGCTGTGATGTCGGTTCCTAAATCAATCAATCAATCAATCAATCAATGTTCATAATAACCAAATTAATCAGTCTAAAAAGGCAGCATTTCACAAGATGAAGAATATTCTCTGTGATTTTTTTCTCTCTCACTTTCTTTCTCTCGTTTTCTCTCAATCTCTCTCTCTCTTTCTCTCTCTCTCTCTCTCTCTCTCTCTCTCTCTCTCTCTCTCTCTCTTCCTTTCTCTCTCTCACTTTCTTTCTCTCGTTTTCTCTCAATCTCTCTCTTTCTTTCTCTCTCTCCTCCTTTCTCTCTCTCTCTCACTTTCTTTCTCTCGTTTTCTCTCAATCTCTCTCTTTCTCTCTCTCTCTCTCTCTCTCTCTCTCTCTCTCTCTCTCTTTCTTTCTTTCTTTCTGCCTCTCTCTTCCTTTCTCTCTATCTCATTTTCTCTCTCAATCTTTCTCTCTCATCCTTTCTCTCTCTCTCTCTCTCTCCCTCCCTCCCTCTCTCTCTCTCTTCCTTTCTCTCTCTCTCACTTTCTTTCTCTCGTTTTCTCTCAATCTCTCTCTTTCTTTCTCTCTCTCTCTCTCCCTCTCTCTCTCTCCTCCTTTCTCTCTCTCACTTTCTTTCTCTCGTTTTCTCTCAATCTCTCTCTTTCTCTCTCTCTCTCTCTCTTTCTCTCTGCCTCTCTTCCTTTCTCTATCTCATTTTTTCTCTCAGTCTTTATCTCTCATCCTTTCTCTCTCTCTCTCTCTCTCTCTCTCTCTCTCTCCCTTTCTCTCTCTCTCACTTCCTTTCTCTCGGTTTCTCTCTCTCTCTCTCTCTCTCTCTCTCTCTCTCTCTCCCTCAGGTTATTCAGTCATACTGATGATAGAAAACACTTTAGTATTGGTGTGTGTATATGTGTCGTGTGTTATTTAAACTTTAGTATAGTCAAGTAGTTGGTACGTGTGTAATTATACCATCCCAGGACTTCTATGAATCCTTTTCAACATGCCATTGCAACATATCGGAACCGCGCTATCACACTGGCTGACATGCTTGCCTGCTAGCCCAGTGGTTCTTTCTTCTTTTTCTTTACTGCCAATATAGTAGTACCTTGCGGTGTATGGCGGGGGCGGGAGGGGGGGGGGGCTTAAGCCTAAGGAATTAAGGCCGCCTGGCTAGTGCAGTCGCCGCGAATTGTGCAGGTTAGTTTTCTTTTCGCCCTCCCCCCGACAGAAACAAAAACTCCACACCTAGTGGTTGTATGTTCAAATCCTCCTCGTGTTATGATTGTGTTATTCCATTGACCTGGGCTCCCGGGTAGACTGGTTAAAATTGGGACCATGTACCAAGAAATCGTCAGGGAAGTGATAGCGGCGGGTAGGTTATTGACGCCATTACCCATTCAGTGCCAGTTTGGTCTGAATGGAGCCAGCACAATATTCCCAGTTCACGTGATGTCATGAATATGGCTCCTTTATATGAGTTTTAAAATTTAAAGTTGCATATCCTTTATTATATCGGTCTCTGTGGCTAAGGGCTTGCGAACGCGGTTTGTGAACCCGTATACCCTGGTTCGAAACACAGCGGTGCTTGTATTTTCGAAAAAGGTATCGGAGCCGGTTGTTCAGAAAGCAATGGCAAACTAATGAACGTAACATTTACCCAGGAATCACGAACAGCGAAAATGCTGGGGTTGACTGCTGCGTCCTGTGAAGGACATACAACTTAATTTTATCCTTTATAGGACGTTGCAATCAACCCCAGCATTTATTGCATGTTTGAGGCCACCATGTTGCATATAACAGTAGTTTGCCATCGCTTTCTGAATGGCCGCCGCTTCATACCATCGAAAACAATGCGAATGCTTCCGGACCGTGCGGTAGATTGTCTCAGTATGATGCAAGTCTTCTAAATGCCGCCCCTTATATGTGTTTATCTTTATAAATGCCACCCCCCCCCCTCCCTTGTGAAGCCCCCTTACGGTGCCGCATGATGCGGTAACCTCTCGATATCATAGCATGGTACGGATCTGAATGCTTCCAAATAGCCTGTTACAAATTTCAAAACCTCAGCTCGGTTTGCAGGAAGATCACGAAACTGTATTTCACTAATCCTTCATACACAGAATACTTGATTCTCACTAGACCATACCTGTAGGGTAGTGGCTGTCCCCTCAATTGTTATTGGGACATTAATGTGGTGGTTTCCCCTTGATTCGGAAAATATGCGGCCACTTTTATTTTGTAAAAATCTAACCAGACCAGATGCTGAAACAAACCAGTTCTGCATAAGCCAGAGCCGAGTGCCATAAACCAGTGGCGATGGAAAGTGAGTCCTATTGGCTACTAATGAAGTGGCCTTCCTTAAACATTAGACAATCTGTATATAAGATGTTAATATCCTTTAGTCCTGCAACTAATGGGATTAGACCCAGTCCGTCACTGGCCAAAACCTCTAAGCCACTGCATTCTTGGGTCTTTATTATCTTTCATAACATTTCCTAAATTTAGACTTTGTAGGCTAACATCTGGTTGGGATAGTGACTGCCGCTTCCATCAAGGATGAACTGCATGTTTCGTAGAGGACTTTTGTCTTGGCATTCTGGCGACGGCATTATGTACAGTGAAAGTTTTTACATCTGTCCGAGGTTGTTTTGTTGCGTGAACGGCATTTCGGAGATAAAATGGCGTGGCTAACATGGGACAGTGAGGAACATTTTATGTGTTATTCACTGGCACAGGAACGGAGCATAATGGGGACGACCCGTTGCTGTGATGTTAGAACCGCGACTAAACTGAACTGAACTGAACTCATAACATTTATTTATTGCTAGATGGCCGTTAGTCTTCCTCACATAGCATCTAGTATATATCTGATGTGAATCCTTGACAATTAATCATAATCTTCACTTATGGGATCGCTGGACCCCATCAAATTGCAATATATCTGACAATGAAACGGCTGACATATAATATTTGCAAAGCGAGGGGGACGACTACCTTAGCCTGAAATAGACAAACTCTATGATGAGACCAGGGGAGTTATTAGAAACAATGATAGAACCATGTGGGAATCGGAGCATCCAGGACACCAAAAAGACGATGCTTATTACCGACGCTATCAACGTGAAAAGTTAAATCTTCAGATTCTGCACAGGCTATAGCAGGCTGAAATGCCACTTGCTCAATAAATTAAAGATAGGAGGTTTTGTTTACTGTAACTGTGGAACTGGTAAAATGACATCTAAACATTAGCTGTAGGACTGTTCAATATACACAGAATATAGACAATTAGTTTGGCCTACAACTGCTCGATTTGAGGTCAAACTTGAAGAAGAAGTCAACAGCCTCAAAATATATTCAGGTTGACATCTGAAGGTGTGCGAAGAAGAAGATCCATTGTAGAGTGTTTGGTGTCCATCTTTGCATTGGTCTCTTGTCTCAGAAACCATGCCTTCCACGACAATTAGTTAACTGGTTGCATGCCCAGTACAAGATGTCGCAATCAACTCCAACATTGGTTGGCTGTTTGTTATTTTCTATATAATTTTACATTCTTCTTCTGCGTTCATCCGGAGAGTTTTTTCGGACGTGATTGCGTTGCGCCTGTTTACAGCAGAGTTGCGTTCTTGCGCCGTTAGGCCGACACATCCGACTTCTGCGGGCATTTGTTGACCGGGTTAACCTTCCCGGCAATTTTACATTCAATAGTTTGCTATTATTGCTTTCTTAACGGCTAACGCTCATGCCTAGTGAAAATTAACGCAAAGCGGTCTGCTTCCAAATCGCCCGCGGCTGACTTCTAACCCAGTGTATCGGGATGGTGAATATAAAACACCACAGTCGTCATTTTTTTTTATATCGGGATGGTGAATATAAAACACCACAGTCGTCATTTTTTTAATATCGGGATATTGAATATAAAACACCGCAGTCATGTTTTTATATCGTGATGGTGAAACTGCTCATTGTCCCTAAGCCACAGTCGCCGACATGACAGTAAGCACAAAAACACACAGAAACATATCTCTTGAGTTCCGAGAGATGGGGTTTCACAGACGAAGGCTGAAAATTCATTCGGAGCTAAAATTAGTAATCGAAATGTTTTGACAGAGGCTAACCCAAAGGCACTTATCACACACATCAAAAAGAGGCCGTCGCCATTTTTGGTCACATCACGTGAAGAGAAAATCTGGAACATGTCGCCTGTGAAGATTTGTAGAAAAAGAGATAGCGGAAGACAGCGAGAGAAGATGTTCATCAACTGCAAAAGGTGTCAGCACGCGAACTAGTTGTTGGAGTCACAAGATGTGGAGATGCATTATCATCCATGCCAGTCGGACAGGCACTTGTTGATTGTAACGCTTCCTTAGAAGATAACCCAGACTATTCAGCGTTTGCTAACCTTGCAGGCAGTTACACAAAAGGGTCACAATTGTTGAACGCGTGCATTCATACCCGCACATTCCGAGGCGTGGGATGTCTTCGTGGGGATTTGCTGTTTCTGACAATATCCATTGTGATCTTCTTATTGTTGTAAGCAGCACAACTCTGAATGCAATGAATTGTGTCAACAAAAGACGATGGTTTCTTTAAAACTACCGTGGTCACAGTGAAACAAAAGACAATGCTTTTGTGCATTTCAATTGAAAGGATTCATTGCGCTACTTCATTGTGTGTTGAACTGGTTTCTGTAGTAATAAATCTATCACGTGCCGTCTCTACAATGAAGGTTTCTGCAATGGATCTCCAACACTGTTTGTCTCTCACCCTGACTGTACATTCTGTCAAATTGCTGTTCGTCCATCTCTTTATGTTATCTTCCCGATTGTATCGTTGTCTACCTCTTGCTCGCTTGTCTTCAACCTTACACCCCCCCCCCCCCCGTATGATTTTTATAAGAGTGTTATGTCTTTTAACGTGGCCGAAATATTTCCATTGCCTTTTTTTTATTTTTTTCATCAACTTTTTTTTCATTCCCAGTTTTTCTAGAACATCTGTATTTGATTGTTTTTCATCTCATCTCATCATGTTCCTCTTGTACCTTGCGGTGTCGAGGTGAAGTATAAACAGCGGGAGAGTGCCCGTTCATGGGCTTTGCATCGATATTCCCATAGACTATGTTATTCCCTGCGTCCATCGTTTACTTGGTCGGCCTCTTCCTCTGCTTCCCTCTGGTCTGTACATCATTGCTTGTTGTGGTATACTGGTAGTTGGTAACCTACTTGCATGGCCAAACCATTTGACTTGCTGCTTTCTAATAAAATCTAGCGCAGCTATAACCCCCACTTTAGTCCTGATGTCTTCATTTCTGATCGTATCGCTTATTGATACATTGAGTATTCTTCTCAGGAATCTCATTTCTGTTGTTGTGGTGATTTTTCTTTTCTCTTTTTCTGTCATTGTCCAGGTTTGGCATTGGTAATATAGAGTTGGTAGGAAGATTTTGTTGTAAAGTTTGATTGTTTTTGTTTCCATGAAATACGACATATTCGTATGTATACCCACATCTCCAGTGCCTCTATTCAACTTTCTAATTGCTTGTTCATTGTCCAGGCTTCTGCCCATGTAGTAGTGTTGAATATACATAACATTTGACCAGTCTCATTTTTAATGCGATGTTAATCTCTGTAGATGTTAATACTGATTTTATGTTGTTGAAAGCATTTTTTGGCCATTTTGTAGTAAACACCTGGCGAAATATGCTAGGCAATAAATTGTGCAATATATTGTTTGTCTCTTCTTTATTTAAAGTAAAGGATCGTATTTTACACCTTTGAGCGTATTTCTGGTATAGTGCTAATGGTGCGTGTTTATAGACCAGTCTGCACTTGATGTGTTGTGGTCATTATTCACGTTTATCGCTTTTACTTCCCAAAATATTTCTTGAAGCTCATTTAGACAGGGTCGACCTGGGAGCGGTTAATTTTTACAATCCAGCTCAATGGAGATTCAAACTCACGGCTGGCAGCAGGCATGAAATGTGGCAGTAGAACAGAAGAGATGCAAGCATGAAATGTGGAAGTAGAACAGAAGAGATGCAAGCATGAAATGTGGAAGTAGAACAGAAGAGATGCAAGCATGAAATGTGGAAGTAGAACAGAAGAGATGCAAGCATGAAATGTGGAAGTAGAACAGAAGAGATGCAAGCATGAAATGTGGAAGTAGAACAGAAGAGATGCAAGCATGAAATGTGGGAGTAGAACAGAAGAGATGCAAGCATGAAATGTGGAAGTAGAACAGAAGAGATGCAAGCATGAAATGTGGGAGTAGAACAGAAGAGATGCAAGCATGAAATGTGGGAGTAGAACAGAAGAGATGCAAGCATGAAATGTGGAAGTAGAACAGAAGAGATGCAAGCATGAAATGTGGGAGTAGAACAGAAGAGATGCAAGCATGAAATGTGGGAGTAGAACAGAAGAGATGCAAGCATGAAATGTGGGAGTAGAACAGAAGAGATGCAAGCATGAAATGTGGAAGTAGAACAGAAGAGATGCAAGCATGAAATGTGGGAGTAGAACAGAAGAGATGCAAGCATGAAATGTGGGAGTAGAACAGAAGAGATGCAAGCATGAAATGTGGAAGTAGAACAGAAGAGATGCAAGCATGAAATGTGGGAGTAGAACAGAAGAGATGCAAGCATGAAATGTGGGAGTAGAACAGAAGAGATGCAAGCATGAAATGTGGGAGTAGAACAGAAGAGATGCAAGCATGAAATGTGGAAGTAGAACAGAAGAGATGCAAGCATGAAATGTGGAAGTAGAACAGAAGAGATGCAAGCATGAAATGTGGGAGTAGAACAGAAGAGATGCAAGCATGAAATGTGGAAGTAGAACAGAAGAGATGCAAGCATGAAATGTGGAAGTAGAACAGAAGAGATGCAAGCATGAAATGTGGAAGTAGAACAGAAGAGATGCAAGCATGAAATGTGGGAGTAGAACAGAAGAAATGGAGGGCTTGAGTAAACCACGGCAACAATTGGCTGGTTGTGGTGTACATCTGCAAGTCAGTCCATACTTCTGCTTATTGTTAGTGGTGGTGTCTGTCTACAGCCGTTTGTTTCTGGCACTGCTAATCATTTCTGATACCCATTTTCCTGTGGTCCAAGGTGTCAAACTTTCCAGCATTTATTCTTGCAGTTTTTCCCTGCCTTCCCTCCAGCTTTCCCCTTCTCATGACATGCCTACATAATGGGGACTCTCTTATTCTGATGTGAGCAATCAGTTCTCTTTATATGCTAGTTTGTTTCACGATATCTTAATTACTCTTGTTATCCGCCCATGGTGTTTTCATCATTGGACTGTAAACCATGTTTGTTCCGTGTCCACATAATTTCTCACTAGCCTGAATCCGTGATTCACCTCACAAAAAGTAATGATGCGATAAACGCTGCCGTGTCAATCTTTTTATTTGGGACTGAAGAACCCAGCACTGGAAGAGATCAGAGCATATTCAGAGACACGGAAACTTGTGTTTGGTGTACTACAGGGAAGATTGGATGGCAGAAGGAAGGCAAAAAAAGCATGGGTTGAGCATCATCAAGAGATTACTGGGGGAAGTCTGTCTGATTACACTAGAAGTGCACAGACGTGTTAGAAGTGCATTACAACCAGCCTTCATTATAAAGATCGCTCACTTAAGTGTAGTCCATACATGTCTATCACTTCAAGTGCACTGGGCTGATTTTTGCGTGTGGATTACCTTTCCCTATTACCAGTGTCCCTCGCCATCAAGCGAACCCAATCAGACTTCAGAGGTACTTTTAATTTTCGTCTCCAAGTCAAGGACGATAAGTCAACATTGTAATCCATCTGACTGGCGTAGGAGCTGAACCCTCTACCTCGGCATCAGCACAACGGATGTTTAAGAACATTCGGCATGCTAACATATATGATTACGATAGTATGTATCATTTCCTCTAAGATCACACACAGCAAGAAGTTTACGTCAAAGAACATACTCAATATCATCATGTTCAAGTGGCTTGCCTGCTGAGATGGGTGAACATGTCTCCCCAAACGCCATCTATTGCTGTTTGTAGGTGTAGTTATGGTGTGAAAGGTTACATTATATAGTAATGGTATCACCTGTTCATCATCAGAACCATATGAATATGCTATTTATTGTCGCTCGTGTTGCGGACATTGAAAAATGAGAGTCTGGCATATGAGACTACGACCTCCAGTATAAGAATGGAGGTGGAAGCAGTAACAGCGGCATACCGTTGGTTAGAGAAGACCACTGCAACACACACTGTATTCACTACGGACTCAAAGAGTATGCTTAGTAAGGCGAAGAAAGGAATGTTTCGTGTAGAATGGCTCTCGTCGCTTCAGAAGTCAGATTGTGAGAATTGTATGGATATTTTACCCTGGCCATGCAGGGGTACGGGGGGATTAACAGGCTGATAGGCTGGTAGGGAATGCACCCCTTGGTGGTAGATTGCCTATAGACAGGGGGGGGGGGGTCGTGCGCTTGTGGGACCAGGTTGAGAAGGCGTGGGAACAGATTGGGAACCCGTATGTGGAAAGGATGAGATTGCGGGATATCTATTAGCAGGAATTATGGAAGAATCTCAAAACTGAGAGGAAGACCAGAAGAACTTTAAATCAGATAGCGGTGGGAACGATTATTAGTATGACTCTTCGTTGGCTGTTGAAAGAGGGGACGGAGCACGTATGGGAATGTCCTGAGTGCAGTGATGTCAGTTCTCAACTCCACTTGTTACCGGTGTCAGTTGACATATAAGCGCGCATGGTTTTTTATACATGATACAGAACCTCAGAGTAGCTACTGACACGGATCACCCGTCGCATGAGGCGCTGGACGCAGTTAAGGGCCAGCGACTGATAAGAGGGAAATCGTGGATGGCTCAGGCGGAGGATACAATCAGACAGGTGTACCCCTTGGAGAACATTAGGCGAGGAGAGGAGTGGGTCAGAGTGCCAGCGGAGCAGTCAGACTTGTGCAGAGTTATAATCACATTGAGCCGGGAGTGCAGGGAGTGGCCAGCAGGGGCCGCGGAAGTGGAAATCCAGCAACTAATTCAGGATAATTCTCGCCCGGGTGATGTGATTATCTACACAGATGGTTCGGTGTTGAGAGGTAGTAGAAGTGCCTGGGGTTTCTTGGCAAAGGCTAATGGTCGACGTTTGGTGCAGGAGAGCTTGGCATATGATACCACAACATCTAGCTTAAGAATGGAGGTGGAGGCAGTCAGTGCAGCTTTCCGCTGGATGGAGAATACGATATACACACACGCATCGTGATTGTAACTGACTCAGAAAGCATGCTGAGTAGGGTGAGGACTGACAAGCTTCGTGCCGAGTGGCTTGCTTCGCTTCGGAAGTCACGGTTGACAAGCATCGCCTGAATATTTTCTCCAGGGCATGCTGGTGTGTTGGGGAATGAACAGGCAGACAGATTGGCTGGCTCTGCAAAACTTGGTTGAGTATTGATGCATGATAAGGCAGACGTGGTTGCGGCCTTGTGGGAGCACGTGTACACCTCGGAGGAGCAAATGGATCACCATGGTCTGGCAAGAATGCGACAGCATGGAGTGACGAGGGGATCTGGCCGATGCTCGACGCTTAGAGGAAAGGCGAGTCGCACATATAATCAGATTGCTACTGGTACTATTGGGGTTGGAACTCTTCGCTGGCTTCTGAGGATGGGGACTGAGCGCTTATGGGAATGGCCCGAATGCTGTGATGTCGGTTCCTAAATCAATCAATCAATCTATCTATCTATCACTATCAACCTGATGCAGAAATTGTCTGTGTAATTGTCAGCATTCCATAAAACATTTGGGGTGCCCAAAGAGTCAGGGGCAGAACATTGTCAGTGTTATATTGAAAAGGGTTCTGTCAATCATCTTCGCTACACGGTCGTATATAAAGATAGATAATCATAGATAGAGATAGCATTGGTTGTTGGTTGTTCTTCCAACACGGAACTCTCCGTGAATTGAAAATAACATTGATTGCAAAGTCAACATGGCCACGGAATCTATTACCGACCTACGGGTGAAAATACACAACAACTCATCGCACACCAGTGCTGCAGAGTATGACAAGAAAGCAAACACCAGGCAAAAATCGTCCAATTCAAACACGCAGAAAAAGAATATACCAAGGTCAAAATACGATGATTATAACACAGAGGAGAGAGAAGAAGAGCTGCAGAAAGTGATGTCTGGAATTCAACAGCATCGTTTGTTTACCGAAGACCAGTGTAAACACATCGAGAAGAAAATTGACAAGGTCGTGAAACTGGCGGATTTGGGACTATATAAAGAACATACTGTTGATAGGTGAGAGATTTAGCGATGCGTATATCTTAAAGGTTATATTTCCATCGGTGACCTTTGATCAGAAACTGAAACTACAGTCACCGGGCCGACCGTTAGTTACGAGGTTACGTTACCGTTACTGTTACTGATCTTCTTATTATTAACGACCACAACGAAGCGAAATGGTCATCTCAGATTTATATACCAGATACCTAGTAATTAATTATACGATAAGAAATATATTGCAAAAACAAACATTCCTAGAATGCATTGGATCAAGAAGAAATAGAATGACAAGATCTAAACATTAAAATTAAATCAAGGATAAACTAAACAAACGGCATCATCATCATGTTTCAGAAACTGAAATACAGTGACCATATTAAACATTACAGTGGCTTAGAAGCTTAAGAAGAACACTATGACTAATGGAAGGCATGATTTCTGGCAGAAGAGGCAGGGGCCGATGAACACAGCAGTTGACCATCCATCCATCATGTGCCATGCCTGTAAGCGTGGGTGGTCATGTTCTGCCATCTCACTCGATCAACAGAGTCGTGGATCAGCTCTCCTGTCTCGACCATGCCATGTGGCCAATCCATCCAAGTATTTACTTCTCGGTCTCTCCCTTGGCCTCTTCTCTTCGATCCTGCCAGTTGTCACCAAGTTCTCCAAGTCACTTATTCTCATAACATGCCCAAAACATTTTGACTGTCTACGTCTAATGACTCTAATCAGTTTACGATCTTCATTTGTCTCTTGAAGGACTTGCTCATTGGTTTTTCTGTCCGTCCATGGTATTCTTTGCATTTTCCTCAGAAACCACATTTCCACAGCCATCAGCTGTTTTTCAGCTTGACTGCTTATTGTCCACGCTTCACATCCATACAAAAGCACAGGTTCTATGTAGCACCTCAACACACTTTTTCTTGTTTCAATTTATATCTTTTTATTGGTTAGTATGTTTTTCATCTTGCAAAAGGCTTCCCAGCAGATTGTGATGAGAGTGACGTTCTGCGAAGGACTTGCTATATGATGATGATTGCATATACACTAATGTGGTAGTGTTTGCTCCAAGGACAAATAAGACAGATGTATTATCAGTAATATTTATTCTTGCCCTTGTTTCTACTTGTTCATTTAGCTAGTGATTTTAGTAAAAGACATTAACCTAAGTTGTGCTGAGCTTGAGATCAATAATGAAATGTTAAATTTGCAAATCTGTGTCCTTTTATTTGCAAACCCAAATAATATCCATCCATCCATCATGTGTCATGCCGGTAAGTGTGGGCGGTCATGTTCTGCCATCTCACTTGATCACCAAATAATATAGATTATGCGTTTCATCCAAAATATGATTAACCTGTTCACTTATGATACAATCTCTGCAGTATACGCCTGATGAGATGTAATGAAATATGCCAGGCAACAAATTCTGCAATCTATTGTTAATGGATTTTGTATATTCATTCACTAAGGGTATACACTTTTTGAAACCCCCATAATTCTACAGAATGTTGGAATCTGAATAACGCACGTTGCCTGTGAGAAATATCACCATTAGTCCAAAAAATACTGTAGTGAATTATAATTTAGTTGTATATTTTTATTTCTGTCTACAGAGCTCCACTGCGAAACAAATATTTCTTTGGTGAAGGCTACACTTATGGAGCTCAACTCGCCAAGAAAGGTCCAGGAAACGAGCGTCTGTACAGCAAGGGAGATGTTGATGAAATCCCAAACTGGATCCAGAGATTAGTTATCCGTCCACTTTGTGATGCAGGTGTTATCCAGGATGGCTTTGTCAACAGCGCTGTGATCAATGATTATAAGCCTGGAGGTTGTATAGTCTCGCACATTGATCCACCTCACATTTTTGAGAGACCAATTGTGTCTGTATCCTTCTTCAGTGAGAGTGCCCTCAGCTTTGGTTGCAAATTCACGTTTAAACCAATTCGTGTTTCCAAACCTGTTCTGACCTTGCCTATTGCTCGAGGATGTGTCACCCTCCTCAGGTATATATACAAATTGTAATGTCATGTGCATCTGTTTGCTCTTTGATGTTTGTAACAAAATACTTCATATTCTAAGACTCTGGGGCAATTCTTCTTTTGCACTTTATGCCGCATTGAGGCATAGGACTTCAAGCAACTCATGCAAATCTGTCCCATCTTTTGCCATCTCCTGCAGAATATCATCAGTAGAATTATTGCAGCCGGGAAGGTTAACCTGGTCAACAAATGCCCGCAGAAGTCGGATGTGTCGGCCTAACGGCGCAAAAACGCAGCTCTGCTGTAAACAGGCACAACGCAATCACGTCCGAAAAAAACTCCGGATGACCGCAGAAGAAGAAGAAGAATTATTGCAGAACTACATCTATGGAAAACCATGAGCATCTATGGGAGATGGCAGGGCACATGATATTGTCTTCATATGTGAGGTTAGGAGTAGCTGAGAAATCTGGCATTTAGCTCAAACTAAAGATGTGCCTGGTTTGAAACTAGTTTAAAGCAAGTGTCCAAGGACAATGTGTTTTTAATGATTTATGATGAAGACCAACATCACTACACTTCAAGCCCATAAGTGCTCAGTCTCTTCCAGCAGGAGTCGAAGCTTGTAGATTCTAATCATCCCTGTTGTGAGCTGGTGCTACATGTTAAAACTCTCCTTGCCTGCATTGCAACTAGTTCCACACTGGATTCCCCACTCCAATAGTCATAATCAAGAAGGTTCATCAAGAGATGTGTTTCCATTAACAAAACTGTCATTGATATTCCCAGTCCATCTTCAGTGTCTCATTGATAGAGCTTTTGAAAGTTGGCATACCAACTCTTTTATTTCCTCGCACCGATGCACCATCACCACCATCATCACGTGAATTGTGTTGCACCTTCATCAAGCCTGTCACTCGGTACATCCGACTTCAGCATCTTCCCCCCCCCCCCCTTACCCTCCCAGTCTTGAATGAATCACCAAAAAACGTGAAGCAGATTGTGAGCTTTAATAAAACACTACCACAAGAAACAAATTGCACATTGCGGCCAAAGCCCTCGTCAGAGCAGAACAAAAAACACAAACCGACACAAAACCACATGAAACACATTACGCGTGTCAGTCGTCAGTCACTCCAAGCTAGGCTACAGATTCAGATGAGTACCCTTGATATTCTTATGTAGTGTGTTTCATGTGGTTTTGTGTCGGTTTGTGTTTGTTTGCTCTGTGCTGACGAGGGCTTTGGCCGCAACGTCCAATTTGTTTCTTGTGGTCGTGTTTTAGTAAAGCTCACAATCTGCTTCACGTTTTTTGGTGATTCATTCATTGCCTTTATAAGCTTTACTGCAATTCCCCTTTTTCTTGTTAACCATTGCCCCCCCCCCCCCCTTGTACTGTCCCCAGTCAACCTACAGGGCAGGAGGTTTGGGTATCATTTCATCTAATCCCTACCTCTTGACCTGTCTGATATGGGAGACCTGCCAATAGCTGCGCTACCGTCAGCATAGTTCTTGGGGGTTATTGGAACATGCAAGTTCCTCTACCACATCAAGGTGGATACACATCTGAGGGGATTTCTATGCGTAACCTGGACAGTAGATCCACACATATTCCCACTGAGGCTTCCACAAGGGGCAGCCACTCATGCAATAATCATCCATTCTGAACTTTCCCAAGTGTGAACTATTTTAGAACACCCTGATGATATTTTACTTCCCCTGATAATGGGGTAATGAGTCAGATTTCTAACCTTCTCAGATAAAGCCAAAGAATAGAAGGTACTGCATGCGTGTTTAAAATCCATGAGCAGTTGGAAATTGTAAATAGTATTCCTTTCAGACCACTGCTCTGCCAACATTTATAGAACCAACCCACACTAAAATATATAATGTGTTGAAGAGGTAGAGCTGAGTCTAAAAAATGTTGTCTGCCAGGAGGCACAAGTACTGCAGCTGTACTGTAAACAGATGCAACATGACCAACATCCTTTAGAGGACTAATGAGGAAGATGGAGATGCCTTGATGTGTTTATGTGTGTCTTTAAAAACAAGACAGTTAAAATAAAACACCTGATATTTAGGCCCAGCTGCTTTTCATCAGAGGAAATGTTTAACCCTTTACAGGGCAAGCATTTTGCCTTTTTCTAACTCTGAACGGCAAGACTTTTTAGGCGTTTCCTGAGATTTTAGGTTAGATTAGTAAAAACATCATATCTAAGGTGTTAGTGAACAGAATGTTATGAATTAAAGAACAGAATGAAGGAAAATGAATGCAGATTTAAAATTATACTCTCCTGTGAAATAGATAATCCAATCTTGCCTGTAATCCACACATGAACACAAATATTTACAAAATACAACATATTGTATGTGATTGTCACACATCTGTACACTGTTTCATATACTATCACTTCATGTACTATTACTACTATCACTTTCTTCAAAGTCCAAGAGAACTGCCCACACTGGTTATATCACTGATATCTAGCTCCAATTCAGTCAAATTTGTGCACTTAAATGTCACTTAAATTGAGCCCAGCAAAATCTTAGCTATCTCTTGAAGAATCGACGAAATCCATTTTGAAAAACAAAGCGTAAAACCCCTGAAAACTATACAAAAATCTGATCACACACGCTTGCAAATGCTGCACATGTTATCTACTTATCGATAACACCGGACGTAAACAATCGGAAGCCTCAGAAAGCCGCAAGATTGCATTTTTACAACACTTAGTAATTAATGACGTTTTGGGATGTTTTTCCCGTTCCGGCGTAAAAACAGTCTTGGCCGTTCTGCCCTGTAAAGGGTTCAAATAGGAAATGAAACGAAAGAAAACAACAAGTAACATAGCCTGCAAAAGTTGAAAGATCAGAATTATGTCTCACCTTGGCAAAGACCTTGAGACACCTCTTTAGAGCGCTGTCTTTCCACAAGCTAGGTCTCCAGTCTGGCTAACATTCCAAGGATCATGCCTTAATGTGAGGTTCCAGTTCCGATCGTGCACACTCCGGATTGTTTCTGAGCTTGGAGAGAGGAATGAGAGATCTGCAACACATTTCCTGTGGAGAGCACTTGTCTGCCAAGACAGTAGTCTGCTTTCAATCCCTAAAAGAGGCAGGATTATTTTGTCAAGGGCGTGGCTCTGGGTTTGACCTAGTCTCACATAAACGAATACCAAACAATTGTTTGGGAAGGCAAGACGACATGGAAAAGAACTGTCCACCACACTTAATAAGTCATGTTTTAGAATATGTGAATGATTAACACTTCACATTCCACACCTAATAAGTCATGTCTTAGAATATGTGATGGATTAACAATTCACATTCCAATGGCAGTATTTGTTATGGGATAACCTTTACTGTTAGTAAGATATAGGTCAAGGTGAATTGCTCATCTCAGAAGGTGTTTATTTTTTTCATTGTTTTTTCAGTGGTTATGCAGCAGATCACATTACACATTGTGTGCGGCCAGAAGATGTTGTCTCTCGTCGGGCTGTGATTATTCTCAGGAGGTTAGTTGTGTGTTTTTGTCTATAAATGGCATTTATTGTTGCGTTCCCTCTTGCCTTTAAACCCTCTGTAATGGTAGGTGTGTATGGAGCGAGAGAGAGAAAGTAGAGTTAGGAGGTTATGTTGACTTTGCACCAAACTGATTCAGTAATTTGAATTAGGTCTTCTACCCAGGTGAAATAGACATCAAAATTATGTTATGCATACTTAGAAGGGAAATAGTTACATTATACATACTTAAAGTCAGTTGCATATCCTTTACAGGATGTTGCAGTGAACCCAGCGTTTTTTGGCTGTTTGTGATTTCTTGGCAAGTTTACATTCAGTAGTTTGCCATTGCTTTCTCAGCGACCGGAACTCACACCGGTTTATAAAAACCAATGCAAGGCTGTCAGCTGCCAAATCACCCAGCTGTGTTTCGAACGCAGTATGCAGGATTAGGAATTGCATCCGTAACC
The DNA here is from genome assembly GCA_963921405.1 of Cepaea hortensis. Classification (NCBI taxonomy): domain Eukaryota; kingdom Metazoa; phylum Mollusca; class Gastropoda; order Stylommatophora; family Helicidae; genus Cepaea; species Cepaea hortensis. Next base: position 128,434,020 of record OY992880.1, on the reverse strand, counting down.
CCTTCGCCACAGACCAGACTATGCATACTTATAAGAGTTATATTTACGTTATGCATACTTAGAAGGGTTATATTTACATTATGCATACTTAGATAGGTAATATTTGCAGTTCTGTATTTAAAAAAAAAAATTGGTAAAAGGTAATGGATTGAATATTAGCTGGTAAGATCGAAGGGAACAGACCAAGAGGAAGACCTAGAAGCAAATACCTGGATGGCTTGGCCTTGTGGCATGGTCGAGACAGAAACACAGAGCTGATCCACGACTCTGGTGATTGAGTGAGATGGTAAAACATGACCGCCCACGCTTACCGGCACGGCACATGATGGATGGATGGATTAGCCTCCCATTATGGAGATTGGAAATATCGGCTCCAAATACTAGTCTCTCATCCTGTAAGAGCAATGCAGCGTTTAGAAATAATCAAACAACTATGAGGACAGAAGGCTCTTCAGAAGCAGGTGTGGAGTGATCTGGAGAAAGCCACTAGGGGTCTGGATCGTAGATCTTAAGAGAAGTAGAGAGAGCTAAGGTTAGGACAGCTTGAAATTAGTTGGTTGAGGGTGTATGCCCCATGGGGAATAAAGGGTGACATAAGAAAAAGAAGTTTTTAGAAATCTTCTTATAGTCCATGCCATCTGGTGTTCTGATTGTGTCTGTCCACAGCCTTCTGTCTCATGTATTGCCAATCATTTCTGACACTGAAGGTCCTCCATACCATGTTGTCAAATTCTCCAGTATTTTCTCTCTTGGTCTCTTCCTGTCTCTCCTCCCCTCCATCCTTCCTGTTGTGACAACATACTCCAGCTTCCCCCTTCTCATGAGATGCCCAAATAATGTGGATTCACTCCTTCTGTTGCAAGTAACCAGTTCTCTCTGTGAGTTAAATTCTTTCAGGATATCTTCATTACTCTTTCAATCCATCCACGCTGTTCTCATTATTTTCTATAAAACCATATCACCGCAGCTTTCACACAATTCCTCACCTGTCTGCTAATCATCCATGACTTGCTTCTATACATCAATATTTACAGTTACTGAATTTAAAACTCAAGAGTAGAATCTGTCACAGCATTTGCAATACTTTATCAGTTCCGTTGTTTCTCCAGGGTGAGAGACGATGCTCCAAGATTAGAACCAGACCCAGAGGTGCCATCTCCTTCCAGGAAGCGAACGATGCTTTCATCCAATAATGACCTGGCTGGTGATCAGAGTAGACGTTCCTCATCCAGCTCCAGCAGCGATGAAAGCATTAAACCAGTCAAAGTCAGCTCAAAAGTCATTTGCCTGACTGAAGACAAGGACGGAAAATTAAGTACCCCAGACTCCCCAAAGACAGTCAAGAGGTAGCTTAACCAAACCTTCAGAATTAGTGAGTCAATTTAACATAATCAGAGCCATATATGAGCCAGTAACGCCAAAGTTGACAAACTGCAGTTTTATTTTAACACTATGGTGGTGTTTTCACATTTTGTTTACATTTATTGTTTGGTTTTCTATATTGCCATATTGACAGTAAAACTGTTTTGTTGATTTTTTAAAGGTAACACAGCAGTCAGATGCCAGATTATCTGATCTACTTTTCTCATTTCAGAAGCCTTTGCATACCAAATATCATTGTCAACACTGAGTGTTGGTGATAAAAGTGTAAATGAACTATATTTTGTTATTACATTAATTAAATGCTTTTAGCAAATATATTTAATTTCTTACACAACTAAAGTTGGAGATTTGAAGTGTTTGTGCAACCGAAACACTTTGCAGGGGTTTTTGTTTATTTATCTCTGAAAATTTTATTTTTATGAACAAATGTACACGAGGCCTGTCATAGATTGTGCTGGTCACATGTCTCTGGGCAGACACATACAAGAGATTTGTGAGTTGTGAGCGACATGTTGTTGGCTTGTCTGCAAGATTGATCTAATGCATATTTATTCACGCTGTGTGCAGAGAGTGTACGCTTCGGACAGAGGAGCGCAATTGGGAGGGTACAAGTCTTATCCTGTTGCGAGGAATTGCAGCCTGAAGACTAAATGTCATGGTTGGGTAGACCAGGCCCTAAGCCTTGGTCGTGAACTGGTCTAGGATCGACAGTTTGACAGGTGGACAGTTAAAGCCTTGCTTTGCTTATCTGGCAGCTTGGCTTGTTCCAGACGTATTGGTGTTACCTTTCCTCTGGTATAAACTAGGACGGCACAGAGAGGGAACACATGATTTCTACAATTCAGCCTAGACTTTGTGTTATGGAGAGGTTATTATGTCTTTTTGTTTGTTTGTTGAAGTATAATATCGTCTGTCAAGACGGCAATGTGCCAGTACAGTACAGAGTCACTGGTCCCCAAGATTTTGTCTTTGGGCCACAGTTTTGGAAAGAAAATATGTTTACGCCACATCCTGTGGTTGTTTTAATCAGAAACACCATGTTTCTTTGTGTTTCTATACATTTAGATAAAGGTAAACACCTGGGTGGCTTGGCCTTATGGCAATACTTGGACAAGAGCACAGACCTGGTCCAAGTTTTTGGTGATCATGTGGGATGGTTAACTATGATTGCCCACACTTATCAGCATGGCACTTGATGATGATGATAACTAGAGACTTGTGTGAGGTGGTGAACCTTAACCTCGCATGGTTATCAGCATGGCATATGATGCTGGGGAGGAATATACACATGTACAACATACAGGGTGGCCTAAGTGACTTATTGGTTAGTGTGCTTACTGATATTGTGCTCATGGCACATGATGATGTCTATACGCGTGTACAAATACAGAGGAGCTGAGGTGATTTAGTGGTTAGTGTCCCTGCTTGCCAGTGAGGTGTTCCTGGTTCAATCCCTACTAGTGACAATTCTGTCATGGTATCGTTTGGGGGTTAACCTGATACCTGATAGTTTTAACAATTTTGTGGAAATTGGAAAGGAAATATGACAATGAGAGAAGCTGATACTTGCACCTTACTGTGCTGTAACCTAGTATATGTGATCAGCCTAGACTTTGTGTTATGGAGAGGTTATTATGTCTTTTTGTTTGTTTGTTGAAGTATAATATCGTCTGTCAAGACGGCAATGTGCCAGTACAGTACAGAGTCACTGGTCCCCAAGATTTTGTCTTTGGGCCACAGTTTTGGAAAGAAAATATGTTTACGCCACATCCTGTGGTTGTTTTAATCAGAAACACCATGTTTCTTTGTGTTTCTATACATTTAGATAAAGGTAAACACCTGGGTGGCTTGGCCTTATGGCAATACTTGGACAAGAGCACAGACCTGGTCCAAGTTTTTGGTGATCATGTGGGATGGTTAACTATGATTGCCCACACTTATCAGCATGGCACTTGATGATGATGATAACTAGAGACTTGTGTGAGGTGGTGAACCTTAACCTCGCATGGTTATCAGCATGGCATATGATGCTGGGGAGGAATATACACATGTACAACATACAGGGTGGCCTAAGTGACTTATTGGTTAGTGTGCTTACTGATATTGTGCTCATGGCACATGATGATGTCTATACGCGTGTACAAATACAGAGGAGCTGAGGTGATTTAGTGGTTAGTGTCCCTGCTTGCCAGTGAGGTGTTCCTGGTTCAATCCCTACTAGTGACAATTCTGTCATGGTATCGTTTGGGGGTTAACCTGATACCTGATAGTTTTAACAATTTTGTGGAAATTGGAAAGGAAATATGACAATGAGAGAAGCTGATACTTGCACCTTACTGTGCTGTAACCTAGTATATGTGATGGCCTAATACTTTGCAACCGTATGGCAGTATCTGTCATTTAATGACATATTACATTTTACACAGTAAGCTACATACATGTGTTACTGGGGATCTGTGAAGAAAGCAGACAAAAGTATCACTGTAATCTACCATAGTGTAAGAGGCAACTTAGGAGGATTAGTGGGAGACTTCGATCTCATTGAAAACTGTCGCTGTGAAATTCAGCCAATCGGGAACAAGTCTACAAAGGGAATGGGTGTGAGTTAGTTGAGGGCTTTGCTTCATTGTTGTAGTTGTGTTCTAGTAAAGCTCACTGTCTGCTTCTTGTTTTTTGGTGATTGTTCATTGAGGGATGAAAGACAGCAGAATAAGAAGAAAGTTGCAGTCTATTTACTTGTAAATATGAATTGGGGAAAGAGGAAGGGTTCTTTTGGGTGGGTGAGATCTCTTCTTGAAACCATATGCAGTGTACGTGCAGGGGTTTCCAAACAAAGTTAAGCATATTTCAAGGGTTCTCAGTAAATGAGGTCATGGGTTACCTGAGGCCTGAAAGCTAGTTTGTATCCTCGTGGGTATAAAGATTGAGAAACACTAAAGTAAAGCAACATTCCCCAACAAAGGTCAAAGGGTGCCCAAAAATTAGATTTACACTATATATGTTTGCTCCAGAAAATAATTAACTTGCACACAGTACCTCCTGTTTTTTACCCTTATCCGAGAAACTTAAGTATTCTATCTCACTACCCAAGATATCAGGGGGATGTGCGATATCAATAGACACCAAAGGTTCTTAGACACAGTGTTAGCTCTGTGCTGGGATCGAACCCTGTACCTTCGGAATCTGAGGCAGACACTGTCAACTCTCAGTCACATCTCCCCCTGGCGGCATCATATATGAAGACATCAGGACTTCCTGTGTACAAATTACCAGAACAAAATGAATGAGAAGACGAAGAACAGGCAGTTGAAAATCATATAAAAACTAAACTTCTGGTCTAAACATGTTTTGTAAATATTTAAGCTGTAACAAAAATGTGTATAGTATATATTTATGACAACAGACGGCCATGGTCGTAAAGTTGATGGGATGACACTGAATGTGTTCAAGTATCAGAGCTTTGCTGTAAACGGATGCAGTGATGACACTGAATATGTTCAAGTATCAGAGCTTTGCTGTAAACGGATGCAGTGATGACACTGAATATGTTCAAGTATCAGAGCTTTGCTGTAAACGGATGCAGTGATGACACTGAATATGTTCAAGTATCAGAGCTTTGCTGTAAACGGATGCACTGATGACACCGAATGTGTTCAAGTATCAGAGCTTTGCTGTAAACGGATGCAGTGCATCAATCAACAAAGAAGAAGATGATGTGATGAAAAGCAGAGGGCCAACGAGTTAGAGAGAGACATAAAAAGACATGGAGAAGAGAATTACAGACAGGTGTATTATATACATATTACAGACAAGGGTAGAGCTGAAACTATCACAAACGATAGGACGGCTTGGTAAGAGTTGTTTGAGGGTCTGTACTCCAGTGACAGTGAATGAGCAGACACAGAAGAAGTTTATCCCTGTAAGTGTGCTTCAGTGCACATCCAGAGCTGTTGTGTTGTGGTTTGTTTGATATGTGATTATTATTTTCTTCCCTTAACGTTTGAAATTATGGCTGTCCTTTATTTATTCTAGCAGCGTTCACGTGCTTTTAACTCATGTGTAGTCCATACACAAGCTACTACTTGAAGTGCATTGGATTGACTTTTGCATGTGGATTAGCTTTCCCTATTACCAGTTTAACAACAACAACAACAGCAACACCCCCCCCAAAAAAAAAATCTGACTTCTAAGGTACTTGTAATTTACGTCCGTCCTCAAGGGCGAGAAGTATTTTAGTCCGACTAGCCAGTGTAGCAGTTAACCCACTACCTCGGCATTAGCATACCGGAAGTTTAAGGGCATACACTTTAATCCTGTCATTCATGCTGGCCTCCGCTGTCCTGTTTTATCAATACTGGTTTTGCCAACACTATACTGTGTCCTGTATAGGTATTTCCAGAGTTGTATCCCTTACAGACTACACAATAAAACATTTGCTAAAAGCACATTACAAACCATAAGCTTCAGATTTGAGACATTTCACTCTGATTACTTAAAGATGTATCCCTTTTATATATTCAGTCTACATTAAAGTCAGTTGCATGTGCTTTGCATGACATGGTCATCAAACCCATCATTTATTGGCTGTTTGTGATTCACTGGGCACTGTTAGTTCAGTAGCTTACCATTGCTTTCTGAGCGGCCTTTGAGTCATATCATGGAAATCAATGCAGAGTATTCTGCTTCCAAATCTCCTGAGGCAGATTTCAAACCCTCAGCTAGGTATGTCAGGCATTTATGAAACTGTGCTCCTCACTATCCCCTAAGCCACAGATGTTAGTTAATCTACACAAATATTAATGAATGTATTGTCTAAACTTTCATACATTACAGATACCTTCGGCTTACATTCAGAACATCATAGTATATTCCTTAGAATAAGATTTACCAAAATATGGCAAGATTCATATTACTTTAGGGTTTACGGTTTGTTTTTCTAGTTAATTTTTCTTCGTACACTTTGTTTGTAGAAATATTTCAGTTTAATTATATCTTTAATATAGTATATGAAATTTACATTGTTCATTGGTCATTTTACTTGAAATCAAATGTTATGATTATGGTGGTTATGGTATCAATTAATAGTATTTGATTGGTGGGCAACGATTTCATCATCATTGGGGTGGATTTAAATGTTTCAATTGACCTGCACTCCACTGTTGACCTGCACTCCACTGTTGACCTGCACCCCAGTGTTGGCCTGCACTCCAGTGTTGACCTGCACTCCAGTGTTGACCTGCACTCCACTGTTGACCTGCACTCCACTGTTGACCTGCACTCCAGTGTTGACCTGCACTCCACTGTTGACCTGCACTCCACTGTTGACCTGCACTCCACTGTTGACCTGCACTCCACTGTTGACCTGCACTCCACTGTTGACCTGCACTCCACTGTTGACCTGCACTCCACTGTTGACCTGCACTCCACTGTTGACTTGCACTCCACTGTTAACCTGCACCTCCAGTGTTGACCTGCACCCCAGTGTTGACCTGCACCCCAGTGTTGACCTGCACCCCAGTGTTGACCTGCACTCCAGTGTTGACCTGCACTCCAGTTTGACCTAGTCTACAACCAGTTCCAGGAAGTGTCTTGGGAGGTCAATGAGGCTGCGATGATACACATCACTCCCTGGTGATACACTTCACTCCCAGGTGCCAACTGTCCTATACAAATGTGTCCAGTGACACACATCACTCCCAGGTGCCAACTGTTCTATAAAAATGTGTCCAGTGACACACATCACTCCCAGGTGCCAACTGTTCTATACAAATGTGTGTCCAGTGATACACATCACTCCCAGGTGCCAACTGTCCTATACAAATGTGTGTCCAGTTATACACTTCACTCCCAGGTGACAACTGTTCTATACAAATGTGTGTCCAGTGATACACATCACTCCCAGGTGACAACTGTCCTATACAAATGTGTGTCCAGTGATACACATCACTCCCAGGTGCCAATTGTCCTATACAAATGTGTGTCCAGTGATATACATCACTCCCAGGTGCCAACTGTCCTATACAAATGTGTGTCCAGTGATACACATCACTCCCAGGTGCCAACTGTCCTATACAAATGTGTGTCCAGTGATACACATCACTCCCAGGTGCCAATTGTCCTATACAAATGTGTGTCCAGTGATACACATCACTCCCAGGTGCCAACTGTCCTATATAAATGTGTGTCCAGTGATACACATCACTCCCAGGTGCCAAGTAGCCTATACAAATGTGTGTCCAGTGATACACATCACTCCCAGGTGACAACTATTCTATACAAATGTGTGTCCAGTGATACACATCACTCCCAGGTGACAACTATTCTATACAAATGTGTGTCCAGTGATACACTTCACTCCCATGTGCCAACTGTTCTATACAAATGTGTGTCCAGTGATACACATCACTCCCAGGTGCCAACTGTCCTATACAAATTTGTGTCCAGTGATACACATCACTCCCAGGTGCCAACTGTTCTATACAAATGTGTGTCCAGTGATACACATCACTCCCAGGTGCCAACTGTCCTATACAAATGTGTGTCCAGTGATACACATCACTCCCAGGTGCCAACTGTCCTATATAAATGTGTGTCCAGTGATACACTTCACTCCAAGGTGATAACTTCACTCCCAGGTGCCAAGTAGCCTATACAAATGTGTGTCCAGTGATACACATCACTCCCAGGTGCCAAGTAGCCTATACAAATGTGTGTCCAGTGATACACATCACTCCCAGGTGCCAACTGTCCTATACCGATGTGTGTCCAGTGATACACATCACTCCCAGGTGCCAAGTGACCTGTACAAATGTGAGTCCGGCAACATGTGTCCCGTGCACATTTAAGGTGTAAAAGAGAGCTTTGCTGATTGAGTCAACCTGCATTAATTACATCCGCAGGATTCTGTTTGATATGTGAAGTGAAATATCCAGTGCACTTCAACAAGGCTGTGTTGTACTTCTGTCATCATGCTCTGGTGTGTACATCTGTCATGATGCACTGGTGTGTGCTTCTGTCAAGATGCACTGTTATGTACTTATGTCATGATGCACTGTTGTGTTTTTCTGTCATGATGCACTGGTGTGTACTTATGTCATGGTGCATTGGTGTGTACTTCTATCATGATACACTGGTGTGTACTTCTGTCATGATACACTGGTGTGTACTTCAGTCACAGTGCACTGATGTGTACTTTTGTCATGATGTACAGGTGTGTTTCAGTAATGATGCATCTAAAGAGGTTAACATGCAAGAGGATAGACTTATTGCACCGGATCATTTTCCCATCTAGCTCAGTCTTTCCACAGAGCAGCTACCTGCCCGCCAAAAGGTCACACAGCGCACAATCTCTGTAGCTCTGGTGGCAACCAACTGAAAAAAAACCACACTTGCAAATCGAATGACAGAGTCAGAAAAACCCATAACTTTGTAAGCATGACATTGATAGCTTAATCATTCCATCCTGGAGACTCCCAAATTAAGCACAGTTTTGTAGTTTTGCTACAATGATGTACTGATTTACTTCCATAATGATTACCTAGTCTGCTCATATAATTGTATCAGTGCGCTTGTTTAATGCACAGGCATACTTCTATATTGATTCATTTGTGTGTTTCTATAATACACCAGTGTGCGACAATAATACAATAGTGTAATTCTATAATAGTGCATCAGTTCACTTGTTTAATGCACAGGTATATTTCTATATTGATGCACCTATACATTTGTTGGTGATGCAGCAAAGTACTTCTGTTTTGCACCAGTGTGCATCAATAATGCAACGGCTTCCATAATAGTGCATCAGTGCACTTGTATAATACACCAGTGTACAACATTAGTGCTGTGGTGTACTTTTATAAAATTGCATAGTTATACTTGTATATTGCAGCAGTATACTTATATATTGATGCACCTGTGCACTTGTATAATACACCAGTATACCAGTATACATCATTAACACATTGGCTTTTAATATAGTGCAACAGTGCACTTGTATAATGTACCAGTCTACTCTTAGATTGATGCACCTGTGAACTTGTATAATGATACAGCAAAGTACTTCTATAATTGTGCAACTGTGTACTTCCGCAATATGCCAGGTATATTTCAAGATAATAGTATAATTAACTTATTTTGTAGTTGATTTTACTGGCATTTATGTGGTGAAGTGGCAGCCCATCGACTTACAGCTGTGTATACCCTGGGTTCAGCCTCTACCAGGAAGCATAACACTGATCGTGAATCAAATCAGAACAAACAACATACCCCAGGTTTACCTGCCATGAAAGAGCATTGGGAGACAGCCAGTTACTGGGTGTGAATCCCAGCATATCTCTGGAACTTTTTACAGTAACATTGGTTTCTATTGATAGCACAAGCTGCGGGTGGGCTAGTGGCTAGATACTTGCCTGCCAACCCTGTTGTCACGGTTACGAATCTATATTGTGATGGGTTCTCTTGCCTGCCAACCCTGTGGTCATGGTTACGAATCTATATTGTGATGGGTTCTCTTGCCTGCCAACCCTGTGGTCACGGTTACGAATCTATATTGTGATGGGTTCTCTTGCCTGCCAACCCTGTGGTCATGGTTACGAATCTATATTGTGATGGGTTCTCTTGCCTGCCAACCCTGTGGTCATGGTTACGAATCTATATTGTGATGGGTTCTCTTGCCTGCCAACCCTGTGGTCACGGTTACGAATCTATATTGTGATGGGTTCTCTTGCCTGCCAACCCTGTGGTCACGATTACGAATCTATATTGTGATGGGTTCTCAAAATTGGCCTGGGTTCTTCAGCCTGAAATGGGTACCCCAAAATGTCTTAGGAAGACAAGGCAGTCAGCGAGATATTAACCACCCCAGACACCGGGTGCCGATGGGACTAGCACAATCTGCACAATGTGCCTTGAGGCATGTAAACGGGTCTGTTTGTTTTCTCATGATAAATTCGTACTTCATCTCTTCGGTCGTGTGAATGGACACCTGGTTTTCTCAGGTAAGGACAAGAAATGTGAGGTCATAGGTGCACGTTGCACACATTAAACATTCAAGAATGGTTGGAACCTACTGTAAGGCTGATGCTTGACAAACATGTGAGGACCTTAAAACCTACCCACAGGTTCTTACCCATAGTTATTTGTTTTTAAACAGTCCCAGTGCAGTTTCTTGCTATAGGTCTGCAGTAAGATAGTGCCATCCAGTTTGTACATCTGAGAGCAAGGAGGAATGGATGACCAGTCTTTACCTCCCCACAAACTCATGAACCGTGCTCCTGGCATTACCAGTGCAGTGCGCTATCAATTTCGCTGGCATGCTCACCTTGAGTTCATGACCCGGGATGAAATCTATCACGAGAAAGTGAACCTTTCATTTATGAGAGGTGTCTATCTAGGTGTCATGCACGCCTGTTGTCAGAGGGACGAAGCAGCAGAAAAAGACATAGTTGTGTAGTAAACAGACAGGGATCCAGACAAGAATTGCCAGATTTAAGGATTCTTTTACAATAATGAACATCATTACAATCAGAAATGTCACAAGGGCATAAATCTTTTTACTAAAATGTTATGTGTGCCTTGTTTGTCTATTTGGATGTGAATGCTGGACAGTGAAAAAACAGACTTTATTTTCAAAGGGTCACAAATTGGGCAAGCAGACCTGTCTTACATTCTGCCCTTCCAGCCAATGCTGAATTAACTTCAACAGAATATCAGAAGACAATGGGATTGGAATGTCCTGGTCACCACTGACTGTACCAGACCTGGTTCTAGAAGAAAAAGAAACAGATAAGAGAGTAGTTGGAGCAGTTGTGTAATAAACAGAGGTCAGCCTGGTTGAATAAATAAGAATGCTTGCTTTTATACTTCCGGTGTGCTGATGCTGAGGTAGCAGGTTCAACCCCTACAGTGTCAGTTGGACTAATATGTTGACTTTTCATCCTTGTAAATTACAAGTACCTCAGAAGACGGAGTGGATTCACCTGATGGACACTGGTAATAGGGAGAGCTAATGCACACGCCGGCCTCCCTGGCGAAGGGGTTAATGACTTTTTCCGTAATCCTGTATATCCACATGAGGAACACAGCTGCGTGAGATTCGGCATTGGTTGCTTACGGGGTATGTGAGCTGGTCGCTCAGAAAGCAATAGCAAACTACTAAGCGTAATCTTGCCAAGAACAACAGCTGAAAAATGGTGTTGACTGCAACGTCCTGTAAGGGATATGCAACTTTTTAAAAAAATCCACACCAAATTAGTCCAGTGCACTAGAAGTAGTAACGTGTGTGTAGACTACGCTTGAGTTCAAAGAGATCAAACATAAATAGAGTAGATATAGTAACCAGACAGTAGAACAGATACAACAATTATAATTACACCAACAAAGAGTAGATAGAAGAATCATATAATAATCAGATAATAGTCAACACAAACCACTGATGTCTTAGACTATGGAACTCATACCTATTGTGCTGCCAGGCTAATATGCTGATCAACAATTGTGTAATGTGAATAACGAAGACACAAGCAATAGGTTGCACAAATTATTATCAGGCATATTTTGCTGCATCTTGTCAGGTGCACACTGCAGAATTCATACAACATACACTACAGCATGTAAGTTACAAATTATGTGGGGCTGAGTGATCTCAAGGTATGGTGTCCGTCTCGAGTGCTGGAGGTCCCGGGTTCAAGCCCCAGTGAGGGCCGGGAGTTTTTTCACGTGGACTTCTAGTAACAAAATTTCCCCTGGTCTCTGTGTAGTGAGATTGGACGCCCGTGTGTATTGTTGCGCACATAAAACATCCCTTGGCAGTTGGAAATTGAAAAAGAGTAGCCTAACAGCGCTGCCCAGGCAAAATTTTGAGCTAAAAATCTACCCAAAATATTTCAGGATCCTCGTCAGTGTTACTGAGTTCATGCACTGAACTGAAATTCTCTGGACTCGGGCTTGAGTTAGGAGTAGAACGGAGCACTCATGGGTTACACCTGTGTGCCGTGATGTTGATCCATCGACTAAACTAAGTTACAAATTATGTCATAATTGCATGTTGTTTCATGAAATTAGACTTCACCATGTGATTGTTATTACATTTGAATCATGGCCTGAAATTACTGTTCTCTTGTATATATCAGAAGACTGACTGAAACATCTCTAGATGTACATTGACATTATTGTCTGTACATGTTCCAATAAATGCACAACTTTAATAATTGTGATTCTTGGCCGCTTGTAAGAACATGCTGAAAATTAATTTAAATAATGTCTGTGCCAGATGTCTTAGTATTCCTCTACAAGCTGGGGTAGAAGAGAAAGAACAGACAGTCTGGTTAAACAAGACATTGCTTGTGCCAAATGTCTCAGTATTCCTCTACAAGCTGGGGTAGAAGAGAAAGAACAGACAGTCTGGTTAAACAAGACCTTGCTTGTGCCAAATGTCTCAGTATTCCTCTACAAGCTGGGGTAGAAGAGAAAGAACAGACAGTCTAGTAGAACAAGACCTTGCTTGTGCCAAATGTCTCAGTATTCCTCTACAAGCTGGGGTAGAAGAGAAAGAACAGACAGTCTGGTAGAACAAGACCTTGCTTGTGCCAAATGAATCAGACTTCAAGGATTGCTTCCATGTACATTGTAGGATAGAAGAGGAGCCAGAAAAAAAAAGTATATTCTTTGTTCTGTGGCTTTTTATGTTGAAATAACAGATGTAGTTCTATTATGTATTGTGTTTGTTTATATATTCAGGAGCTCCAGAAGATTGTGATAAATTTCTGTATATAGAAAACTGTACAAACTTGTTCAAATCTCCATATATTATTTGCTGGTTGTATTGTAGTATACATGCTCTGAGTAGAGCTGCAGTAGCGCAGTGACCTGGTGGTCGAGCGTTTGAATCCCCTTCAGGGTTGGGAGTGTGTTCATTGGCCTGGACTCCCAGGTGGACCCACCCTGACTGGGTACCGGGTAATGTCCGGGGAGGTCAAGGCCACTGGCGTGATACTGAACACATCACCCAGTGAGTTGAACGGACTAGAATATTGACCACATCATCCGGCAAGTGGATCAGTCTAGAATATTGACCACATCATCAAGTGAGTGGATCGGGCTAGAATATTGACCACATCATCCAGTGAGTGGATCAGGCTAGAATATTGACCACATCATCCAGTGAGTGGAACGGACTAGAATATTGACCACATCATCAAGAGAGTGGATTGGTCTAGAATATTGACCACATCATCAAGTGAGTGGATCAGTCTAGAATATTGACCACATCATCAAGTGAGTGGATTGGGCTAGAATATTGATCACATCACCAAGTGAGTGGATCGGGCTAGAATATTGACCACATCATCCAGTGAGTGGATCGGGCTAGAATATTGACTACATCATCCGGCGAGTGGATCAGTCTAGAATATTGACCACATCATTCAGTGAGTGAATCAGTCTAGAATATTGACCACATCATTCAGTGAGTGGATCGGGCTAGAATATTGACCACATCACCCAGCGAGTGGGTCGGTATAGAATATTGAGCTAGCAACTGACCTGGCTGCTCTACTTCCCCTCTCAGAGCTCAGAAACAAGGGGGTTTGCAAGACCGGTATTGGAACCTCCCATCCATGGAGAGGCGTGTCAGGGTGTAACCTGGTCATGTTTCAGCACAGAGTAAATGGTCCGGCTGGGGTCAGGCCTGGGCTGGTCACTTTCCTCTGCAGACTTTAGGTATTTCATTGTCAACAGAATGCAGCCCAGGGTGGAATAGGTGCAGTAACCATAGCAAATATTCAGTGTGGAATGGGTGCAGTAATACTCTGTGTGGGATAGGTGTAGTAATACCCAGTGTGGAATAGGTGCAGTACTACCCAGTGTGGAATAGGTGTAGTAATACCCAGTGTGGAATAGGTGCAGTACTACCCAGTGTGGAATAGGTGCAGTAGCCATAGAAAATATTTAGTGTGGAATAGGTGCAGTAACTATTGCAAATAATCAGTAAAGAATTAAAATAAATCAATACAGCAACATGACCACACAAGAAGCGGGAGAAGAGTGTTTAAGCCGTCCCGTAGAGAGGTAGGGGGGTTACAATTGAAAATTGTGACCCTTGCCAGTGTTCAGACGAGGAATATATTGAGGTGCACTTGACTGCAGTACAATTATATTCTTCTTATAGTCATTGCCGTGTGGCATCAGTCATCACATCTGTCCGCAGCCTTCTGTCTCCTGTACTGCCAATCTTTTCTGCTAGCAGTGTCACCATGTCTGTCTGCAGCTTTCTGTCTCCTGTACTGCCAATCTTTTCTGCTAGCAGTGTCATCACATCTGTCCGCAGCCTTCTGTCTCCTGTACTGCCATTCTTTTCTGCTAGCAGTGTCATCACGTCTGTCCGCAGCCTTCTGTCTCCTGTACTGCCAATCTTTTCTGCTAGCAGTGTCATCATGTCTGTCCGCAGCCTTCTGTCTCCTGTACTGCCAATCTTTTCTGCTAGCAGTGTCATCACGTCTGTCCGCAGCCTTCTGTCTCCTGTACTGCCAATCTTTTCTGCTAGCAGTGTCATCACGTCTGTCCGCAGCCTTCTGTCTCCTGTACTGCCAATCTTTTCTGCTAGCAGTGTCACCATGTCCGTCCACAGCCTTCTGTCTCCTGTACTGCCAATCTTTTCTGCTAGCAGTGTCATCACATCTGTCAGCAGCCTTCTGTCTCCTGTACTGCCAATCTTTTCTGCTAGCAGTGTCATCACATCTGTCCGCAGCCTTCTGTCTCCTGTACTGCCAAGCTTTTCTGCTAGCAGTGTCATCACATCTGTCCGCAGCCTTCTGTCTCCTGTACTGCCAATCTTTTCTGCTAGCAGTGTCACCATGTCTGTCCACAGCCTTCTGTCTCCTGTACTGCCAATCTTTTCTGCTAGCAGTGTCATCACATCTGTCCGCAGCCTTCTGTCTCCTGTACTGCCAATCTTTTCTGCTAGCAGTGTCATCACATCTGTCCGCAGCCTTCTGTCTCCTGTACTGCCAATCTTTTTTGCTAGCAGTGTCATCACATCTGTCCGCAGTCTTCTGTCTCCTGTACTGCCAATCTTTTCTGCTAGCAGTGTCACCATGTCTGTTCGCAGCCTTCTGTCTCCTGTACTGCCAATCTTTTCTGATACCAGTGTGTTCCTCCCTGCCGTGATGTCAAACTGTCCAGCATATTCTCTCTTGGTCTCCCTCTGCCTCTCTTCCCCTCCAACTTTCTCTTTGTCACAATATTCCAGCCTTTCCCTCCTTATGATGTACCCAAAGAATGTGGACTGTTCTTCTGGTGTGAGTAGCCATTTCTGTTTGTAAGTTACTCCATTTATTCATATGATTATAAAACGGTAGACATATTGCACTGGGACAATAACATCTTCAGACTGTATCATCATCAAATGCATGTTTTGCATTTATAAGCTTTCTGAAGTGATTCAGGTTTTATGGTCTAAACTGCTTGCTGCGCCAACTTGCAGTTAACTGAAGAGTTAACTAGTTTGTTTCCTTGGCCCGAAGAGTCCCTCCCTCTCTCTTCAAATTTGTTGTAAATGTTTAATATATTATGTTCATAAGATGTGTACAAAAATTGTTAATTTATTATATGATTTAGAAGTCTGTAAGGTAGAGTGAAAGCACACACTGACATAAGCACACACACACATTCACACTTACTACTGTAAGAGTCTTGAAGTTTCATTCACCTATGAGAACTAAAAAAAGACAGTTAAATTTATTCAAGCGGCAACATTGCAGTTATAGATATATTTTAAGCAAATGAAAGAAGAAGAATTCACCCATGAGATAAGACAGTTGTGAATAGTATTCACACATGCTGTTCTGACTTTAGGAGTTTGCTTTGCTCTGTGCAGTGACTGAATTCTATAGTGGATATTACTAACAACCAGTTCTGGACACAATAACTGGCTTTTATGTTCTTGAACATGACACCTCTTTTTTTTTTGGTTTTGTTTTGGCTGTGACAGCTGGCTTTTGTTAATGGGCATGGCAGCTGGCTTTTGTAAATGGCAGAGACAGCTGGCTTTTGTTAATGGGCATGACAGCTGGCTTTTGTAAATGGGCATGACAGCTGGCTTTTGTTAATGGGCATGGCAGCTGGCTTTTGTTAATGGGCATGACAGCTGGCTTTTGTAAATGACCGAGACAGCTGGCTTTTGTCAATGGGCACGGCAGCTGGCTTTTGTTAATGGGCATGGCAGCTGGCTTTTGTTAATGGGCATGACAGCTGGCTTTTGTAAATGGCCGAGACAGTTGGCTTTTGTTAATGGGCACGGCAGCTGGCTTTTGTTAATGGGCATGACAGCTGGCTTTTGTTAATGGGCATGACAGCTGGCTTTTGTAAATGGACGAGACAGTTGACTTTTGTTAATGGATGAGGTAGCTGGCTTTTGTGTTCTTGAACATGTCAGCTAGTATTTGTTTTGGGCATGATAGCTGGCTGTAGTCTTGTGGACATGCAAACTGACTCTGTACTCAGACTTGCTTGCTGGCTTGTGAGGTCTTGGACATAATATCTGGCTTGCATGTGTCTGTGCATAATATTGCCTTTTCTCCTTTGAACTCAGTGAATGACTTGTGGTTTGGTAACTAGTTTATGTTCTTAAAACATGTTAGGCTTTGTCTTGTGTTCTTGTTTTTTGTCAAGTCAGGATAACTGGATTTTATGCACTTGGGTAAGATAACTAGTTTGTGTCTTCTTAGACATGATAGCTGATTTTTAGTTCTCTGGATTCAGTGACTGATTTGTGTTATTGTGGCATAATGAATGGTTGGATTTGATAAGCCCGTTCTTGTGTCCGTGCAACATAACTGACCAAGTTTCTTTGGTACAGCTGCTGGCTGTTGTGTTCTCAAGTCAAAATGTTTGGATTTTATGCTCTTTAGTGAAATGACTGACATTTGTGTTCATGAAAATAATTGCCTTTCATGTTCGCTGTTCACACTGGCTTCTTTGTTCCTGGACATGGCAACTGGCTTCTTGTGTTCCTGGACATGGCAACTGGCTTCTTGTCTTCCTCGACATGGCAACTGGCTTCTTGTGTTCCTGGACATGGCAACTGGCTTCTTGTGTTCCTGCTTATGGCAACTGGCTTCTTGTGTTCCTGCTTATGGCAACTGGCTTCTTGTGTTCCTGCTTATGGCAACTGGCTTCTTGTGTTCCTGCTTATGGCAACTGGCTTCTTGTGTTCCTGCTTATGGCAACTGGCTTCTTGTGTTCCTGGACATGGCAACTGGCTTCTTGTGTTCCTGGACATGGCAACTGGCTTCTTGTGTTCCTGGACATGGCAACTGGCTTCTTGTGTTCCTAGACATGGCAACTGGCTTCTTGTGTTCCTGGACATGGCAACTGGCTTCTTGTCTTCCTGGACATGGCAACTGGCTTCTTGTCTTCCTGGACATGGCAACTGGCTTCTTGTCTTCCTGGACATAGCTTTTTTGTTCCAGGACATGGCTTCTCTTACATGGTATTTGGCTTCTATGTTCTTGAGTGTAGCAACTGGCTTTTTGTTCTTGAACAAGGAAACAGGCATTTGTGTGTGTGGACAAAGCAACTGACTATAGCATTCTAAATATACTGTGTGTGTGTGAGAGTGCATGTGATGACAGTGTGTGTGTGTGTGAGTGCATGTGTATTGATGCTTCTATGTCTTCCTGATGCTAATTTTCAGGTTGATCTAATTGTTCATTTTATTAGTTGTCAAAATACACGTTTAAAATCAAATTCATATGTAACAAAAGAAAAACCAAATACACATGGGTTTGACATTTGTGCTGATCATTCTGGTTTCTTGTTCTGAAGAGCAGCTGTAAGCAAACTTTGATTTGTTTCATCACTCTCTGATTTGGTTTACTTTATTGTTGGTTTGTGCCTTCTAAAATGTGTAAACAAAAATGCTCATGATTTATTAGAAATTGCTTT
Organism: Cepaea hortensis; assembly: GCA_963921405.1. Lineage (NCBI taxonomy): Eukaryota > Metazoa > Mollusca > Gastropoda > Stylommatophora > Helicidae > Cepaea > Cepaea hortensis. Next base: position 128,415,696 of record OY992880.1, on the reverse strand, counting down.
GTGTTGTTGTCTTTGTCAATATGTGTACCCATTGTGATTTGGTTGTTAATCTAAGGTTAGATCTTCAGTGAGCTGATTGATAACAGAGCATTTCATGTAGGTTAGAGATATTGTGCAAGCTTGTGACAAAGCATGTAATGTAGGTTAGAGATATTGTGTAGGCTGATAACAGAGCATGTAATGTGGGTTTGAGATATTGTGTAAGCTGATAATAGCGCATGTAATATGGTTCAGAGATATTGTGTAAGCTGATAATAGAGCATGTAATTTCAGTTAGAGATCTTGTGTATGATTGTGATAGAGCAGTGGTTCTCAACCTTTTTTGGTCCATGCCCCCCTTCACCATGTGTTCAGAATGTCATTCCCTCCTTTCGTATTTCCTCCCTTTAAATTCCCTCGTCCCTACAGAGTATACGTAAAATTGGAAACTAAATTTAATAAAACATACAAGAACAAGTCTAGACGTCTGAATAAAACATGATTTGCAGGTCTACTTGCGTTATAAAATGAATTTCAGAAGAGCAAGAAGTACAGAACCATAAAGTATGGAGGGAAAAACAATATCAAGTAATCAGTTCTTGAATTAACGCGATTTTGAAATAATCTTAATTCCCTCCCCCCTCCACCCCCCCCCCCCTCCTGGAAACCATAAAATTCCCTCCCCGGGTGGGGGGGGGGGGAGAATTCTCCACCAGTTGAGAACCACTGTGATAGAGCACGTTGGTTACAGATATTCTGTTTGCTGATAATGGAGCATGTCATGTGGGTGTAAAATCACAAATGTGGAGTTTTGGGAGATAACTGAGTGCTGGATATGACACACATTGAAAACACCTGATAGTATACCCTATAAAAATTCTTTTACTGTAACATACAGGACAGACGAAACAAGGGGGGACTTAACAACACTTGGAGAAGAGGACTGGAGACAGAGATGACTAATAAGGGGAGGATGAGGAGGGAAATGTAGGAAATAGCAAAAGATGGAATGACTTAGCTTGATTTGGTTGAGGCTCAAATGTGGGGGAAAAAAAGTGCTGAAGACAGGTACAAGAATCTGACATGCCAGCTGACTTTCACCAGCCTGTAGGGACTTAAGATATAGAGAAACCCAGTATACACTGCATTCAGTCTCCCAGTCTCAGAAGGTTTTTTGCAGCAGAATCTAAATGGGCAAGACAACCGTTGTGATCAAATCACAAGTGGATTCTTTCAAAGAGGCTAAAAGCACAATGCAGTAGAGGTGGCCACAGAGGGAAGCTAGATTTCTGTAGTATGCTATGAGAACATTACACAGTGGCTGGGAAGAACACATCTCAGGTTGCTTGGCACTGAAAGAGACATATTCAAGATATGAGGTTAGGTATACATTTCTCTTCCTCCATTGTTTGCACTCAGACCTCCACATTAATATCTCCATGGAAAAATAATTTCACTTTCAAGATATGCTGTACAATTTTTGTTGGAAGGCATGTGTTGACCAAATGACCTATCAAGTGGCAAGTGGGCTATAAGAAAATGGGGCTAGCACCATCTACCCAGTAAGCCTCTTGGGTGGAAAAGGTTCTTTCACTTAGTCAGTTGGGCAGGACTGTACTAGGTGCCTGGCTGTCATGTTGCCACACCAGGTTGGTCGCTCACTTTTACTTCTTCACAGACATGCCTGGTACCCATTTTTACCCAGTAGAACATAGGTCACAACAAACTCACACCGAGCCCTTTGTAGACTTGGTCATGATATGTCAGATTTTACAGCCAGTTTTCTACAGAAGGTGAGCAGTCTCTCACCAACCCTCCTTGGTTGACTCATGGGACATGCATGGCAGGTTACAGTGTTTCTATTCTTGGCTTTCTTTGTGGGCCATGGGAACACGCAGGCCAGGTGTGTCATACACACCCTGAACAAGAAGAGAGAAGAAATGAAACAGAATGAATGAATCTTCTCTAGACATCTGCAGGAGGGATGGTCAAGAGTCACGTGATCCTTTGCATGTATTGTGTCCCATACAGATTTCAGAAGCAGGTCAATGGGTAACCTGTACCTAGTGGCGGACTGGCGGCGGTGTTGACTTGCCTACTGGCAAGTGGGTCTGTGATGAAGTGGACCCCCTTAAACACGAGACAGTAAATTACAAGGTTCTCTGATGTGGGCCCACCTTAAACATGAGACAGTAAGTTACAATGGTCTGTGATGAAGTGGCCCCTACCCCTTTTAAACACAAGACAATATGTTACAAGGTTCTCTGATGAAGTGGACCCCCTTAAACATGAGACAGTATGTTACAAGGTTCTCTGATGTGGGCCCACCTTAAACATGAGACAGTATGTTACAAGGTTCTCTGATGTGGGCCCACCTTAAACATGAGACAGTATGTTACAAGGTTCTCTGATGTGGGCCCACCTTAAACATGAGACAGTATGTTACAAGGTTCTCTGATGTGGGCCCACCTTAAACATGAGACAGTATGTTACAAGGTTCTCTGATGTGGGCCCACCTTAAACATGAGACGGTATGTTACAAGGTTCTCTGATGTGGGCCCACCTTAAACATGAGACGGTATGTTACAAGGTTCTCTGATGTGGGCCCACCTTAAACATGAGACAGTATGTTACAAGGTTCTCTGATGAAGTGCCCCCCCCCCCTTAAACATTTGACAGTATGTTACAAGGGTCTCTGATGATGTGGGCCCCTCCTTAAACATGAGACAGTATGTTATAAGGGTCTCTCTGATGTGGGCCCACCTTAAACATGAGACAGTATGTTACAAGGTTCTCTGATGTGGGCCCACCTTAAACATGAGACAGTATGTTACAAGGTTCTCTGATGTGGGCCCACCTTAAACATGAGACAGTATGTTACAAGGTTCTCTGATGTGGGCCCACCTTAAACATGAGATAGTATGTTACAAGGTTCTCTGATGTGGGCCCATCTTAAACATGAGACAGTATGTTACAAGGTTCTCTGATGTGGGCCCACCTTAAACATGAGACAGTATGTTACAAGGTTCTCTGATGTGGGCCCACCTTAAACATGAGACAGTATGTTACAAGGTTCTCTGATGTGGGCCCACCTTAAACATGAGACAGTATGTTACAAGGTTCTCTGATGTGGGCCCGCCTTAAACATGAGACAGTATGTTACAAGGTTCTCTGATGTGGGCCCACCTTAAACATGAGACAGTATGTTACAAGGTTCTCTGATGTGGGCCCACCTTAAACATGAGACAGTATGTTACAAGGTTCTCTGGTGTGGGCCCACCTTAAACATGAGACAGTATGTTACAAGGTTCTCTGATGAAGTGCCCCCCCCCCCCCCCTTAAACATGAGACAGTATGTTACAAGGGTCTCTGATGATGTGGGCCCCTCCTTAAACATGAGACAGTATGTTATAAGGGTCTCTGATGATGTGGGCCCACCTTAAACATGAGACAGTATGTTACAAGGTTCTCTGATGTGGGCCCACCTTAAACATGAGACAGTATGTTACAAGGTTCTCTGATGTGGGCCCACCTTAAACATGAGACAGTATGTTACAAGGTTCTCTGATGAAGTGGACATGATTGATACAGGCATTGATAATGCACATTGGGAGCAAGTCGCCGCTGAACGTGTTGCATGGAGGGCAAATATCAGAAATGGAATAAAGTCAAAGGAGAATATTATTGCAGAAAAGTCACACACCAAGCGTTTGAGACGTAAGATGGTGCATGATGGTGGAAATGACCACGTGTTCAGATGCACCCACTGTGAACGGACATTTACAGCGCAAATTGGCCTTATCAGTCACACTCGCTACCGCCATAGTTAAAAGTTATTATGCCTTTTTAAAGCACAAACTATCGTCTGTCAAGACGGCAAGGTGCCAATGTATGTGATGAAGTGCCCCCCCCCCCTTAAACATGAGACAGTATGTTACAAGGTTCTCTGATGTGGGCCCACCTTAAACATGAGACAGTATGTTACAAGGTTCTCTGATGTGGGCCCACCTTAAACATGAGACAGTATGTTACAAGGTTCTCTGATGAAGTGCCCCCCCCCCTTAAACATGAGACAGTATGTTACAAGGGTCTCTGATGTGGGCCCACCTTAAACATGAGACAGTATGTTACAAGGGTCTCTGATGTGGGCCCACCTTAAACATGAGACAGTATGTTACAAGGTTCTCTGATGTGGGCCCACCTTAAACATGAGACAGTATGTTACAAGGTTCTCTGATGTGGGCCCACCTTAAACATGAGACAGTATGTTACAAGGTTCTCTGATGAAGTGCCCCCCCCCCCACCTTAAACATGAGACAGTATGTTACAAGGGTCTCTGATGTGGGCCCACCTTAAACATGAGACAGTATGTTACAAGGTTCTCTGATGTGGGCCCACCTTAAACATGAGACAGTATGTTACAAGGTTCTCTGATGTGGGCCCACCTTAAACATGAGACAGTATGTTACAAGGTTCTCTGATGTGGGCCCACCTTAAACATGAGACAGTATGTTACAAGGTTCTCTGATGAAGTGCCCCCCCCCCCCTTAAACATGAGACAGTATGTTACAAGGGTCTCTGATGATGTGGGCCCTTCCTTAAACATGAGACAGTATGTTACAAGGGTCTCTGATGATGTGGGCCCACCTTAAACATGAGACAGTATGTTACAAGGGTCTCTGATGATGTGGGCCCCCCTTAAACATGAGACAGTATGTTACAAGGTTCTCTGATGTGGGCCCACCTTAAACATGAGACAGTATGTTACAAGGTTCTCTGATGTGGGCCCCCCTTAAACATGAGACAGTATGTTACAAGGTTCTCTGATGTGGGCCCACCTTAAACATGAGACAGTATGTTACAAGGTTCTCTGATGAAGTGCCCCCCCCCCTTAAACATGAGACAGTATGTTACAAGGGTCTCTGATGATGTGGGCCCCTCCTTAAACATGAGACAGTATGTTACAAGGGTCTCTGATGATGTGGGCCCACCTTAAACATGAGACAGTATGTTACAAGGTTCTCTGATGTGGGCCCACCTTAAACATGAGACAGTATGTTACAAGGTTCTCTGATGAAGTGCCCCCCCCCCCTTAAACATGAGACAGTATGTTACAAGGGTCTCTGATGATGTGGGCCCACCTTAAACATGAGACAGTATGTTACAAGGGTCTCTGATGATGTGGGCCCACCTTAAACATGAGACAGTATGTTACAAGGGTCTCTGATGATGTGGGCCCACCTTAAACATGAGACAGTATGTTACAAGGTTCTCTGATGTGGGCCCCCCTTAAACATGAGACAGTATGTTACAAGGGTCTCTGATGTGGGCCCACCTTAAACATGAGACAGTATGTTACAAGGTTCTCTGATGTGGGCCCACCTTAAACATGAGACAGTATGTTACAAGGGTCTCTGATCTGGGCCCACCTTAAACATGAGACAGTATGTTACAAGGTTCTCTGATGAAGTGCCCCCCCCCCCTTAAACATGAGACAGTATGTTACAAGGGTCTCTGATGATGTGGGCCCCCCTTAATCATGAGACAGTATGTTACAAGGTTCTCTGATGAAGTGCCCCCCCCCCCTTAAACATGAGACAGTATGTTACAAGGGTCTCTGATGATGTGGGCCCCCCTTAAACATGAGACAGTATGTTACAAGGTTCTCTGATGTGGGCCCACCTTAAACATGAGACAGTATGTTACAAGGTTCTCTGATGTGGGCCCACCTTAAACATGAGACAGTATGTTACAAGGTTCTCTGATGTGGGCCCACCTTAAACATGAGACAGTATGTTACAAGGTTCTCTGATGAAGTGCCCCCCCCCCCCTTAAACATGAGACAGTATGTTACACGGGTCTGTAATGATGTGGGCCCACCTTAAACATGAGACAGTATGTTACAAGGTTCTCTGATGTGGGCCCCTCCTTAAACATGAGACAGTATGTTACAAGGTTCTCTGATGTGGGCCCACCTTAAACATGAGACAGTATGTTACAAGGTTCTCTGATGTGGGCCCACCTTAAACATGAGACAGTATGTTACAAGGTTCTCTGATGAAGTGCCCCCCCCCCTTAAACATGAGACAGTATGTTACAAGGGTCTCTGATGATGTGGGCCCCCCTTAAACATGACAGTATGTTACAAGGTTCTCTGATGAAGTGCCCCCCCCCCCTTAAACATGAGACAGTATGTTACAAGGTTCTCTGATGTAGGCCCACCTTAAACATGAGACAGTATGTTACAAGGTTCTCTGATGTGGGCCCACCTTAAACATGAGACAGTATGTTACAAGGTTCTCTGATGTGGGCCCACCTTAAACATGAGACAGTATGTTACAAGGTTCTCTGATGAAGTGCCCCCCCCCCCCCTTAAACATGAGACAGTATGTTACAAGGGTCTGTAATGATGTGGGCCCACCTTAAACATGATACAGTATGTTACAAGGTTCTCTGATGTGGGCCCCTCCTTAAACATGAGACAGTATGTTACAAGGTTCTCTGATGTGGGCCCACCTTAAACATGAGACAGTATGTTACAAGGTTCTCTGATGTGGGCCCCTCCTTAAACATGAGACAGTATGTTACAAGGTTCTCTGATGTGGGCCCACCTTAAACATGAGACAGTATGTTACAAGGTTCTCTGATGTGGGCCCCTCCTTAAACATGAGACAGTATGTTACAAGGTTCTCTGATGTGGGCCCCTCCTTAAACATGAGACAGTATGTTACAAGGGTCTCTGATGATGTGGGCCCCCCTTAAACATGAGACAGTATGTTACAAGGGTCTCTGATGTGGGCCCACCTTAAACATGAGACAGTATGTTACAAGGTTCTCTGATATGGGCCCACCTTAAACATGAGACAGTATGTTACAAGGGTCTCTGATGTGGGCCCACCTTAAACATGAGACAGTATGTTACAAGGGTCTCTGATGTGGGCCCACCTTAAACATGAGACATTATGTTACAAGGTTCTCTGATGAAATGCCCCCCCCCCCCCTTAAACATGAGACAGTATGTTACAAGGTTCTCTGATGTGGGCCCACCTTAAACATGAGACAGTATGTTACAAGGTTCTCTGATGAAGTGGCCCCTACCCCTTTTAAACACAAGACAATATGTTACAAGGGTCTGTGATGAAGTGGACCCCTTAAACATGAGACAGTATGTTACAGGGGTCTCTGATGATGTGGACTCTTCCTTAAACATGAGACAGTATGTTACAAGGTTCTCTGATGAAGTGCCCCCCCCCCCTTAAACATGAGACAGTATGTTACAAGGTTCTCTGATGTGGGCCCACCTTAAACATGAGACAGTATGTTACAAGGTTCTCTGATGTGGGCCCCTCCTTAAACATGAGACAGTATGTTACAAGGGTCTGTGATGAAGTGGGCCCCCTTAAACATGAGACAGTATGTTACAAGGGTCTCTGATGATGTGGGCCCACCTTAAACATGAGACAGTATGTTACAAGGGTCTCTGATGATGTGGGCCCACCTTAAACATGAGACAGTATGTTACAAGGGTCTCTGATGATGTGGGCCCACCTTAAACACAAGACAGTATGTTACAAAGGTCTGTGATGATGTGGACTCTTCCTTAAACATGAGAAAGTATGTTACAAGGGTCTCTGGTGATGTGGGCCCCCTTAAACACAAGACAGTATGTTGCAAGGGTCTGTGATGAAGTGGTTCCCCCCTTAAACATGAGACAGTGTGTTACATTGCCAATGCCCTGTAGGTAGTTTTTTCCCCCTGGCAAGTAATATTTTTAAACCCAGACCACCACTGCTTGTACCTACGTTTTGGAGAAAAATTGTTGAAAATAAATCAGTGAATTATATATTTACTTTCAATTGACAATACATTATTGTTTATTTGCAAGTATTGAATGCATCAATTACTCAGATATGATTTACTATGTATAAACTATTCTCAAATGTTGTGAATTCTTAGATTGTTTGAGTTTCCTTACAATAAATACACTTAATATAAATGTTTGTTTGCTTATTCGTGATAGACATGTTACTCTCACATTCGTCTTTCTTTAGTTCACTTAAAATGTAGATGCAGATGCGTGGGTACAATCACACAGAATGACACTATCCAGTGCCACCCATCTGGCGGTGGAACGTCAACTATTCCTCCCCTCGACGCCTGACGGCAAGAGGGGAAGATGATGATGAATAATTGATGGCACAACATGTGTATTTGAGCTGCTACTGGGAGTCTCCGTGACGAAGTGCTCAAGCCGTCAGGATCCGAAGGTTGTGGGTTCAGTTCTGGACAGCGTCCATCGGTTCATGAGTGCATTTTTTTGAGACTCCTGAGGGTCATCACTGGAGCTACAGAGTTTGTGCTTTGTGCATTGCTTTCGGCAGTTCGCTGTGGAAAGAGACAGCCATATGGGATAAAAACCTGGTGCAATTAAGTCGACCTTGTCGACTTTTTTGAGCTGATACTGAAAGACTTGCAGGCAGGCGGGGCTACTGTGGAAAGTGGACAAGCAATAGACCAGGCTGGTGCAATGAATGCCCTCAGCGAGTTGGGGAGATTAGACAAATAAAGTGAATCTGCAATCTTGACCAGATTATGAGAACAAAGAGAAGTCAAACGGGTTTAATCCAGACAAGACCATGTTTGAGGACCACAGAAGAATAGTGAACAAACACAGACCTTGTGTCATCGGCCACTAAATGCTGTGGGGGCTACTGAGGAGGGGATCTACGCTCTTACAGACTGCATGTTTGATATGCAGTGAGGACAATCTGTTGACAGAGTAACTTACTAACTAATTAACTAACAAGCAAACATATGCCGACGACATAGTGCTTTTAAGTTCAACACACCCAGATGCCCAAGAGAAAATAAACCATCTCCAAAATGTTTCAGGACAAATTGGTCTCCAAATTAACACTGCAAAAACAAAAACTATTGATCTTACCAACAGTTCAGACGACACCAAATTAAACAACCATGTTCTTGAAAAAGTCAGCTTCACATACCTAGGAAGCAAAATGACATCTATAGGGAACTCAACGCCGGAAATATCTAGAATCGCACTGGCATCTAGTGCCTTCAATAAACTGTCAAACATCTGGAAGTCAGCGACACTCAGCCAACATACGAAACTAAAAATCTTCAACTCTTGTGTGATTCCAGTGCTAACGTATGGATGTGAGAGTTGGAAATCAACGGTAGCTTTAGATAAAAAATTAGACAATTTTGAGAACAAATGTCTTAGAAAAATTCTAAACCTCCACTGGACAGATTTCAGAACCAATACGCAAATAAAACATGAGACTATGCAAGACATTGTATCCAATTTTATAAGAAAACGCCGTTGGAACTACATTGGCCATGTACTCAGAATGGGCTAGACAAGACTCCTCAACCAAGCCCTCTTGTGGTCACCAGTAGGGAAAAGAAAACGGGGAAGACCAAGAGAGACCCTGCATAGAACCATCATCAGAGAAGGTTAATTCAATGGCCAAGTGAACATCCAGGATCTACAACAGGTAGCAGCGAACCGCCGGACATGGAGAGCCATGACTTCTGCCCTATGCGCTCAAGAGGAAAAACTAACTAACTAAACATATGCGTGTGTATTTGGAGGGACAGTGAAAGAGATTGCAGCAATTAAACACACCAAGAGTTTTGTTTGTTTTAAACATATCTTTAATTAACACTGCAATGTGTCCACATTCAACAGTGTAACAAAGAAATAAATACATCAAATATTGTATTTGTATTCTTTTTAAACTTGGCAAGTAAATGACTTTTCGACTAAACCACATGGTTCATGAAAGAAATTAAGCAATATAAAATAAAATGATATGCAGACATTTTATTTTTAAACTGTGTAGCGGCATAGATGCTGAAGCTACGGAGTGAGTGCTTTGTGCTTGAAATAATCTACAGCAGCCAGCGAAGAGAGAGTGAGAAGAGCATAGGCGGATGGTGAGAGGATGCAAAGAAATAGAGCATGGGCCAGAAGAGTTAAGAGGCAAAATGGAACGTGAAGTGTCGCAGACAGGAGGCAGAGGTAATTTTGCTTGTGGTTAAGGCATTAGAATGCAATTCGTAATCCCGCATTCTAAACACAGATGCAGGTGATTTGAAAGCAGACTGCCTTGCGTTGATTACCATACAATCGTGTGAGTGTCATTTGTTCAGAAAGCAATGCTAAACTACTGAAACTTGTCAGGAAATCACAGACAAAAGAAAAACGCTGGTGGTATTTAAGAAGTATTAGTGGTATGTGATAACTGGTTTCATTCATTCATCCATCCATCCATTCATTCAGTAGCATGTCCTTTGCAGAACGTCGCTCCCGTAACAACCTTCTGGAAAACTTATCGGTCATAGGCAAGATGTCCTGCGTCTGATACATCCATCTGCAGATCATCCGTCACATCTTGCACCCATCTTCTCTTTGGCCTTCCTCTTCCTCTCTTCCTGGACATATACTCCTCCATTATTGTTCTCTCCAAACTCTCATGACGTTTCAAGTGACCAAAATATTTCAATTTTCTTTGTTTTATCGGCTTAATAGCCACCCTTTTTCAATATTCAGCCCTTGTCGTATGGATGCATTTATTCTTTTCTGTATCCAAGATATTCTTAGAACCCATCTATAACATGTATATACAAAGGCATTTATGCAGTTCAGATTAGTTAGTAAGTAAGTGTCACATGTCTCAAGGGCGTATGTTGCAATGGGAAAGACACAAGCTCTTAAAAATCGAATTTTTGTATGTCTATCTGTCCCATGCCACAATTTATTCAGTTGTTTTAGTTTTTGAAGAGCAATAGACATGTCTTATAATTTCCTTTATTGTGTCACCATTGTTGACAATTAATGACCCAAGTTATTCAAAATTGTCCACCACCTCCAATTTTCCTCATTAACACGTTTTCTTTCCATTTAAGTGTTATCTGTATACATTATCTTTGTTTATAACTGGTTTAGTTTAAACAAATACTTTACTGGCAAGGTCTTTTCAAAGTCAAGCAGAGATGGCATAAGCGTATCAACTCACATGGTATAACAATAAACACTACACACAATTTCAGCTCTCTATGACCTTCATAAACACTACACAAGGTCAGCAGGGCCAAATGGATGAGAACGATCATTCTGAAATTTCCGGTGTGCTGATGCCGAGTAGCAGGTTACACCAGTCAGTCGGGCTAAAATTTTAACTTCTCGTCCTTGACTTGGGGACGTAAATTTCAAGCACCTCAGAAGTTGGAGTGGGTTCGCCTAATGGCAAAGGGATACTGGTAACGTAACAAACAAAAATAATCACTTCACACTATTTCAGTTCTCTACACTATGTCCTTCGTAATCAGGATAAATGCCTATGACCAGACCCATGTATGAACCCCCTATGCTTGAAATCATCTTACACTGTGGAACACACAGGAGCTGATCTGTCAGGGTGAGATATACTTTGGGTATTGCTTCAGAAAGTGGAAACTGGCATGCTCCAAGACAAATGGTTCCTATCGCTTGACAAGAGACAAGCTGCAAGCGTGTTGTGCATTTTATTCCTAGGGTATGACATTGGTATTAACATCTAGAGAGATTATCAACGATTTTAAAATGAGAATTGTCAAATGCTACATATATACAGCACTACTATATGGCGCGGAAGCCTGGACATTGAACAAGCAACTAGAAAGTTGAATAGAGGCCTTAGAGATGTGGATATACAGAAGAATATGTCCTATTTTATGGAAACAAAAACAATCAAATACAGAGATTCTAGAAAAACTGGGAATTAAAAAAAGAGTTAATGAAAGAAATAAAAAAGAAACAAGAAGGTGTTTCATCTGGATTATATTAGTCCTACAAGAAACAAATAAACAGTAAACTGATTATATAAAGTAGACGGAGTAGTCAAGATGTTTTTAGGTACGTTATGAGAAGAAATAAACTGAAGAACTTGGTGACAACTGGCAAGAGTAAAGAACTACGGGAATGCAGAGAAGTAAATAGCTGAATGGCTTCGCCACATGGCACAATCAAGACAAAAACACTGGGCTTATCCACCACTTTGGTGATCGTGTGAGATGGCAAAACATGGCCGCCCAAGCTTATCGGCATGGCACATTATGATGATATCACTTAGACCCAACTGTAATGGTTGTGCTCCTTCCATCACTTTACCTTGAAGTCGCCAACATGTGGAGCTTTGACAGCACTAGAACATTTGTGCAAGTCATTCATTCATTCATTCATTCATTCAGTAGCACGTCCTTTGCAGAACCTCGCTCCCATAACAACCTTCTGGAACACCTCTCGATCATAAGCAAGATGTCCCGCGTCTGATACACCCATCTGGAGATCATCCGCCACATCCTGCACCCATCTTCTCTTTGGCTTTCCTCTCCCTCTCTTCCCAGGCATAAACCCCTCCATTATTGTTCTCTCCAAACTTTGTGCAAGTCAACAGAAATTAAATCTAGTACCACATTATAATATTTAACTCGCCAAATCAACATTGTTATATGGAATCAAAAACAAGGGCAACAACTAAAACAATTACTAATAAATTCGTTCAGAAAGCAATAGCAAACTACTGAACGTAAACTTGCCAAGAAATTACGAACAGCCAAAAAATGCTGGGGTTGACTGTGACGTCCTGTAAAGGATATGCCACTAATAAATTGCACACATTAATTAACTGATGCCAGCAAAGATAAGAAGAATCGACCAGAATGGCCCGACAGAACTAAACAAATTCCAGCATATCAAAAGGTGATGATAGACGCTAGTGTTGAATAGGACACACGTTGAGAAAAACATTATATCACTAGAAAGTTTCTCCTCTGGAACCCACAGAGCACAAGAAATAAAAGAATAGTTAAATTTGTAACAAAATCATGCAGAAGAGAATTAGAAACTAAGATGATTCTGGAGCAGACATGGAGGGAGCCGCAGGAGATGGTCAAAGATAAGGCGGCCTGATGTGAGTTTGTCGAGGACCTTTGCTCCATTGGGGTGGCAGGGGTGGGAAGAGGGAGAGAGAGAGAGAGATGAAGATAGAAAGCAGTGAAGAAAACTATGATGAGGTTTTCCACAGTAGTGGTTTGACTGATGCTGGCAAAGTGGCCCTAACATCCACCCATAAGAAACACTGCAATTGCATTATGGTGTGCACAGGTGGTGTGCAACAAGTACATTAGCAGTCACTGAGTAAGGGCTTTTAGAACACCCTGTATAAGTGAGTATATTGTAAATGTGGTTTTCTAGTTAATTTTACGTTAATTAATTTGCCTTTGCTTTCTGAATGAGATTTCAGCACTAAAGTCTACCTGACCGGTGTATGGAATGAACCCTATACCCCGCCACCAGTGCACCATGAGCGCTTTTATTCTTTTGGCCCCCGTTGTTGAAAAACGAAGCTTGAGAGGTTAAGTTTTAGAAGAGAATTCTCAGCAGCATATTCAAGTCAGATCGTCATCATCATTGAGTGGTTCATCATATCCAGAACTTTACCCGCACAAGTCTTTGAAAATTGCTCTCCAATAATAAGCCAGCAGCTGCCATGTGTACATATCACAATTCAAATCCATCTGCAAGGTGGTCTTTCTTTTCTCTACTGCTACACAGTTATCTTTTCTAGACGTCCACGTATATCCACAAGGAAGACTGAGTGCAGTAGAAAACTTCTACTACCATGGAGATTCATGACAGAAAAAAAATCACTCATCTGTTTTTTTCCATATACTTCTCAATCCAGCTAACAACACAAATCCTGCTCACTCAGCATATCAAAGATATCTTAAGTAGCACCAGCATTCATTAAACACCTCAACACATCTGTAATATGTACATCAACAATAGTTTAATTGTGAAAATATTCAACAATAAACAAGCAAATTCCGGTACATAACCACTTTGCTATCAAAAGCTACAACTGATCTAAAGCAACAATCAGTAAAACAACTAGCCATTGATGTTGCACAAAATGTTTAGCAGGAAATTTGACAGAACTCCGGTCAGCTCTCAAATCTAGGAGTCCAACTGTTAACATGCCTCACAATCATCTTTCTAACATGCCTCACAAATATCTTTCTTACATGCCTCCCAAACATCTTTCTAATGTGCCTCACAAACATCATTCTAACATGCCTCGCAAAATCTTTCAACCTTCAATATTGGAGTACCGCAAGGCTCTATTCTTGGCCATATATATATTAACGATCTACCTTTGCATCTTTCGTCGTCCTGCCATCTATTTGCAGACGACTGTACAGTGTATACAAACACTGAAAACTGTAATTTGCTGGAGTCGTCTTTGCAACAAGAATTAAATAATGTAGTTGGGTGCAAACCATATGCAAATTAACATCACTAAAACAAAATCAATGTTATTAACAACCAGACAAAGACTTCAAACTCTAAATTCACACAAATCGCTTCAACTTCACATAGATAACATGCCAGTAGAAAGTGTAAAACATTAGGCTTAATCATTGACAGAAGCCTAATTTTTAATTCCCACGTTCAATCGCTCATTAAACAAACAACGAAAACAATCTACCAACTCACCAAAATTAAAAATTTCCTTGGGGACACAAGGAAAATATTCTATACTTCTCACATACAGACACATTTTGACTACTGCTCTACAATCTGCGACGGTTGTTCTAATTCAAGCACCAAGCGACTTTACTCACTCCAGAAACGGGCTATGAGTTTAATTTATAGCAAACATTTATCTGACAATCCTAGCCTGCATGACAATGCCTTCAGTTACTACCACTTCGCAAACGCCTGCTTTTCACTAAGGCTAAACTAATTCACAAAATCCTACATCGGAATGCCCCAAATTACCTTTGGCCATTGTTTAAATAAAATGCTAGACACAGTAAACGATTAAATACATTACACATTCCTAAGCCTGGATTGACTTATGCAAAACAAGCGTAATGTACTCTGCAGCTCAGCTGTGGAACAATCTTCCACATACATATAATCGCAACATATTTGAATACTATCTCAGTACGGATTACCTTTCTCCTTAATAATAGAAATAATAACAACAAAACCCTAGTATAACAGACAGCCCCCTTTTGGTAGACCAGTATATTCCACATAGCTAATAACAAGTGTCACACCATTATCTAATATTACTGAGTCGGGCAGTATTGATGTTCGCATTTTCCCCATGCCTTTATAGTGCATGTCTTTTATATTGTTGCTGTTCTCTGTTAGCCTTGAATGATGTGTGAATGAAATAATGTATGAAAGAGCGTGATAGAAGGGCAGAATGTTAGACGGCCCTGCGTGCCCAATTTTTAACCCTTTGAAAAAAAAATTTGTTTGTTCGTTCGTAACATGCCTCGCAAACATCTTTCCAGCATGCCTCACAAACATCTTTCTAACATGCCTCACAAACATCTTTCTTACATGCCTCGCAAACATCTTTCTAACATGCTTCACATACATATTTCTAACATGCCTCACAAAAATTTTTCTAACATCCCTCACAAACATCTTTCTTCACTCCGATTTTAAATACTGAAATTATGGTATAAAAAATAGGGGTGAATTTTGTCAACCTGACACTGAAAATGAATTAACACAGAATATAATTGGGAAGCTTGACAAATGGAATGATACATTAATATTTCAGACATTTACCCAAGCAAGGGTCAATATTCAAGATTATTACACACACTGACAGACACACACAATGTTGTTCAGAATAATGTGTGTGTATATGTGTGTGTGTGTGGAGGTGAGGAGGAAGGAAGGAGAAGGAGAGAGAGAGAGAGAGAGAGAGAGAGAGAGAGAGAGAGAGAGAGAGAGAGAGAGAGAGAGAGAGAGAGAGAGAGAGAGAGAGAGAGAGAGAGAGAGAGAGAGAGAGAGAGAGAGAGAATATATACATACATACATACGCACACACACACACATATTCCAACACTATTTCAAGTTTTTTTCTGAATTTACCTCCTTTCTCAATATTGTTGTGATTCCAAAATTTACATGTTTTTTTTTTTGGTTCATTTCAGTTAGACGTAAATAACTTTTGTGGTTGTAATATTTCAGTTGGACATAGATACCTTTCGTGATAGTGGTGATATGTCAGTTTCTGTCACTGCACCAAAATTCTC
The DNA here is from genome assembly GCA_963921405.1 of Cepaea hortensis. NCBI lineage: Eukaryota > Metazoa > Mollusca > Gastropoda > Stylommatophora > Helicidae > Cepaea > Cepaea hortensis. The sequence goes on along the minus strand of OY992880.1, from coordinate 128,399,586 downwards.
CTGGTGATCTCTGGAAGGAGACTGAAGTACTTATGGAGAAATCTGTGCCCAATGAAAGTGGTCCTTAATGACAACCAAAACAAAGCTCAACACAGTCGTTTTTGTTGTACACACTGTGACTTACTAGTTCAACATAGCGACTATGAGTCTTCAAAGTGTGCCATACTATATCCTCAACACAGTAAAGATGTGCTCAAAACTGCAATGTCCTGTTCCTCAACCTAATGACAGACTATATCCTCAATTAAGTTCACACTGTCCTTTACTGCGATGCATCAGCAGAAATATGCAAATATCTCAGAGGCAACTTGACATCATTTTAAGGACAAACAAGAAGAAGAAACTGCTTTGTCCTCGACACAAAGGCATATTTGACGAGTCCTCAACACAGCAATGCATTTGTATTTGCACTATGATCCCCATGAGGAACCTCAGGAAACATCCTCTTCATTCTGTGGACAGAACAAGAAATCATGTTAGCCTCGAAGGTAACAACCTAGAAGAAAATAATGTCACACACATGCAGTGCTGTCCTCACTAATATAATATAGAGATGCACATCTGTGTAAGAATGGAACAGCAAATGATAGGCAGTCAAACATGCTAAGCAACTAATCTATATCTATAAAAAAAAAAGGATGTATGTATGTATGTGGGTCCGTTCTTTATGCGTTCGCGAACGGTCCATCCGATTGAGATGAAATTTTCTACATGTTTTCTTTTCATTCCCGTGCAACCAACTGTCATAGTTTTTTTTAGTGTAAATCAGCTATTTACTTACTAAAATTTAATATTAAAATTACATGACAACATAAGAAAAATTATATAAAGGGACATAACTTTTAGTAGCATTGCTATATCTTAGGTTACGTCCACTGGCTATAGATAGATAGATAGATAGATAGATAGATAGATAGATAGATAGATAGAGAGCGAGAGAGAGGGATAGACGGAGGGAGAGACGGACGGGCAGACAGACAGACAGACAGACGGGCCGGGTCGTCAGACAGACAGGAACGGGAACTTATATGACTACTTATATGAATTAAATGAGATACTCCCCACCAGGGACTGGGTGAAGCCGGGCTGGGTCAGACAGACAGATAGATAGTCGGGAACGGGAGCTTATATGACTACTTATATGAATTAAATGAGATGCTCCCCACCAGGAGCTGGGCGAAGCCGGGCTGGGTCAGACAGACAGATAGATTCCCACCAGGGACTGGGCGAAGCCGGGCCAGGTCAGCTAGTTCATTATAAATATGCCTTTTCAAATGGTGTAGGCATTCATCCTCTTCACACAAATCTCAGAAACATGTTCTTGATCAAGCACATTCCTCCATGCCACTGTCTCAGACCACCCAGCATCATTTCTCTCGGTCTGCCATTGCCTCTTCTATCACTGATATTTCCAGTCATCGCAATGCTCTGCAATGCCTCCTTGCTCATTATATGACCATTGTTACTGAGTACAATGTCCAAGGTATTCATTCACAACATTCATATCAGAAACCACATCCTCACTGCCTCTAGACTTTCTATTTTGTTAGTTCACATTCCAAGATTCACTGTCATAAGTTCACATTCCAAGATTCTCTGTCATAAGTTCACATTCCAAGATTCTCTGTCATAAGTTCACATTCCAAGATTCTCTGTCATAAGTTCACATTTCAAGATTCACTGTCATAAGTTCACATTCCAAGATTCACTGTCATAAGTTCACATTCCAAGATTCTCTGTCATAAGTTCACATTCCAAGATTCACTGTCATAAGTTCACATTCCAAGATTCACTGTCATAAGTTCACATTCCAAGATTCTCTGTCATAAGTTCACATTCAAAGATTCACTGTCATAAGTTCACATTCTAAGATTCACTGTCATAAGTTCACATTCAAAGATTCACTGTCATAAGTTCACATTCTAAGATTCACTGTCATAAGTTCACATTCTAAGATTCACTGTCATAAGTTCACATTCAAAGATTCACTGTCATACAGCAGAACTGGTTCAATGTAACATTTCAGTACTCTCTATCTGACATTCAATGACAGTGATTCATTGCACAAGATACAGTTCATCAACTAAAATGCAGCATCTGTTTCACATATTCTGCATTTAATCTTTCATTTCATGTTATGATTGCCACCAAACAATTACATTCACTGGCTTTATTAAGTCATTTCCCTTTCTATAACATCACGTTAGTGTTCACGTTTTCATGACATTCAAGGAAAGTCCTTTTCTGCAGTCTCTATTACTACAATTGTCAATTCTGCAGCGCTTAAACTCTCACCCTTTGACCCAAAGGCATCTAGTGATACATGCAAGTGTTCATGAGCTGTGATTTTGTTCTATATAAAGCATTCCATTTATCTGGTTTGGGCAGAAACAACACACATTTTCCTGAAGGACATTCAAAGAGTTCACGTGCAAGTCTGGTATGGAGATATGCAGAGCTAGCACAATGGGGTATACTTTAGGTGAAGGACATTCAAAGAGTTCATGTGCAACAGTCTCAGCTAGCACTATGGGGCATACTTTAGGTGAAGGACATTCAAAGAGTTCACGTGCAACAGTCTCAGCTAGCACTATGGGGCATACTTTAGGTGAAGGACATTCAAAGAGTTCATGTGCAACAGTCTCAGCTAGCACTATGGAGTCATATTTTCACCTGGAATATTACAACTATGTATGAATTGGAGGGGTTTAAAAAAAAAAAAACACACAAGTAGCAGAAGAAAAATGTTATAAAATTAACAATTTGGGATTATGCAAAACAAGGTGGAACACAGCAGGTAAGAAGCTTCTAAGCAACAGGTGAAACAGTGCTATTTTCAGGCTATACATAAGAAAATGCCCCTCACAGTGAAGGAGTGGTCCGAGTGCTATTTAAAGAGGCGGAGAAAGCACTAATAGAGTGGGAAGTATGAGTTTAGAAAAAAATAACAGTACCATTTAGAATCTCAAACACGGGTCGTGTTTGACAGAACCCCAGAGAGGAAGATCAAACAATACAGATACAGAGATTAATAATGAGAGGAGGACATGATGTGAGCTGCAGGAGGCAGCAAAACATAGGAAGGAGTGAGTTGGTGGAGGGTCTATACCTCAATTGGGGATTTAGAGAGGCAGAAGATGAAAAATGTACTTCATTATTCTGGATAAAGAGAAGTCTTATAATATTTCAAATCCAGTCCAGTACAAGCCAAGTTGATAAATTTAAATACCTAAAGGCAATTAAAGCATCAGATGGAAGATGGACGACAGAGATTAAGAGACAGAATAGGCCAAGCAAGGCCACATTTCAGAAAATGAAAAGTATTTTACGCAAAGTCACTATCACTGAATGTATGAAAGAAAGTGCTGAAATGCTATGTAGAACCTGTTTTGCTGAATGGCAGTGAATCATGAGCACAAATGAACACATTAGGAAGAGCATAGAAGCAACGGAGATGTGATTCCTGAAACAAATAGTACGATTACGTTGGACTGCCAGAGTAACTAACAACGATTGCCTGGAAGAGATTAATAAACATTATATATAACAATAAGAAAGAAACAAACAGCATTCCTACATCATGTGATGAGAAGAGAGGTATTAGAAAACATTGTAACAGCTGGAAAGATCAGTGGGAAAAGATGCAGAGGCAGACCAAGAGAAATTATGCTGGTGGCATAAAGGAATATCATCAGCAGAGTTAAGGACCAAGATCTGTTGACAGTCATGAACATCTATGCCAGCTGACAGGGTACATGAATAAATTCAGTACGGAGATACATGAAGACTTCACAGCTAAATGGTAATTCATGGGTTTAACAAAACACACCTCTCTCGGCATGAATATATATAACATACTGAACAAACTAACAATTATAACCAGCAAATTACAAGGTGAATAAAAGATGCTGGCACTGGACAGAACACACATGAAGAAAACCTGATAACTACAAACTTCCTTGTCTACAACCCACAGAGCTAATGAAATAAGGGAAACCTACAGACACTCAGAGAGGTGAATTAAGAACAGAGATGAATAAGAAAGCAATGATATGGGGGGAGCTGATAGTGGTGGGACGGGACAGGATGGTCTGGCACGAGTTGGTTGAGCATCTATGCCCTAGTGGGGGGGGATCATGGACAGAAGAGGAAACCTGACCAGTTTGAAATAGCCCATTACTTTATATGGAATTTGTCTAGAAGAAAATCTGACATAAATGCAGTCGGCAATATTGACTTGTGAGTTAAATAGGTTTGATGAACACCTTATGAAAGTGAAGGATACAATAACAAAGCCTGCAGGGTACAGAGAGAATAATAGAAACAGATAGATCTTGCTGCAAACAGCACTGGGCATTTCTGAAGCTCAAATACACTTTCAAATAAACAAAATGCATGTTTGTGGCCTGCCTGAAACATAACACACAAACTGAAGCCTAATTCATCTCTAAACTTACCATAATACTCAGGAAAACTTTGGCTCATCTGTAAATGAAAACAAAGCAACAGGTAACAAGCAGCTACAATAAGCCAAGCAAGCGTGCAATATATACAAGATAAACACACAACAGCAAGCAATACAAAAAAGGAAACAAAGCGTGCTTCACTAAACATGCTATATAAGTAAATTAATATAGAAGGTAAGGTGTTAAAGGCATGAATACTGACGTCATTGTTCTGGCTTCAATATTTTATGGCTCAGCCTTCTTCCTGCAAACTTTATTTTTCTCATATATTTCTTCAGTTAATTGCCGTAAAGCAGTACCAATCATTGCTTTTACTTTTTCACAAGCTTCTGACTTATCATGAAAGATAGTCAGAATCACAATACATAATAACTCTGGCATATTGCGTATATAATGCAATATAAATTTTTACGTTCGGGTTATTTATAATGTTTTTTTTTAAATTCTATTAGAAGATTATCATCATCTAAAATCATAAAAGATACATCTTTGTATTTGTCATTATAAACAATATTTATAAAATGGTTTATATTAGAGGTATATTCTATTTGATAATCTTTCATTCCAAAATACCCCCATAAGGAGTTTAAACAGATTTTAGCTATCAGTCTTAATCCTGCATTATACTTTATCTATATTTAAGTCATAAGCAATATTATCTGCTATGAATCGTACTTTAGCTTCACATTGTTCTTGCAATTAGGTCTACAGTGTTCATTACATTCACAACCTGATGCTTCTAGTTTATATTTCTATAAAAGTATTTGTTTTTATGATATTCTCTAGAAGAAACATTTATAAGAGTTATTGGATGCCCACTAGGGTATTCATCATATTTATTTACTGTTGGAAAATAAGGATACATAATCTACATAGGTACCTTTGAAGTTTTCTGTATTATTATATAACTGAAAAGCTTCAGTTCTACCGCCATAAAAAGCATCTCTTGTGAGGTTTTACAGTTTCATCTACAGGAGGATAAGTGTTTTTGTCACATTCACAAATTGTAATTATTTGTAATTCTTTATCTGGCTTAGCCAGAGTTTCACGTCCTTTAAATTATTCTTTACTATTTTCTAATCTATTTATTGTTACATCACATAATTGTTTCATAGTTTTACCCCCTTTCCTTTTGTATATTTCTTCTGGGGAGTAAAATTTTAGGCAACCATGAAAATAGCACCCAATGAATTCAAAGACAAAAGATATATGAGTTTTCTTATGAAAATAATAGCCATCAAGTTTCTTTCTTTTAGTTTTGGCAGTACCTTCGCTATGTTGATCCTTAACATAAATTATGTTTCTCCTCCTCCTCTCTTAGCATATTGATTATATAAATTATTTTCTGTACCCAAATATTCTACCTACTGAATTGCTACATAAGACTGATTACCTTCAAAACTAGTCCCTTTATGTACTCCCAATAGTTTTTACAGGCATCATACATGTTTTAAATCGTTTTGTACAAAATTGTGCTATAGTAATAGACTGAAAAGGATCTAGATCAGTGGTTTTCAACCTTTTTTTGGTCCATACACCCTTTTACCATATGTCAGAATGTCATTCACCACCTTTCCAGTAAACAAAAGAAGAATTCCAACCTTTCCAAAATTGTCAGCTTCAAAAGGTGCATTTTTTTTATTCACATTATTTTATTAACAAACCAAATTAATCATATTACAATAAACAAACAGTTAAACGGTCAAAGAATTTTCACTTAATACACTACACCTGAATGCCAGAAAATTGTGCTTTATCAAACAAAACGCTTAATAAAAAACCAGAATATTGTGTCTGAGGCCAGTTTTTTTTTTTTTTTTTTTTTTTTCGCTCGCTCGCTTTGAACTCAACCGTAGTTCATACACACTATCTATAGTAGTGATGGACTGAATTTGGCGTGTGGATTAGCTTTCCCTATTAGCAGTGTCCCTCGCGATCCGGTAAACCCATTCCGACTTCAGAGGTACTTATAATTTACGTCCCCAAGTCAAGGATGATAGGTCAACATTTTATTCCAGCTGTCTCGTGTAGAGGTTGAATCCCTTGCCTAGGCATCAGCACACCGGATGTTTAATAACATGTGTTCTTATGCATTCGCTCATTGAGTATGCCAATCTGTGGTCTTAATTCCCCCCCCCCCCTGGAAACCCTAAAATTCCCCCCTTGTGGGGAATTCCCCACTGGTTGAGAACCACTGATCTAGATGTGATTCTTTGTAATATTAAAAAATATATTTCTATAAATATTACATCCTTTTGCTAGTATTAAAACATCTAACAAACAATAGCATTTTTCTTTTTGGAAATTAAAAGTTTTGACTTTTACAGTACTATACTATGCTTCTATACCTTTTTAGACCTAGTGTTCATTTCATTATAACCGTAATATTCTAAAGCAGGATATACTATGCTTCTATACCTTTTTAGACCTAGTGTTCATTTCATTATAACCGTAATATTCTAAAGCAGGATATTAACTAATATGTTTTTGATTTTTTGTTGTATTAAAAAGATGTGCGAAATACCCTTTATTTCCTTTAAAACCAAATGACTCTGGGAAAACCCCTTAAAGCCATTAAAGTAAAACTTATTAATCAATAAATCTTATTCCCATACCTATTACCTCTATATATGTTCATTTTAAACCTGAAGAACTAACAATCCTAAAATAGGGTTAATATCATATCCTTTTCCATAATGTGTAATAAATGATCTTTAAAGTGCTCTGAAATAAACTTACAAAATTTAACAATTACTTTATCGTCGTTAGCTACCCATCCTTTTAGAGTAAAATAGTCACTGATATCTATATTAAGTGTGTCTAATTCTAAAAATCAGGTCCAACATGGCGGATAGGCGGATGAGCTGTTAAGGCCTCTGGAGTGTTTTTGCTTCTGGCTATGGCCTGCTTACACATTTTCCTCATGTTGGACTGGTAGTATATGGTTCTGTCGCCCAGCAACTGAGTTGAGTGCTTGGAGCAACACTGTGAGCTGTGGATTTTATGTGGAGTGCTTTTACATCTGTCCGCATTTGTCTGGATTGCGAACTGCGTGTTCAGAAAATGGCAGCGGTCGGTTGCTGAGCTAGCTAGTTTTGCATTATACAGTAATATGTGTGAAGCTGCTGCTTTTCTAGTGACTGCCGCTTCCATCAACAATGAACTGTAATGTTTGTGGCAGACTTTTGTGTTGGTATTCTAGCCACAGCCTTATGCATGTACTTGCTTGTGCGTGCTGTGGTTTGTCGGGACTGCTTTTTATTCCACTTTTCACATGGGGCAGTGAGGAGCATTTTGTGTGATATTCACTGGTACATGGGGCAGTGAGGAGCATTTTGTGTGATATTCACTGGTACAGGAACGAAGCATTATGGGGGTGACCCTGTGCCGTGAAGTTGGAACCGTGACTAACTAACTTTATATTGTTTTTTTTTTTTGCATATCCTATTTACAGGACATCACCATAAACATAAGCATTTTATTGCTGTTGCTGATGTATTAGCAAGTTTACGTTCGGTAGTTTGACATTGCTTTCTGAACGACCAGCTCCCATATCAACATAATAAAACCTAGCGCAACGTTGTATGCTGCCAAATCGGTCGCCGCTGTGTTTCGAGTGCAGGTAAGAGAACTTGCAAATTGCGTCCGTAAGCCCTTAGCCATGGAGGCCGGCTAATTTTTATTAGATATATTAAAACTACCTTCATATACAGCGGTAGAATCTTGTGTCAGTCTAAATAAAAGATTTCCATTACAGGCAATGCAATAATTCATTTCATGTATACCAGTTTCATGATTGGCTTCAAAATCAAAATACATTATCTCAGCCTCTTTTAAAGGTTTTGGTTTTAAGCGTGTAATATAACATTTGTGTTTGGTGTCTTTTTCTTTGTCGTATTTTTCATTACAAGTATGACAGTTTATTTTGTTACAATTCTGTTTATCTTGTTTTTCATAGCTTATTGAGAATGTCTTTTGACATTTATCACGAGTCTGTTTCAATCATGAATATATTTTCTTTCTTTTTTTTTTTTCTCAAATCTACATGTATGTTGATTGATTTATCCAATTAAACAACTTTTACCAAATTTAACCTTGGCTAGAAAGCCGGTAATACTTATCACATCAAAATTATAATCATGCCAGTATAAATAGATTTGACATTCAATTTGTTCATTTCCACTATATATTATATCTTGAATGTTATTAGAGTCAAAAATTAATAGTCTGGTTTCTAAAACTATTTCAAAGAATTTTACGTCATCTAAATCATTGCCCTTAGTTTCAATTTTTACATCAGTTTAGTTTGTGTAAAAGTTTAGCTAAATGTGCTTATAAAGATCTGCCATCTTTAATGTTTTTTTTCTTCATTAACTATTGCCACTATAATAGCTCTAGCTAAACCAAGTGAATATGTATTTTGAATTATTCTGATGGATCTTTTAGGATCTTTTAGTGACAATATCTATTAATTTAAAAAGAAGAAAAAAAATTTGAGTTTTGGCCATCATTGGACTAACTTTAGGAAGGGAAAATCCCAACTGCACCTCCCCGTGGTAGATGGTGGGAAACACACCACGGTGTGGCTAATACAGCTCTGGGGACAGAGTATCCACCGGAATAAGTGGCTGAGTAGAGCAGGGCACCCACTTGTCCTTACAGTCGGAAATGGCTGTCAAAGGCAGAGTTAAAAGACCATGTGGATGTGGAAGGCAAGGGGAAACCACCACATTATCTTCCCAAGATTTCATGGCAAAACATTTCAGAGGTAGTAAACGACGTTAATGGCTGTCTTAGGCAATGAGCCACTGGTGACACTAGACCGTCATCCAGCTACTGATGGCAAAACCATAATTAAAATAAATTTAGAGTAGGAACATGGGATGAAAACGAATATATTAGGCAAAGTGAGATCAGATGAAAGGGATCGGGCAAAATATTAGCTGACAAACATTTATTTAATATTTAATATAATTTATTCTGGAGGGGATACACACGAAAAAGGTGTAAGAATAATATTTGATGAAAACACAGCCAAGTCAATTAATGGATACTGGTGTATTTCAGATAGAGCAGATAGAGTTATTATGGTCAAAATCAAATACAAACCAATAGATATAAATATTATGCAAGTATATGCACCAACAACAAGCAGTAGTGATGAAGAAATACAACACTTTTACGATGAAGTAGAAATGGTGATGGCTCAAACTGGATCACAAGAAATAAAATTAATCCTGGGAGATTTTAATGCAGAAGTAGGAACGGGAAAATTGGAGGATGTAGTGAGGAATTATGGTTTAGGTACAAGAAATGAAAGAGGAGAGAAACTAATAGAATAGGCAAATATCAATGACATGATAATTGGAAACACATGGTTTAAACACAATAAAAGACTATAAACATGGAAAAGCCCACATAAGAATATATGCAACCAAATTGAATACATACTTATTAATAAAAGATTTAGAAATGCTTTAATTAATGCAAAGACAATGACTGGTGCTGACTGTAATAGTGATCATGTACCACTATGTGGACAAATAAAAGTAAGATTAAAGAAAGGGAAAACAACGGTTAAGAACGTGAGACTTAATAAAGAGGTTCTGAAAGTAGATACAGAAATTCAAGAACAATACAGAGCGTCTGTGAAAAATAGGTACAATGCAATAGCTAAAATACAGAGTATAAATGAACAATGGGAAATGTTAAAGGGCTCCATTCATCAAACTAACAAAGGAATATTACCGGAAAGAAGCCAAAAAGCTAAGAAAAAAATGGATGAATGAAGAAATCTATATTCTGATGGACAAAAGAAAACAAAGTAAAAATGATAAACAAGAATATGCTAAGATAAATAAAGAAATACAGGATTCATGTGTGAAGGCAAAAGAAAGTTGGTTAAAAGAGCAGTGCAAAAAAAAAAAACATTGAATTAAATTCCATTAAAGATACAAAAAATATGCACAAACAAATCAGTGAGCTCACTTGAAGAAAAATAAATACAGGGTGTTTAAAATCAAAAACAGGAAAGATATTGGAGGAAGGTGCTATAATGAGGTGTATGAGTATATAAAAGAAGTTATATAATGTTTGACTGGTAGTGCATGGTGCAACACTGTGAGCTGTGAATTTTGTTTGAAATGTTTTTACATCTGTCCGCAGTTGTTGTAGCGTGACCTGCATGTTTGAAACAATGGTGGTTGGTTTGTCGCTTAGTATTGACTGTATTGCCTTTTCGGTTCAAGAGTGCATTTTTCTCAGAAACTCCTGGGGGTCGTCGCTGGAGCTATGGTGTTCGTGCTTTGTTCGATGCTTTCAGCGGGCTGCCCTGCCGAAAGGGGCCAAGCCATATGGGATAAATACCGGTGCAATGAAGTTGATCCTCTCAACGTTTAGTGCAGTAATATATGCTTGCTGGTTTTCTAGTTCCATCGACAATGAACTGTACTTTCTGTGGAGGACTTTTGTGTTGGCATTCTGACAGCGGCATTATGCACAGTGTACCTATGCGGGCTGTTGGCTTGTCGAGACTCCTGCCCATTCCACTTTTCACATAGGGCAGTGAGGAGAATTTCATGTGATATTCACTGGCACAGGAACATAGCATAATGGGGACGATCTGTTGCCGTGAAGTTGGAACCGCGACTGACTAACTAAAAACATGAATATTTTATTGATAGATATAGTTCCTAATTAACGTTACTTGATATGGTCTTGGTGGTGTGAATAAATCATTATGCAAAGATAATTTATTTACCTTGTGAATATTCTTGTATGGTCTTATTCTTGGTGGGTTAATTATATTGTTATGACGTCTCGAAAAATGATTAATTGAAAGTTTTTTATTCCTTGATGGATAATTACATCACTATGGAATCCTGATAAATGAACAGGCAATTGAGACAGTTTTTTTAAAACTGTCTAGAAACATGTAATTTAGGAAGCCTTTTACGAATTCCCGATAAATAAACAGGCAGGGCAGGCCTCCGTTTGTTATGCAATCCTAATAAACGAACAGACTTTTCGTTTTGCAAGGATTTTTTTTTACTTCCATTATTTTAAGAAATATTTTTAATAAATTATAATTTTTATAAATAAAAATAGTCACGAATTCAGAAAATATCTAGCAGTTTATTTGTAATCCACACACTTTTGGAAATGGAATTAAGAAACCTATTTTATGAAGTGATTATTTAGCTGAAGAATTACATAAACCAATTATTAAAAAATGTAAAAAAGGGAAGTTTATGTGAACGGTATAGATGAAACATGGGTGGCTGATTTAGTTGAGATTTCTTATTCTAAACAAAACAAAGGGGTTAAATATGATGACGTGTGTAGGTGAACACGATTCATGCCAGGGGAGTTAGTTGTACATTAGATGGGGACGGAGATTGAGCTAGGACGTGATACAGCCAGAGAGTTAGACTGTAAAGTGTGATAGGGACAAAAGTTGCGTGAACGAGCGATAGTTTATAGCTAGTTAACGATTGTATTATATGAAATAGTGTTACGGTTAGGATGCAGTGAGTTAGGTTAATAAAATTGTGCTTCAGTAAAGATGGTCAGTGAGTCGGTGCTGTTATGGTATAAATGATGATCGATTTAAGTAAGATAGTAAGATATATATATTATTGTATGGATGACCATGCTCGCATGTTAAGAAGTGTTCTTGCAAGATAGTATTTTATTATAAATAAATCTATGAAGCTTTGTCCTGATGTTAGAGCATTGTATGTTAGTAAGAATAGTTACACATCTGTTTGGACTTGCAGGGCTCACAGCTTTTACCAGAATGCTTAGGGCTCACTAGCAAATCCATGACACTGTGGTTGCATTATTAATGTGACATCTTACAATATAGCTTTCTATTTTACATCTTTAATGTGATATATTACAAAACATAGCTTTCTGTGATTGCACTATCAATGTATCTTACAACATAGCTTTCTGTGATTGCATTATCAATGTGATATCTTACAACATAGCTTTCTGTGATTGCATCCTCAATGTGATATCTTACAGCTCTCTGTCATTAAAGCAATATCTTACAACAGATACAAAGTCTGGGTGCTTCATTAATGTGCTATCTTGTAATGTTGACTATAAAAAGCAGATATCTGCTTTATGTATCTACATATTCATCACCTCAGTTGCATCATCTACCTTATATCTTATAACATTGCATATTACCAGCAACAACAACAGCTTTATTTACTTACAAATTCATCATTCAACATCTCAAAATGATGCCTCACAGCACGCATGTAACTGTCAAACACGGGTAACCTGCGCAGTCCTTCAGGGCCAATCACTTTCCTCATGTAAGCCTCACAGTGCTGCAGTTCGTGATAGTGCGCCCTCAGTTTGTTAACCCTCTTGTTATTGACATTCCCAACATGTGACATCAGTGCAGAGACCCTCTGTGGAGAGAAAACACATCTAATTTCAGAACCAGCTAAGTTTTCATTAGTTTTGTTTTCACACAGGATCACCTTCAATGATCACAGGTACCAACAAGAGTGCCCCAGTTTCTCGTAGACCCTCCCATTAGTGTAAAATATTATAAATAAATATATTTTTTTTTTAAATATATAAAAATATTATAAATATTAATTTATTTAGTTCAAATTCATAATTTGAGTGACAGCTTTCTGCATTGCACAGTTAATGCACTAAGTAAAAGTAGTACTTTCTCACACTGGGCATGTGGTGCTTTCACGAGTTAAATGTTTCGGAGACTCCTGTGGGTCATCGCTAAAAGCTACGGAGTTCGTGCTTTGTGCGACGCTTTCCGCGATGCGGAAAGAGACCGAGCCATATGGGATAAAACCCGGTGCAATGAAGTTAACCCTGACGACTTTTAAGCGACCTCCTCCCCACTTTCATTTGCTTCAAATTTGTTTTCTATATCATCAATGTTGTCTCAGTGGTCCACACAGTTTATCTGTAGGTCATAACATCTGCCTATACATGCCATATCCTCGGCAGTCTTGGAGTATGTGATCTGCCGTCTGTGGCGCCAGTTCACACATACACATGGCCAATTTGCCAATAACGTTGCCAAAACCCATATAGTTTTATTGGCCAATCGACACAAGTTGGGTGATGTTGTCAGTATGACGCTGGCCACCTTTATTTCTCTGTACTTGTTTTAGGCAGAGTCGACCTGGGCGACAAAGTCAATTTTACAATTATAATTCTCCCTGTTCTGGATCAACCCCGCAGTCATCAAGCCAGCAAGTAAGCTTCTAGCCATTACACTACCATGGCTCCCATGATTAATGTAATATCTTACAAAACAGCTTTCTGTATCAGATTATTGTAGTAGCCGCAGAAGTCGGATGTGTCGGCCTAATGGTGCAAGAACGCAGCTCTGCTGTAAACAGGCACAACGCAGTCACATCCGGAAAAAAAAATCCAGATGTACGCAGAAGAAGAAGAAGATTATTGTAGGATGTCAGTTTAATTTGTCCATTTGAGGACAGTCATTTCTGTGCCTATTCAGATGACTCCACTACCTCAGCTAAGTGACGTTTAAAACATTGTTATATCAGTGTCTGTTATCTGTGTGCTGATGAAGGCTTTCTAGTCACTTGTGATTGTGTTCTACAAAAGCTGACAAATTCCACTAACAGTTTCCATTGATTTATACATTGTATTTTTACTGCTTTACAACAGATCACCCAATACCAATGCCATGTCCCATAGATCATGCTGCAGATTCTCAACACAGTGTACAAATTCCACAACACAGGGGCAGATCCACATTGGTGTACACCGTAACCACATATGCTATCATTATTCCTTGTCTTTATGTGTGTGGGTGGATAGTTTTACATTTTGTCTAAGCAGTCTACTCTTTTCAATTTCCAACTGGTGAGGATAATTTTCTTGTGACTGTGAGTCCTCATAGGTTTCATATAATAGTCCATAGCCACAAAAATTTGTCTCCTTCCGACGTCTGTTATAAGTTTTCTTTGTGTTTTGGCCTCTTTCAAGGCATTTCTATTACTCTTTTTGGCTGACATTTTTAAAGACATTGTACAATTGCACAGAATGACACTTATCTTGTGCCACGCATTAGGTGCTAGAATGTCAACTACTCCTCTCAACGAATCTTGATGGCAAAAGTGGATGATGATGATGATGAATAGTTTGAGGTATAAGTGAGCTAAATTTATACTTGACCCATATATACAACATTCCAATGATCTTTGTTTTTCTCCTTGCTATTCTACATTCCAATTGATGGGTCAGCGGTGAGATGGAGTGGTTGGGGTTTCACTGCAAAGGCTAATGGACTGTTCTTGAAAAAGGAAAAGTATGGCAGATGAGGCTACGACTTCCAGCATGAAAATGGAGGTGGAAGCAGACACAGCAGCATTCCATTGGTTAGAGGAGACCACTGCAAAACACATTATCTTCATCACGGACTCCAGGAGTATGCTAAGTAAGGTGGAGAAAGGAATGTTTCGTGTGGACCTCAGTTCAGAGGTCAGATTGTGAGAATTGTATGGATTTTTTGCCCTGGCTATGCGAAATTACAGGGGAATGAACAGGCTGATAGGCTGGCAGGAAATGCACCTCTTGTTGTTCGATCACCTATGGACAAGAGAGAGGTGGTCATGTGCCCATGGGACCAAGTGGAGAAGGTGGAGAAACAGATTGAGAACCGGTGTGTGGAAAGGATTAGATTGTGAGGGATCGGCAGGGGTTCTAGTAGAATCTCAAAATAGAGGGAAGACCAGGATAACTTTCAATCAGATAGCGGTGGGAATGATTTGTAGTGTGACTCTTTGCTGGCTGTTGAACAAGAGGACGGAGTGTGTATGGGAATGTCCTGAGTGCAGCGATGTCAGTTCTTAGCTCAACTCAACATTCTACATGCCACTGGCTTGGGCATATGTCTACCCTCAGATATGAAGCAGCAGCAAAGAGAGCACTTGAGAGCACTACTTGGGCCAAGAGGAAGGGCAATTTTGACAAAACAGGCCTGCATTCATCTATCAGTGTAGACATACGTGGAATGACAGAATGGCACCGAGATCAGCATGGCCGTGTGGATAAGAACATGTGTTTCTTAAACATCCCATGTGCTGATGCCGAGGTAAGGAATTCAATCCCCACACCGGACAGTTGGATTAAAATGCTGACTGCTCCTCCTTGACTTGCGGACATAAATTACAAGTACCTCTGAAATCGGAGTGGGTTCGCCTGATGGTGAGGGACACTGTTAATAGGGAAAGCTAATCCACATGCAAAATACAGTCCAGGACTATGGAAGTAGTGTGTATAGACAGCGCTTGAGTTCAAATTGCGCAAGCGCAAATAATAATAAAAAGGCACAAGACAGACAAGTTTGCATTGGCATGATCAGGGAGCGCGAGTACCAACCCACGCGCTGAAATACTTGATGGTGGCAAAGTCAAGGTTCATGGCAAAAGATATAAAGGAATACAGTGAAATAAGTTTCTGGACAGCCTTGCATACAAAGATAGCATGTGAAGTGATGCATCAAGCTGGTGACCAGGAGTGATGAGAAACACGGTTGTCCTTGCCAGTTAGCAAAACACTTCTTCTCAATGACGCTGCTGAAAGTGCCAAAATGTATGCAACTGGATATGGAATTAAACATCCACAATTTTCAAATAATACGAAATGTGTGTGGACAAACTACAATGAGAGACATATTTGGTTAGAATATTTCAACATAACTTAGCTAAAACATGTATTGTAATAAGAAATAAGAAAAGTGTTTAGAAAATTATAATGCAGAGAGAAATGATCTGACTAACCTGCCCTATCAGTTGTTTGCTGCAGGAATACTTTTCCTCGTCACTTTTCTGTGTATCCTCTGCGAGGGACTCAATCTGACTCTTTAAGGTCAGGAGGCGTGTGAAGACTTTCTTGGGTAAAGACTTGTTTAAAATCAAGAAACATTTGCCTTTAGTGTACAACTCAAATTTCTCCTCCTCAAGCAAGAGGAGTTCTGGAACACGAAAATGTTCTCTTCCAAAGTCTGCTGTTTTAATGAGTCCCAGGATGGCCTCTAATGTCACTTCCAGGGCAGACTTAATGCTGAAAGCAATATCCTCATTTATAACCTCCTTCGGGACTAAGAAAATGAAGCCTCGTAAAGGCACTTGCAGGTCTTCAGGCAGTGGAAATCCAGCGTAAGTTCCAGGCTGAAAGAGCATTGAATGTGTGAGTTGTGACCCAAGTTGCAGCCTGATGAAAGAGGACAAGAGCTTAACTTGCCCCTGTTGCTGCTCCAATATGTACTGACATTTTTTAACAACATTAGCTTCCAGCAGAATTTCATCATCTGAGAAGTGCTCCAGTCGATACTCAAATGGAGGATTACCAAAACTATTTATAACTGGCTCTATTGTGCTCTTTGAGACAAGTTCAGCTGGGATGTTTAGATACTTCAAGCAACACTTTATAGTTTCCAAACTTCTTCTCTGTCGCTCTTCCTTAGAACGCTGCTTATCGCTCAAAACAGTGTGCACAGGATATGGTAGAACAGACTTAAGCTCATCTGTGACTGAAATGCCTAGCTGAGAAATGATCAACTGCTTCACTGTAACACTGTGGGTTCTGAGATACCGTAAGTTGGCGGCGTTAAACCGAGCTTGGCTGTGTGAATGTAGCATCTCTGTATAATCTATGGCTCTGTCTACTGTGGAATGATTCCCGGACTCTTCAACTCTCTGTTTGTGTGCATTTGTCACAGGCTCTTCTTTACCCACAGCCGTTATTCTATTATCTATATCTGAACCATTCTTGACCTGATCAGTTGCTTTCTGGCTATCAGAAGTGTTTCTGTCATTTTTCAGCACTTGGTTGTGGCTACTGCTTGTGTAGTTGTGCGTACTCAAGTTCGATAATCTTGCTGTACCACTCACATGCATTGGGGCTGTACTACTCACATGCATTGGGGCTGTACTACTCACATGCATTTGGGCTGTACTACTCACATGCATTGGGGCTGTACTACTCACATGCATTGGGGCTGTACCACTCACATGTACTGGGGCTGTACCACTAGTGTGTGGCTGAGTCTGTATCGGAAAGTTGTTCCTCACTGGCATCTGTGATTTGCTTGCAGACTTTTGAGTGCTCATTTTAGTTATACTATACAACAAATCAAAGGGGTGCTGATTGTTAGATTTATTACGTTGGGCAGTCTGACTCATTAACGACAATAATTTGTCACCATTTGACTTCTGTGAGTAGTCATCTTTTCTGGTATCAATCCTATTTTTAGAGCTACTGCTACGCTTGGAGCTGGAGGAGTGTGAATCTCTTCTGCTAAACCTACGAGGAGATTTTGATCTTTGTCTGCGACGACCATCAGATGTTGAGGAGTCACGACTTCGGCTGGATGAAACTGATTTTCGAGACCTATGACTGTATTTCTGGCTAGAATGTCTGGAAGATGATCGCCGTTTGCGTCTGGAGTAAGAAACTGATGATGGTGGAGACCTTGAAGATCTACTTCGGTGGTAACTGGTAGATGACGACCGTTTATCCCGCCTGTAGCGCCGACTTCTGAGGTATGACCTACTATCTCCAGACAATCGTGATGAAGATCGAGAACTCCTACTATGTGATGACAAACTTCGCT
Organism: Cepaea hortensis; assembly: GCA_963921405.1. NCBI lineage: Eukaryota > Metazoa > Mollusca > Gastropoda > Stylommatophora > Helicidae > Cepaea > Cepaea hortensis. The sequence goes on along the minus strand of OY992880.1, from coordinate 128,381,484 downwards.
TTCTGGAATAAGAAGATGAAGAGCTGCTGCTCCTTCTTCTCTTCCGAGAACATGGGCTGCTTCTATCATAACTTCTCCTATCAGTCTGTCTTCTTGTAGCGTCACTGGAAGAAGGAGACGAATCTGTTATCTCAGTTTCTATCTCGGCCTCCGAAGGTCTAACTCTATCCCTGTGAGTCACTTTTGCAGATTCATGTTTAGCAGAGTCTGCCCGGTCACTTTCTGTTGTAGCCTCGGGATTTCTGACATGTGTGTAACACATCTTCACAGATTCAGGTTTCAAGGGCTGTTCTGGCTTGATCATCAACCTTCTATAAAGCTCCTGTTTGCTTTCCTTAATATCCATGCTTTTAACTTCTGCAGCCATGCTTGTTTGCAAATTTTGACATCTTGTATCAGTGCTGCTCAACAATTCTTTGGCCTGCTTTTGAACATCTACCAGTACATTTCCAGGCTTTACTAATTTCTGGCCATCAGTGGGTACCTGCGACGAAACAGCAGGCAAGATTTCTCTGCTCTCGCATTTTATATTTTGCACTAGAGAACAAGCCACTTCTTTAGGGGTATTATATTTTCTCTTTGTCATCGTCAGTGTAGAGCTATTGCTACTAGACTTGAGCAATTTTTCAGCATTCAATAAAGTCACCTCTTTATCTAATAATTTGTCACTAGTTTTTGCTGTCTCAACATCCAAAGGTAAATTCTTGTGTGTTTGTGGCATATTGTTATTAGACTGCACTTCATGATCTAATTGCCTTTTCAAAACCTTACCAGAAGTAACACTCTGACTGCCTTCTTTTGTCAGCGACTTCTCATTAAAAACTTGCACAATAATGTTTTCCCCAAATATAGAAAACTTCCTAAGCTTTTCTGCAGCTTGAGTAAGATGTCCGTATCTGTCAGCTCTCCCTGGTTCTGGTGAGGCCTGCAATGCTGTACTTATTTTACCTGCCAAAGATGGTTTCAACAGAGCAGTGTCACTGGCGGTTGCAGAAACCAAATCAACACATTCAGATCGCAAGTCAGATTCTGACATTTCCGAATTTCTCAAGTAATCAGATACGGCAGACTGTTGCCTGCTCATTGTGCTTTTGACTTTATTTTCAGATGTTTTTATTTGTGAATTAGTTTCCTTACCTGTCTTTTCCTTTGTAGTGTTGATAAATATTCTTTTATTGTGACATGCATTGGAAATGGCACTTTTCTTATCAGCACTGTCTTTATTTACAGTATGCAAGATATTTGAGCTGTTCATTCTGCCAAAGACTGTTTTCTCTTTCTTCATATTCATGTCAGCTAAACAATCATTGTCACTGTCAGTGCTTATACAAATGACATCAGCATTTAACTGCTGTTTTCTCAGATAAGAATCAACTGGCTTCACGCTTTTCTCACTGCCATTGTCAGCTTTTGAACATAACTTTTTCTTTCTTATTGAATCACCTGCGTCATATTGTAAAATGTTCTGTCTTTTACTGTTAGAATCACCTTTATCTAGATGTGATCTTTTCCTTTTTTTTGAACAAATTTTTGTCGCTTTTTTAAGTTTACTATCCTTTACAAGAGCGATTTCCTTATCCAAGAACTCAACTTCTGAGCTGCTGCTGCTGCTGCTGATTTCTCCTTCTTCAATCTCTCTAGCTGGGGAACCATCACGCACTTTAGCAGACAGAGGGACTCCTGTAGTGTCCTCAATGTCTACACTTGTCAACTCACTCTCGGCTGTTTTAGGCAGGCTGGCAACCTCCGGGTCACCAAGGCTGTTTGGGTCACCAAGCCTATTTATTTCACTGAGGATTTTTTCCCGGGCATAAGACAGAGCCATTAAAGGAACGTCAGCGAGATAGACTTTGCCATTACTGTTAACGCTGATGGTGGTGTCGACTGCTGCCGGCGTATCAAAATCTGTGGTGGCTGCTGGCGTGGAATCTGGAAATGAAGCTGGTTCTTTCACTAGTAATGTTTTATCATTGGCATCTATGACACCTCTACTGCAGTCTCTACATTTTTCTGAGGTATCTTTACAGTGAGAGAGAAACTGTGAACCGTTCTTCATATCTACAGACTGTGACGACTCATTTGTTGGACTGTCCATATTTTCATCCCTAATGTTGGTCATTGTGATTTCTTCCAGCAATGTGTCATCTTCTGGTGATTTTGTATGCTTCATTGGTAATTCTGATGGTGTTCTTTCTACAGGAACATTTTCTTTTGCAACTGGTGACTTTACTGATGACGATGAACTCTTAGGTTTTGGCAGTGAAGAATCTGGCGACTTTTCTGAAAATGAGGGTATAGTTTTGGTGTCTACAACTGATACTGGTCTACTCAATGATCCTTTGACATTTGGACTATTGTTACCTGCCGTTCCTGTACATGTCCTTGAAGATGCTGTGTCTGATTGTCTAGATGCTGAAGCTGATGCTGTTTCCATGCCCAACTGTTCTTCCAAATCTGGATTCAAACTAGCACCACTATTGTCTACTTCAGAGCACTCTTTTTTTGGAGACTCATTGTTTGTATTCAACAAACCATTTTTGGAATGCATATCTTTCGTTGGTGTCAAAGTTTCTACAATAGCTTTGTGGTTGTCAGGCATTACATCTTGGCTTAGTTCTCTAGAATTAGACATTGTTTTAGGACATGCATCTGTGTCTTCATCCACATCTTCTGCTGAACTCGTCTCACTATCTTCAGAAGCACTGTCTAATATTTTTTTGTGCAGAGCATCTCTCAACAATTCCAAGACCGGAAGAGGGTTTTTTTGGGTGTCTGCTTTTGGAGCCATCGCTACTTTACTTATTACCTTGCTTAAATGTGTGTAAAGCAATTTAGAAAGTTTAGCATTTGCTTCTTTCTCATCTTCTGGGGATATTTCATTACATGCAATGTCAGCATTCTGCTGTACACTTGCAGAATGCCCATGCTTTTCATTATCACTGCTATCATTGTCAGAATGTTCTTTGCTATGAGAGACATGAAGAGGAGAATCTGCTTGATCATCATCTGAATAGTCTTCTTCATTTAATTTGTATGATTTAAGTTCAGTATCAACTGCTTTTTTAGGTGACGTGTTCAAGGCATTTAAAATACTTCGACACCTTTCTTCATGTGAAACATTAGAAAATATCTTGGGCGAGTTATATATTTCTGGCCAGATGGCTTTGGCATCAAATGGCGTTTTGTTGATTGCCTCATCTCCTCCTACAGAGAATGGAGTTTTATTTGAAGATGATGCTTTGGCTTTCGATGGAAAGTGTCCACTTTGTTGGCCATCATTATCAATGTGAGTGGCAACATCTCCCAGACCAGGAATCTTTGTGCCAGATGTATGAAATCCTAATCCTGAAATATTGCCTGAGCTGCTACTGTTACTAGACAGCCAGAATGATGAGCTCTGATTATTGTAAGCACCAGCATTCTGCTTATTCATGGTTTCTGTGCTATATGTCCCAGCTGGCAAGCTGCACTGCCTACCAGCAACAGTTTGTGGTGCTTCTGCCAGTGCACAGGTAACACCTGTCTGAGGTTTGTGACTGTCAAGGACAACTGTATTTGCGGACATAGGCACTTGGTCTTTTGGACCCTTATGTCTATAATCTTGATCGACCATAAATGTGTTGCCAAGATCAAATACTGGAACACTGGCAAGTGCACGTTGTGGTCCTAGCCAAGTCTGCTGTGGAAACCTCGGATATGCTTGTGAATATGGATGACAATTCTGTACATGTGAAACTGAGTTCTGGATTCCTTGGTTCTGCAGAAAATGATCTTGTGTGAAATAACTTTCTGGATAGTGATTTTGATGAGAAAAGGCTGCATTCTGCTGCACCAATGGAATATTTTGCCTTGGCTGTGTTCGAATATCCACATCGCCAAAGGATAGCTGTACAAGGTTGCGTTCATCAACATCAGCTATGGACGAATCTGGCCGAGCACGATAATCTGTGTCAAAAAGGCTAAGCGCTAAGCTGTCATCAACCATTAGCTGATCTACATGAGACAAAGCTATGGCTGTGTTTGAATTATTTGTTACAATTGTCGCAGTTCTTCTTGTGGAAGTAACGGGACCATTCCAGACTTCAGCATGTGTAGACAACACAGTGGAGCTGTCAGTATTCTTCTGGAAACTAATGGACGCAGCAGCTGTGCTTCCAACACATACAGGAGACTTTTGTTTTGAGATGCTTACTTCTTTCTTCAGATTAGTGCAAGTTTTGTTTGCTTTTTGACTTACTTGGTGTTTTTTACTTTTAGGATCAATTGTAGTCACCAATATATTTTCACAGGATATCCCCGTTTCAGTACGTGACGGATAACTGGCATGTGTTTTGTTCACGTCGAACAAAGCTGCTGGCTTGTGTATTATTGATTCTGAGTTTCTATTTGTTTCTTCACAGTTAATGATTTTCTGGAAAGCTAGAACTTCTTCCTCAATGTGCTTTTTAACTTCGACGCCCTCTCTGACTTTGTCTAGAAAATATTTCACACGAGAGCTAGTGTTATCTGCTTGAGAATTGAGAGATTTATCTGGGCTGCTATTTGTCATAGCGCCACTTGAAGTTGCAGTACCCTTCTGTACTTGCAGTTGATTTTTATCTGGAGGTTTGTTGACACCCTTCTGGGCTTGCAGTTGATTTGCATCTGGAGGTTTGTTGACACCCTTCTGGGCTTGCAGTTGATTTTTATCTGGAGGTTTGTTGACACCCTTCTGGGCTTGCAGTTGATTTGCATCTGGAGGTTTGTTGACACCCTTCTGGACTTGCAGTTGATTTTTATCTGGAGGTTTGTTGACACCCTTCTGGGCTTGCAGTTGATTTGCATCTGGAGGTTTGTTGACACCCTTCTGGACTTGCAGTTGATTTTTATCTGGAGGTTTGTTGACACCCTTCAGGGCTTGCAGTTGATTTTTATCTGGAGGTTTGTTGACACCCTTCTGGGCTTGCAGTTGATTTTTATCTGGAGGTTTGTTGACACCCTTCTGGACTTGCAGTTGATTTTTATCTGGAGGTTTGTTGGCTATTTCCATGAGCTCCACTTTTGTCATACCAGATATGTGAGCCTCAGCACCAATGCTGCCCTTTTGTTTTTCTTGCACATAAAAATGTGGTGTGAGCCGTGAATCTGAGGAAGAATTATCTTTAGATACTGACAGTGCTTCCTGTGTCACAGAATTTTCTGGAAACACATTCTGCTTGCAGTTCTGGTTACTGCTTAGAGCAGCAGGGACATATTTTGATGACGCTCTATCGGGAGATGCCTTCGAGATCTTAGCATGTATGTCTTTGTCAAGTATCTTTTTATCTGGTACTGATAAAAGGGTTGAATTATCCGACAGGTTATGCCTATCCTCTGCTAAGGTGTTTAATAAGGCAGAGGGATTCTGTTCACTTACGGACTGATTACACGCTCCTCCCTGGTTGCGTTCACTTGATGTTGTACTTGATTTGCACTTGGTTCTAGGAAAACTATCTCCAGCTCTAGACCTTGCTGAATCTATCACATCTTGGCGCTCTCTGTTCTCACAGGAGGCATCCAGTGTTTTTATGTTCATGCTGCTTCTGACTTTGACAGTTTTCTGGCTACTTAAACCATTTCCTTCAAGTGACAGTTTTACATTGCTTGCATCTATTAAAACTTTCTGACTGGTAACATTTCTGTTGAGTGATCCTTTCGCATATGTCTCCTCCAATAAGTGCTCTGTAAATGCTTCATCGGATGCTAAATCTTTTTCCCTGACCCCCAAAGATCCTTTCACATACGTCTCCTCCAATAACTGCTCTGTAAATACTTCATCGGATGCTAAATCTTTAAGTTCCCTGACCCCCAAAGATCCTTTTGCATTAATCTCCTTCAATAAGTGCTCCATAAAGACTGCATCAGAGAATAAATCTTCAAGTTTCCTGGCCCCCCAAGATGTTTCCTTTGGAGTATGTGGTTCTACATTCTTATTATTTTCATTTCTTGAACTACTTTTGTTATTACCTTGCCATAAATTCTTAGAACTGTCTGAAATCATATCATATTTACTGCTCAAAGATTGTTCTTTTGTTGCTTTGTTTGCACTAAATGTTTCCTCATCGCTGCTATTGGTATCACTGTCAGAATAAGAGGCTACAAGGCTTATTTTGTTCGAGGATTTATGTGAAATTTGAGGGGCATCTTTTGATGCCACCACAGCTGTAGTCGATGCTGGAATTGGCATATAATTTCTAACATGGGCTTTTTCTGGAATCACAGTTGATATAACATTAGCCTCTGAAGGCATGGTTGACAACGTGTTGGTAGCACATGATTCACTTTTTGGTAGACTTTTACTGCAGCTAGCATCTGATGGATCCACCAAACAAGTTGCAGATTCTGTACTAGAAGGCTCTCTTCTGAGTGAATCAGTTATGGCAACAATCTCTGGTTTACTGCATGTATTTAGTCCAGCTTCAAGGCTTATTTTGTCTGAGGATTTCTGTGAAATTTGAGGCGCATCTTTTGATGCCACCACAGCTACAGTTGATGCTGGAATTGGCATGTAATTTCTAATATGGCTTTTTTCTGGAGTCACAGCTGATGCTAAATTAGCCTCTGAAGTCGTGGTTGACAATGTGTTGGCCTCTCTGGTGTTGGCAGCACATGACTCACTTTTTGGTAGACTTTTAGTGTAGCTAGCAGGCTCTCTTCTGGGTGAATCAGTTATGGCAACAATGTCTGGTTTACGGCATGTTTTTAATCCAGCTTCATTTGGCTGATTCAAGCTCGCAATACTACAATTATCACTCCCAGATAATGCACCAGTATCCTCTCCTGACAGTGCTTTTGTCAAAGTCTTCGAAGTGTCCACTTTATGTGAGTTCTCAACACCTGATTGCAATTCCAAAGTAATGCTAGCTGGTGCAACTGGGGTACAGGTCAACTCTTCTGTTTCAGCACAAACATCTATAGGAACACAGGTCTGCCTCTCTATTTCAGGAGAAAGATTTACTGGCACACAGCTCTGTTTCTCAGTTTTAGTGATATGATTTACTGGAGCTAGATATTTTTCCGGAACTTTCTGATGTGCACAGAACTTGCAAAATTTCTGGCAATTGACCTGGAGGAAAAAGAGTAAAATAAAAAAAAACATTTTCAGAAGCAATTTAGACAACATTCTGTACATCTTACCACAGGATGCATAAACTATTAACAAGAGTCATTTCGATCCATGTTATAGCAATCACATGGCATTCAAGGTCCTAAAGAAACAAACAAATTCTGAAGAAAATTACTAGAACAGCTAATCTCACGTTTACATATAATGAAGGAACATTTTGTCAGGCCTGATATTGAACACAATTACCCCCTCTGCTGTGTGTCCACCATGACGAGGTAGAGGGGCTTGTGCGTCCCAATGACCCCAAGAGCTATGCCGACAGTAGCACAGCTACTGTTAGGGCCACCCATGTCGGACAGGTCAAGGGAGAGGGACCAGACGAAGAGACACACAAACCTGCTGCCTTGTAGGTAGACTGGGGACAGTCAAAGGCTAGGGAAAGCATCCCGAATAAATGCTTGTCGAAATCGGATGTACTGAGCCACAGGCTTGACAAAGCAGTGCAACGTAAAACCTGCTGCCCTGTAGGTAGACTGGGGACAGTCAAAGGCTAGGGAAAGCATCCCGAATAAATGCTTGTCGAAATCGGATGTACTAAGCCACAGGCTTGACAAAGCAGTGCAACGTAACTTAATTCATGATGTCACAAATCAAAATTAATCGTTATGGTTCTAATCCCGTGAAGTCCCATCAGGCGGCGATAGTGCCGGGCCCCCTGCCTCGAGGGGGTCCACCCATGACTACTGGTGGTCACCTTCCCCTGTGCTGTGGAGTCAAGGCACAGAGGAGTAGGTTAAGAGCTATTGACCAAATACCCCGGACACTCAACATACTACAGTGGAATGCCGAAGGAGTTTACAAGAAGAAAGACTCCCTAACACAGCGTCTTCATAAAGATAGAATAGATGTGGCATGCATTCAAGAGACACACCTCAACGCCAATCACAAATTCTCAGTCAGAGGATATCAGGCCACACGTTTCGACCGCGAAGGACACAAAGGAGGAGTTCTAATACTTACACGAAATACAATACCTTGCAGCGAAGTATCTGTGATCTCTGACAACCAAACGGAAATTATAGGTGTTGATATAATGATAAAGGACGTGAAAATAAGAATCTACAATCTGTATAGCCCAGCAGATAAGGACCTTACACTCTCAAACATGAAAATAACTGACACAAACTGCATTATTGTCGGAGACTTTAATAGCCGTTCAGAAAGATGGGGATACCCAGATACTGACAAAAGAGGAGAAGAATTGGAGGACTGGGAAATAGACTCAAATCTCCATCTACTCAACAAAGCGGATGACACACCGAGCTTCTACTCCAGAAGATGGCTTACCACTTCTACTCCAGACTTAGCTTTCTGCACAGGAGACATCCTCCACAAAATTGATCGCCATGTGCTGGACCAATTAGCAGGTAGTGACCACAGACCAATCAAGCTTGTAATGAATATGGAGTATGTTCCACAGGAGCAAAAGCCCTTGCCCCGCTGGAATTACAAACGAGCAGATTGGGACAGATTTGCCATACTAACAGACAAATATTGTGAAAACATAAATGCACGATATGGCAACATAAAGCAAATGGTGGAAAGTCTAAACAGAGCGATAATACAGGCAGCCACTGAGTCCATTCCAAGAGGAGCGAGGAAAAATTACAAACCATACTGGACTGAAGAACTACAAAGTTTGGAGGACAAAGTTGAAGATGCCAGGAAGACAGCAGAGAGAGAACAAACAATTGAAGCGAACATCTCTCTCAAAGCCATCTCAGCAAAATATAAAAGAACAGTAAATCAAACAACAAGAGATTGTTGGAGGGAAAAAACAGAAAACCTGAATTTTGACAGGGATGGAAACAAACTATGGAAACTAGTGAAAGCCATGAACAATGAAGGACCTAGCAACAAACAAATAACAATTAAACAAGGAAATGCCTTGCTTACAGGAAAAAAGGCTGCAAATGCACTAATGGAACACTATGCAAATGCAAACCACATTGATATTACAACCGAACAGAAGAAAGCAATCAAAGATAAACAGATACACCATACAAATACAGAGACAGCAGCAGAATATATGATGGCAAATCTAACAATAGAAGAAATGGAACAGGCAATGAATACCCTAAAAAAGAAGAAATCACCAGGAAAGGATGGAATCACAAATGAAATGCTAATAGGACTAGGCACTAAGGCAAAAAAGAAACTACTATCAGTCCTAAATTACAGCTGGAAGAGGGGAATAGTCCCACAGGCATGGAAAGAAGCTATACTAATACCAATCCCAAAGAAAGGAAAAGACCTGGAAGAACCAAATGGCTATCGACCTATCAGTCTACTTAGCTGTGTAGGAAAATTAATGGAACGCATTATCAATGGCAGGCTAACATGGCATCTGGAAGAAAACAAACTCTTAACACCACACCAAGCAGGATTCAGAAAGTACAGATCCACTGAAGATCAAATAACCTATATAGCTCAGGAAATAGAGGATGCCTTCCAAGAGAAAAAGCACACTAGCAGTCTGGATAGATTTAGAAAAAGCATTTGATAAAGTATGGAAGGAAGGACTGAAAGTAAAACTGCAAAACATGCATGTTTGTGGAAAAATGTATCAATGGATCAGCCACTACCTTGAGAACAGAACTGCCAGGACAAAAGTACAAGGACAAACCAGCAAAATGATGCTGTTGGAGCAAGGTGTCCCCCAAGGAGGAGTTCTTTCACCAACATTATTCCTAGCATATATAAACGACATCACAGAAAATTGTCCAGCCAGAGTACACACATCATCCTTTGCAGATGACCTAGCCATATGGACATCTGAAGAATATATTAGTACAGCTAACAGCAGAATACAGCAAGCCTTATTAGCACTAGAGGACTGGTCAAAATCATAGCTAGTGAAGATAAGTGAGGAGAAAACAACATGCACAGTGTTCTCCCTCTCAAATAAAACTCAACAACCTAAGCTGGTATTGAATGGAAAAATATTGCGCCATGAAGAAAATCCAAACTATCTCGGAGTCACCTTTGATCGTCGCCTGACATGGAAAACACAGGTTGAGAAAAATCGAACAAGAGCAAGGCAAAGAATGGCAATCATGAAAAAGCTTGCTGGTACAACGTGGGGAGCAGATGAGAAAGTTCTCAAGAAGTTATATACTGGACGGGTGAGGCCAGTACTGGAATATGGCATTGCAGCTTGGGCAACAGCAGCTAAGTCAAACTTTAACAAAATAAGTAGAGTCCAAAATCAAGGAATGCGAATCATAACTGGAAGCCTGAAGACAATGCCTATTAATGAACTTGAAAAGATCACTTGTTTACAACCAATGCAGGATAGAAGAGATAGCAGAGCCCAGCAACAAGCAGAAAAATTTAGAAGATTGACAGACCACCCTATGTATAAAAGGTTTAGTGGTTTTGGAATGGGACGACTGAAGCGTAGCAACTTTGTAGAAACTGCAAAATGAAAAATTAGGGCAGATTCCATACTTAACATATCAACAGTCAAACCTATTTACAATGCAGACAATTTCCCAGCTTGGAGACAGCAGCAACTGCCTGAGATGATAGAAAACATTCCTGGTATTGAGAAAAAGAACACTCAGCATGAAACCGAAAGAAGAGAAATAACCCTAAACTACATAAAAGAACATTACCCAAGCAGCAATTGGACCCATACATATACAGATGGATCAGCCAAAAATTCAATAGAGAATGGAGGAGGAGGAATTCTCCTAAATTTAAAAAATGGAGTGAAAAAAACACATTCAGTGGCAACTGGAAAGTTTTCAAGTAACTTCAAAGCGGAGGTAGAGGCTCTGAAAACTGCAGCAGAAATGCTCTTGATGGAGGAAAATAAAGAGAAGCAAATAGCTATCTTCACAGATGCAAAGTCAGCTGTCTCAATACTGAAGAGCAATAACAGCACAGAAATAGCTGACCTAAGAGCAGCACTCCATGGTCTATGCCAGAAATCCAAAAAAGTTGTAATACAGTGGATCCCATCACATTGCAGTATACCTGGAAATGAAGAGGCTGACAGACTGGCAAAAGAGGGCGGACGACTACCACAGCCTGACATAGTCATAACCTATAATGAGGCAAAGAGGTTGATAAAAAGCACCTATAGAACCAAATGGGAATCAGAGCATCCAGGCCACCAGAAGGATGATGCATATTACAAACTCGACAGAAGAGAACAAGTAGCAATCTTCAGACTCCGCACAGGACATAACAGGCTGAAATACCACTTGTTCAATAAACTAAAGATAGGAGATACCGATGAATGTAATTGTCGAACTGGAAAAATGACAGCAAAACATTTGCTTCAGGATTGCCCAATATATGCAGAACAGAGAAAGATATTTTGGCCCACACCTGCTTCATTTGAGGACAAGCTCTATGGAGATATCAACAAGCTCAAGTTGACTGTAGCTTACTTTAACTACATACAGGTTGACATTTAAAGGTGTATGAAGAAGTATTCAGACTGCCACACTTCATACCACAGGTATGTCGGTTACAAAAGCCTCCCAGAGGCATGAAATGGAATATTGCTGGATAGGAGATCCATTACGTGGAAAGTCCGAATCAAAAGCTCACTGTGTGGGCTTTCAAAAAAGGTGGAAAAAGTGTCCTAGTGGCACGAAATGGAATATTGCTTGGATAGCAAATCCATTATGTGGAAAGTCCGAATCAAAAGCTCACTGTGTGGGCTTTCAAAAAAGGTGGAAAAAGTGTCCTAGTGGCACGAAATGGAATATTGCTCGGATAGCAAATCCATTGTGCGGAAAGTCCGAATAGAAAGCTCACTGTGTGGATGTTATCTGCACACTGCATTCTTCTGGTTTCCGGTAGAACAGCCTATGGTGAACGAAAGGCCCAATATACGGAAGTGAGGCTAAGCAGCCATGTGCAGGACGTGACGATTCCTTGGGTGAGCCCAGTACCAGAGCGCTGTGTGTTGGCTCTGCAAGTATGGAAGCCTCCTTGGATGGCGGGGAATGCCCATGGTCTGCCCCTGCCTTCCCTTGAGGGCTGACCAGGATGTCTTTGGCTGTTCTATATGGGCCAGCTAGGATGGGAGATAACACCACACCAGTGAGAGTCAAACGTCCTAAGAAACCCCCGGGAAGGTTAACCCGGTCAACAAATGCCCGCAGAAGTCGGATGTGTCGGCCTAACGGCGCAAGAACGCAGCTCTGCTGTAAACAGGCACAACGCAATCACATCCGAAAAAAAAACTCCGGATGAACGAAGAAGAAGAAGAAGAAGAACACAATTACCATCACCATCAAGTGACATGGCAATAAACATGGTCAGTCATAGTTCCCCACCTCATACTATCATCACTCTTGGATCAGATCTATATTCTTGTCTCAGTTATGCCATGTGGCAAAGCCATCCAGGCTCTGACTTTCCCTTGCTATTGTTCCAACAATTTTGCCAGTTGTCACAGAGTGTTCAAGTTTATTCTCTTCACAACATGCCCAAGAAATCTTGTCTAATCTAATTTCTCTAATGAATTTGCGGTTTTCACTTGTTTCTTGAAGGGTTGTGTCATTTGTTTTTCCATTCATCCATGGTATTCTTTGCATTTACCTCAGAAGCCACATTTCCAATGTCATTAGATGTCTGTCTGCTTGTCAGTTTATTCCTCATGATTCACATGCATGCAACAGTATCAGTTTTACATTACTCTTCCACATTTCTCATTGCAATTGACAGCTGTTTTCCATCTTGAAAAGGGCCACCTTTGTCATGGTGATTCATGTTCTAATCTCTAAGAGTAATCTTCCATCAGATGTTCCAAGATACTTATATGAATTCACATGTTTAAGGATTGCTTCATTTACTAGGATGTTACATTCCAGTATGTATATAGATATCATGCATCTAACTTGCTGGTTTCCAACTTTAGTATTAGTCTCACACTGATGTTTCATTCTGAATTTTTGCACTTCTTCAGTGCAATATCCAGACCAGGATAATATTTATCTAAACTATCATCACATGACCATTTAACATTACCAGTAATTTCTATTTGACGCTGCCTGAATTCTTTAATAGATTTTTTATCTTTCCAAAAACAACTGGACATGTGTATTTTTTAACTTTCATGATGTAATTAATCTGTCTCATCTCATCTCATTCTTCTTGTACCTTGCGGGGTCGAGGTGAGGTATAAACAGCAGGAGAGTCCCCGCTTATGGGCTTCATGTATTGATATTCCCATGGACTCTGCTATTCCCTCCGTCCATCGTTTATGTGGTCAGCCTCTTCCTCTGCTTCAATCTGGTCTTTACATCATTGCTTGTTGTGGTATACTTGGTAACCTAGTTGCATGGCCAAACCATTTGACTTGCTGCCTTCTAATAAAATCTAGTTGTGTTGAGTTGAGTCAAGAACCAACATCACTGCACTCAGGACATTCCCATACGTGCTCAGTCCCCTCGTTCAACAGCCAGCAAAGAGTCATACTACTAATCATTCCTACCGCTATCTGATTAAATGTTCTCCTGGTCTTCCCTCTCAGTTTTGAGATTCTTCCAGAACCCCTGCCAATCCCCCACAATCTCATTCTTTCCACATATGGGTTCTCAATCTGTTCTTATGCCTTCTCCACCTGGTCCCACAAGCGCACGACCACCTCCCCCTTGTCCATAGGCAAGATATCACCAAGAGGTGCATTCCCTGCTCGCCTATCAGCCTGTTCATTCCCCTGTACACCCGCATGGCCAGGGCAAAATATCCATACAATTCTCATAATCTGTGACCTCTAAAGCGACGAGAGCCATTCCACACGAAACATTCCTTTCTCCACCTTGCTAAGCATATTCTTTGAATCCGTAATGAATACGTGTGTTGCAGTAGTCTCCTCTAGCCACCGGAATGCCGCTGTTACTGCCTCCACCTCCATTCTCATGCTGGAGGTCGTAATCTCATATGCCAGGCTCTCCTTTTATAAGACTCCCCCATTAGCCTTTGCAATAAAGCCCCAGCCACTACGTCTGTTTCTCACCACTGACCCATCGGTGTAGATGCACTGCTGTAACCCCCACTTTAGTCCTGATTTCTTCATTTCTGATCTTATCTCTTCTTGATACATTGAGTATTCTTCTCAGGAACCTCATTTTTGTTGTGATTTTTCTTTTCTCTTTTTCTGTCATTGTCCAGGTTTGGCATTGGTATCATAGAGTTGGTAGGAAGATTGTGGTGTAGTACTTTCTTAGTAATTATTGATACGTTTGTTCTTTAGTATTGGTGCCATTTGTCCAATAAGTTGGTTCGCCTTATTGCATCTATTTTTGATCATGTCTTCTGACATACTTCCTTGGTACTCGAAGCTTTTTACTTGTTTCAGGGTGTGTTCATTTAGATGAATCGTTCATGTTTTTTCTTCTTTAGTTATAGTAGGCACTACGTTTTAGTTTTGCCGTATTTTACCGGAGATGTATTTGCGTTATTTTTTATTTCTTGTTTTTGTCTCCGGTTTACGGATATATAGAGTACAAGTGACGTTAAATTCCCCTATTATTTCAAGATCGAGTCAAAAACAGAAACCGATTACTGGATATTATGTTTCCCTCCACGAGCTACGAATCTATACCTCTTTTCTCAAATTCGTGTCCTGGACGGAGTACAGACTGACTTTATAAGACTACGTACACCCGTCTATTCCATTTTAACTAGATTTTGTGCATTGTTCTAGTGTGTTTTTTTTTAATTTTATCACCCATTTTTACTTAAGATTATTTAGTTTTTGACTATTAGAGTTGGCAATCCCGTATCAAACTGAAATTATAAAGATGGCATGCTATATATTGTGGTATTTCAATGGCGAGAAATGGCAGTTACCATCCAACTATGAACATTTAATATTATGGAATATTCATAGCAATTGCAATGCCAATGATTGCATGTTTGCATTAAACACCCATTATAGCATATTTGTAAATTTTTCTCACTCTACATGGACCACATTGATAATTTGGCACCTTTCCAAAGCTGGTGGCTTTGCGTTATTGACAAGACCAAGCGTGTAGTCACTGTAGTCATGCGCTGCGTTTGATTTCATCACAGCATGACATCATGTATATATTTGTGTGCGTGTGTGTATATATATAAACTGGCAGAGTTATCTGTTCTTGAGTTAGACAGCGGCTGTGTTAATCTCCTTGACGACAGTGTAACCAACAGTTGTGTGAGTGTGTAGGTAGGGTCACAAAAAGTGAACAGGTCAAAGCCGTTTTCTTCTATATGTTCCTGTTAAATGATAAACTGACACACAAACTTTAAAAGTGACCTACAGACTTGAATAAGGTACCATTGGATTTGTTTTTTCAAGAGGTATCCAACTATGCAAATTATATGCTTAAAAAGCAATTTAGAAAATATTACTAAAATGGCTAAGTTATAGTCATTGCCCCTTACAGGATATTTTACTTGTGCTAATTTTCATGTTATGTTCCTTAAATATTTTGTTTAGACTATTCATGTGGTCATATAATTCTGCTTCTGCAACTGTGACTGTTACATATTCATGGATGAATGCAGTATTCAATCAATCGAATGCAATCTCAACATTAAAATATCTTCCAACTGTGTAACTGCCTGCCTCTCTTGCCTTTAACCTTTCAAAACAAGTCTTTTTTTTAAATAAAAAATATCATTTCTTTAAATGTAGCCAAAAAATTTAATTTGTTTCCGTTATATTTCATCCAGAAGGCTATGGGCAGACATAAAAATAGAAGGAATAAAATGATAACAGAACCACGAATGTAGAGCTCATGGAGAGAGCTGGACAGATGCCAATGAACCTGGAGGTGAATCACACTCACTGGCGCTGGGTGGGACATACACTGAGCCAGCCTGAGGATAGTGTAACTGGAAAGGCGTTTTTTTTTTTCCTCGCTCATTTTGAACTCAAGTGTTGTCCGTACGCGCTACTTCTAATAGCGCTGGACTGAATTTTGCGTGTGGATTTTTTTTTAAGTTGCATATCATGTGAAGCGTGGACAATGAGCAGTCAAGCTGAAAAACATTTGATGGCTGTGGAAATGTGGTTTCTGAGGAAAATGCAAAGAATATCATGGACAGACAGAAAAACCAATGAACAAGTCCTTCAAGAAATAATGACAATCATAAACTGATTAGAGTCATTACTCGTAGACAGTCAAAATTTTTTGGGCATGTTATGAGAAGAAATGACTTGGAGAACGTGGTGACAATTGGCAAGATCGAAGGGAAGAGACCAAGGGGAAGACCGAGAAGTAAATACCTGGAGGGCTTGGCCACGTGGCATGGTCGAGACAGGAACACGGAGCTGATCCACGACTCTGGTGATCAAGTGAGATAGCAGAACATGACCGCCCACACTTATCAGCATGGCACATGATGGATGGATCCCTTACAGGATGTTGCAGTTAACACCAGCATTTTTCAGCTGTTGCTGAAGTTCTTGGCAAGATTACGCTCAGTAGTTTGCCACCGCTTTCTGCGCAACAGGCTCACATACCCGGTAAGTAACCAACATGACGCAATCCACTGCCAAATCTCATGCAGCTGTGTTCCTCACATGGATATAAGGGATTACAGAGAAAGTAAACCCCTTCGCCAGGGTGGATTAGCTTCCCTAATAACAGTGTCCCTCGCCATCAGGCGAACTCACTCCAACTTCAGGTGCTTGTAATTTACATCAAGTCAATGACGATAGGTCAACACTTTAGTCCAACTGTCCGGTGTAGGGGTTGAACCCTTTACCTCTGCACCAGCACACCCATTGTTTAAGAACACGCGTTCTTATCCATTTGGCCATGATGACCTACGGAAAGGTCTTTGAAGGAACCCACAGATCAGGGAAAATAGAGGAACTTATGGCACATGGAGAGGAGAAACACAGGCAGAGATGAATGGTATGGGGAAGACATGGAAGGAACTTCATGAGATAGCTAAGGATAGGAGGACTTGGAGTGAGTTGATTGAAGAATAACGGGTGAACGAAGAATAATATCTCCCAAAACGCAGCACTGGTTTGGATGCAGGGTTCTTCAAAGCCAACCCTTATTCATACAAATAGCAAAGTATTTGGATAATTATTTTACAGAGAAACAAAATGACAGACAACACAGGTTAAGTTCTAGAAAAGAATCATCTTACCTGCATGTAGTCAACAACAATTGCTGCAGGTTGATAAGCCATGTCCAAGGCCAGGAGGTAGCAGTCAAAGCCTACCTCTAGCGTGGATATACTTTTTGGTAATGGTGTATCTTCATAATCCGACTCACTGGTCTCCACATCAGAATCACATTCCTCCCCCAAACTCTGACTGTCATCACTGTCAGACATCAAATCCTGGTCATGTGTCCATGGGGTCGGTGTTGTAATTGCCTGCCGGTTCGTGCTGACAGCAGCTAAATTAAACTCTGTAAAATCCGAAGTGACCAGTTTATCTGAATCTCCGATATCTGAAGTGAAATGACTATGTGGCTTTGTATTAATAACATGACCAGTGGATGAAGTTTCTAAATTCATCGAAGACTTGAGAACTGAGGTAGATTCATCGAATGATTGACCCTGAGGATAGTGTTTGTTTGATTTAGCCTGGGCAATCTTTCCAAGGTTGTGTCTATCAGCATCATTGTCAGAACAAGCAGCTGAATTCAGTGGAGGTGCTGTTTCTACAAACTGTCCATCTACTGACTGGCCGAGGCTGTTAGTCTGCAGATTTGTGACTATTTTAAGCTTAGCTGCAATGTTCTCCAACCCATAATCTTTAAGTTCTTTTAACTGTCCTTTTTGAACATGCTCAGGTAGTGAATCTTGAATAGACACGCTTGTTCTAGGAAACAATTTGCTTCCAAAGACTTCATCAATGCCACCCTGCAGCTGTTCACACATGTCTAGGGTAAATGGAGTACCATCTGGTTTAGGAGTAACAGCATGTGAGGGATCCGCCCATTGAAAATCAACATCTCCAAAACTGTTAAATATATTGGATGTTTTGCCTGGTATCTGTAAAGTGTCTGCTTTTGTCGACTCCTGAAGCGCTATGTCAGAAGACTTCCCTTCAAATGCTGGCAATATGAAAGCTTTCTGAATACTTGAGTCAGTGATAGCAATCTGACTCTGAAGCCGCTGTTTCACATCCTGAACATTCTGTGATTGTAGTGTAGACACTGGGTCAGCTTTCTGAGTACTTGATTTAGGTAATCTTTCCTCTATTGTGGCAGTTTGAAGCCGCTGAGTCACACCCTGAACATTCTGTGATTGTAGTGCAGAGACTGGGTCAGCTTTCTGAGTACTTGATTTAGGTAATCTCTCCTCTATCATGGCAGTTTGACTCTGACGTGACTGTGTCACACTCTGAACATCCTGTAATTGTAGTGCAGCCACTAAATCTGAATTCTGGGAACTGCAATCTTTAGTATCAGATGTCCTCATGTGCCCCAGAGGCAGACGCAAATCTGCATTGGATTTCTCAGCATCAGGATGTTGGGCCTTTAACTGTTTATACTCAGAGTAGGTCATTTTTCTTTTAACTGTATTCTGCCTATCAGCCTTCTTCAGTGCAGACTTGATGGGAATCCTGGCTTCAACCCTCCTGGGCACTGGACTGTCTGAAGGAAGTTTATTGCTGCAACTAGTGGTATTGCTTGACAGGCTCCGTTTCAAAAGTCTTGGATCAGCATACTGGCCCCATACAGAGGCAGTAATATACACAGTCTTATGAGTAGTTTCTTTAGCACTTGTAGATCTTTGATAAGCATATTTTCCAGCATTGTTGCCAGCGAATGAAGGGTAATTTCTAGTATCTGAAGGCAATGAATCTATCACACAAGTTGTCCTATTGTGTCCCATGGCCGTTTGTAGAGAGTGTCTATTGGACATTTGTGTATTACTATCACATCTGTCGGTAAGTTGAAGCAAATTATGATTGTCAGGAACTACAATAAATGGATATTTGGAAATCTGATTCTCTGTTCTTGGAAGACCTCGATTGGACGCATTAGATGTAGATGGGCTATTAGGTGAAGATGATTCTTCAGGATCTGATGAAGGAATAAACTTCAAACATTCTAACATCTTGGAATTCTTTTCAGCGTGAATCTTGTCATTGGCTGCAGTAAAACGTTTCAGGTACTGATCCCGTGACTCGCTCTCAAGCAACTTTGCTTTTTGGTCCCTTTTTGACAACTTATCTGAAAATTCGCTATCCACCTCAACTGTGACTAGGTTATCTTTACGTCTGACATCTTGTGTTTCTCCAAATGTCATATTTGATCTCAAAAATCCATGCATGTTTGAAATGTTTACAGAACCATTACAATCACTCCCTGAGGCAGACTGTAGTGGCGAGTCTAGTATCTTCCCCGTAAAAGGCGAAGATATTTGTGGTTTTGTGGATGAAGCTTTTGCATTAAGATTCACTTTGGATGTTTCTGTTGATGGTGATGAACATGACTTGTCACAAGGTGATTCACTGCCAGCAGCGGCTGATGGGACCACCCTGGGAACAATGACTGGTCTGGCGCCCTCTTCAGGCTTGTTTCTCTTCCTGACTTTGATGATTGCATAAGGCAGACAATGTCTTGGATATTTCGATGGCACACAATCATCTGTGTATTCATACAGATAAATCTGAAAATATATGAAAGGTGAGAGCTGGATATTCAACAATATGCTCTTTACAGTAACCATAAATGTTTCCATGCACGAGGCCTAACAACATGCATAAACAACCATGAGTGTTTAAAATACAAGGGGCTTCTCATAAGTCTTTAGCCTGACCATGAAGGAGTAGGCGGAAACAATTGAAATTTATCACATGTATAGCTCATTCAATTTGTAATGGTCATATGAATTATGAATCAACTGGTTTTCCCAATATGGTGCATGGCATAACACAGCCTACTGACCAGATCTGCACATTCAACGGTTTGTCAGAACAATGGAGAAATCAGACACCAGGACAGTGATAAAATTCTTGATGATACAGGGAAAAACACCTACATTCATACACAGGGAGATGGAGCCAGTGTTTGAAGAAGTCTGTCCTTCGTATGCTTCTGTAAAAATATTGATGTTTGCAGTTTAAGTGTGGCCGTTCCCAAGTTGCTGATCTGCTAAGATCAGGACGACCGTCCTGAGAATGCAAATGATGCAAATGCTGCAAAAGTGAAGAAAATCATAGACCAGGATAGGAAAAAGAGAATTGCAGAAATATCGGGTTAAGCAAAACTGAGTAAGAGTACAGGTTTTAGAATTTTACACAACAGACTGAACATGAGAAAAGTGTGCCCGCTGACATGTGAAAAGAAACAAACACGGGTTAATTGCTGTGGCCAGTTGCTCAACATGTGGCAGTCAAAAAACATGTTGACGCACCATGGTGACGGTAGATGAGACTTGTATTCACCATTATGACCCAGAATCCAAAATTGCCAGCATGCAGTGGAAAACCCGTGCTCGCCAACACATGTCAAACCAAGAGCACAAAAATCTGCAAGAAAAGTGATGCTGTCTTTTTTTTTTTGGGGGGGGGGGGGGGGGGGGGGGGGTGTCAAAGGTGCCATATTGAAAGATTACATGCTTCATGGCAACACGGTTAATGGGCAGTACTATGCAGATCTCCTTATCAAGCTAAGAAAGGCTGTGGCCAGAAAACACGAAGGGTAGTGCGTACGTAAATTCTGCCTTTGCTTCAAGGCAATGCACCCTCCCATAAAGCACAGCTTGTGCTGCAAACTGCCAACGATTTGAATATTGAAATTCTTCCACACCCCACCATATTCTCCAGATTTGGCTCCATCAGACTTTTTTCTTTTCCCAAATCTATCTCTACTTTACAACAGTGATTCTTCACAACTGTGGATATTAACAACCATGAGTCTTAACAAGCATGACAATTCCTGATACCCACTGTAGGCAGACTCGACCTGAGCATCCATTTTCTGAAAATCCACCTTAATGTGAATTCAAACCCATGACCGTTGTCCACCACACTACTGTAGCTCTCATAAATATTAGCCATTATAAAATATAGATGCCATGGTACGTTAATCTAGATATGATTTTCAACAATCAAAGAGAGGTTTTATGAAGTGATACTTACAACTGACTTGCTCTTCTGAACATATATATTGTCGCTGAGATTTGGAAGTTTGTTGCCAACATGAGAGTCAAAGTTAGGCGTGGGTTCAATGTTTGAGGAGTTGCTGTTAGTCATGGTCATAGACTTACACTTCCCAGAGAAATACTGAAACAAGCAAACAATAATATTAAATTTAAACACAGAAGCCACAAACAAAAGCTTACATGATTCTTCTTCTTCGTTCATCCGGAGTTTTTTTTTCGGACGTGATTGTGTTGTGCCTGTTTACAGCAGAGCTGCGTTCTTGCGCCGTTAGGCCGACACATCCGACTTCTGCGGGCATTTGTTGACCGGGTTAACCTTCCCGGGGGCATGATTTATTGCCTGGCATATTTCGCGATCTCATCAGGTGCATACTGCAGAATTATATATCATGTGAAGATAATAGAGGATTCATGTTTTGGCTGAAATACATAAACAGCCTTTGATACTGTTTAAATGTGAAGCAATGTTATCGACACAGTAATCGTAGTAACTGTGAAATCTTTCTTTCAGATAATGAGATGCACATGGGACATGCCGGTAGTGCATATGCAATACATCCTAGCCTTACCCACGAATGCAGAAAGAGCCAGGGTTCTGTGGGTTAAATCTTATCTCTGAGTGGCTGCAAACACAGAACACCCCTTGCATGAAGCCCTGGACAGTTATGGGCTACAGGCTGACTAGAGGACAACCATAGAGGACACAATCAGAGAAGTGTGCATGCATGAGAACGTTGCGAGAGGAAAGGACTGGGTCAGAACGCCAGTGGAAAAGTCCCTATGCAGGGTCATAACAGCATTGGATTGGAAATGCAAGGATTGGCAGGTAGGCTGCAATGAATGGGAGGTGCAACAATTGATCCACGACAAGGCAATGTAATCATCTACATGGATGGCTTTGCGCTAAGAGGTAAAAGAAGTGCCTGGTTGGTCATGGCAAATGTTGGTGGACGGTGTTTGGTGGAGGAGAGGCTGGCATATGATACAACAGCATTCTGAGAATGGAGGTAGAGGCATTCTGGTACCGTTCTGCTGGTTGGAGGGCAAACAGCACATGTATGTGGTAATTGTAACGTCCTCTCAAAGTATGAGGAGAAAAGTGAAGACAGGCATGCTTCGGGCAGACTTCCATCCAATAATCAAAAATAGAGAGCGTCTGTTGAATTTTTCCCCCCAGGACATGCAGGTGTGGTGGGAAACAAGCAGACAGACAGATTGGCTGGGTCTGCACTCCTTAGTAGGGTAATGATGCATGATAAGGCAGATGTGGCCGGGGCCCTTTAGAATCGTGTATAGTGCAGAAGAACGGTGTAGATCACGGCTTGGAGAGATTGGTGCTGCAGGGAGTGGCCAGAGGATATGGCCGACAGACAATCCAACTGCTAGTGGCACTAAGCACTACTATTGCCCTAAGCCTTGGTTGGCGGCTATTCTAGGATCGAAGCTCCGACAGGCGGACAGAGCATTGCTTTGCTGATCCGACAGCTTCTGCAGCTTGTCTTGTTCCAGATGTAGGGGTGTTACCTTTCCTCTGGAGTGAACTAGGCAGGCCAAGAGAGGGATGCTGCATGAGCAACACATGATCTCTAAATTTTAGCCCAGGCTTTGTGCTATGGAGAGCGTGTGAGACGTAAGATGGTGCATGATGGTGGAAATGACCACATGTTCACATGCACCCACTGAACGGACATTTACAGCGCGAATTGGCCTTATCAGTCACATTTGCTACCGCAATAGGTAAAAGTTATTATGCCTTTTGAAAGCACAAACTATCGTCTGGCAAGACGGCAAGGTGCCAATGATGATGAGTGGCACTATTAGCTGGCTGCTACAGATGAGGACAGAGCACATATGGGAATGGCCCGATTGCTGTGATGTTGGTTCTTGACTCAGCTCTTTCGGCACAACCCTAGTGTCAGATGCCTAATTTCTATGGCCTCGATGTAATCGAGTAATCTTTATGGCCGTAATTAACCAGATTCTGAGAGATGGCCAAGTCTGGACTCTCATAGCCTGTCAAAAGCAAGGGGTTTCATAAAGACTGACATAAAATCATTGTTAACATTATAATGAGAAAAGTAAACATTTTTATGTCATTTTGTTCTCAACAGAAAATAAAATGATTTAAAGAAAACACAAACTAGCCTTGTTCAAAACAATGTTTTACCATAGTTAACTGAATGAAAACACAAAAACAAAAGGTTGCCAAGTGATTTCTGCAGCTTGCTTTTGATGATGTGCAGCGAAATGAGGCTTTTTTCCCCCACTAAGGCTATTATTAAAAGGTAATTGCCCCATTATCCCTTTGTCCATCTCTTCAACTAATCTTCTCTTCTTGTTTCTGAGATTAAACTGTTCTCATACTGCAAGGTCTGTCCCTTTGCTATTTCTGATTTAGCAAATCTATCGATCTTAATTGTTCACAAGGTTTTTGTGACTGGAAATCAACTCAGTTGACTGGAATGTGGAATTCCAGACTGGAATGTTTCAGGGACACCCTCCCTGCACAGACGTGGCTTTGCCTTCACATTTAGTTTTTTAGTGAGTCAAGCACAGGAAGGCATCACTGAAAATTACATTATCACAAGGCTGTAGGTGCCACAAGGCCGAACCGCTGGGGTAGCAGTTTAATATCACGTCTCACTGCAACAGTCTCTGCTTCATAGTAGAAGTGGTTTTCACCACAGGCGTCACTGAACTCAAAGTTTCATCTGGGTACTTTGTGTAAAGATCCATTCCAGTAATGCTGTGGGTGTAAACACATGTGCTTCGTCCCACCTGGCTGGATCCACACTTACATCCAAACTCAAGCATCCTTAAATGTGTTGTTTCATGTTACTGTATGTTCAACTAGTTTTACACAGCAAGATAAGCATGTTCACTATCAATGTTCCTGTGTAAATAAAGCAAAAGCCTGTCTGTCCATACTTAGTTTAAACAAGGTGTTTAAAGGCAAGAGAATCAACTTCATTGCACCAGGTTTTATCTCATATGGCTCGGTCTCTTTTCCTAGGTCTGCAGAAAACAGTGTACAAAATATGAGGTCTGTAGCTCTAATGAGGAGCCCCTGGAATCTGAGAAATTGCACCTGTGAACCAGATGAAGGAGTCCGAGAACAAAATCATGACCTTTGGAGTGTGAGACAAGTAGCTTGGCCACTTCATCATGGAGACCCCCCCCCCCTCAGGTGGGAGCTGAACCCACACTTCAGAAGAGACAACTAGTGCATGAATTGCAGGATTCCTCCACAACCTGCTGCTGAGTTTCAGCAAATCCACTTGATACAAGGAAAATGAAAAGGCAGCAAATAGAATTTGTTTATTCCCTACAATAAGATGAGGCACAGTGTATTGGGAGGCCATGGTAGTGCAGTGCTTAGCAAGCTTGCCTGTAGGCCCAGTGATTATGTTCTCGAGTCCACTGCGTTAAAATCAAAACAAGGATTTTCATTAACTCAACCTATAAATGGGTACCAAAAAAATTATCTAGGCAGTACAGGCAGCCTGCATGACGCAGACCACATCACCCATTGAGTTATGACCGGTCTAAAACATGGGTCTCGAACCATTACCCAATATGCTTTATGGCATGAGAAGGGCTTCGTTACTTTGGTTTATTTTACAGTATATAAGAATTCTCTTAATTGTGCACACCATAAATAAGTGGGCACTGAATGACTACCATCATAAAATATAAGTAAACAATACAATTATTATTTAAAATGAGCATGCACCTAGCAACTGACTGCAAGCTTGTTAATTATCCCATGCCACAGGTCGTGTTTCTTAACTTCGTCTGATCCAGCCAGTTGTTACATTCGTTCTCTCCACCCAAACTGTTACTTCACCTCTGTCTGTCCAACTGTATTTAGAACTGGTACAATTAGTTGCTCTATTCCGATATTTTCTTTTTCATTGTTCCTCTTTCGAAGGAAGTGGACAACGCAAGTTATGCATCCTAAAGGACGGTGTGTCCTACTATCACATATCTGTGTATGGTTTGCTTCCTCTAGACAAATTTGATCTTTAAGCGTAAGCTTTCTTTCCTAATAATTTTGCCAGAGCCTTACAGCCTACTCTTTGTAATTTCCAACTGCTGTGGAATTTTAAACATTCACAACTTGCACACAGGACTTCCAGTTTTTTGCCCTTATCTAAGAAGGTTAGGTATCTGATCTCATTACCGAAGCAATCAGGGGAAACGTGTGATATTAGATACAAGCAGTTCTTGCAAAAATTTCTCAGGCCTATACTGTGGCCAAACCCAGTAGCTTCTGAGCCTGCGATGGACACAGTAAGCTCTCAGCCAAAGCTACTCCCAGTCAATTATTTGTGAACACACCCATGGACTTGTCTGCAGTGCAATGATAACTCATAGCTGGTGACAACTGCTTGAGATATTATGACTAAAGTAACTACTGAATGCCACAAAAGGAGTTAAAGTCTCTCTCAACATGATGGTATTAAAGCTATATTTCATTACACAGTAAATGTTCTGATCGACTAATGCAATAAATAGAAACACATGACAATGTTCACCTTGAAAATAATAACCTCCACTGCCTGAGAACTTCTGAGCCAGGCAAACTTCACTTCAACATCAAAGTAACGACTCAAATAGACGCCACTATCACCCCTGCCTGTGATATTGTGATAGAAAGAGAGCAAATCAGATAAGTCAATGTTCTTTCCCAATTGTGTCATGGGGATTTTTTTAACACAAGGTAAGGGGTGTGCAATAAACACGATTTTCACTGCCTATTGTTTATTCATCACTTACAAGGGCAATGAACAAAGATTTCTGAGAATCAATATTGGTAATTGTTTTACATGACCAAGTGATCTTGGTGTCACATAATCAGGTGATTAGTGTCAAATGTTCAGACAGTCATGGTGGCACAGATCAAATAGTGGTGTCACATGATCAGACAGGCTCTGTCACATGATCAAATGGCAGTGTCACATGGTCAGATAGTGGTGTCACATGATCATGTGGCCATGGTGTCACATGATCAGGTAGCCTTGGTGTCACATGGTCAGAAATTCAGTTTCATGATCATTGTGTTTACTGCACACTTTATTACATGGTCAAGGAATCCTTGTGCTTCATGGTTATTACATGGACAAGAAATATTAGTTATATGGTCTTGAATCCCTGTGATGATCAGGGAATCATTGTGCTGCATGGTTTTTTACATGGTCAGGTAATCCTTGTGCTGCATGGTTTTTACATGGACGGGAAATATTTGTGTTATATAGTCATTGAATCCCTGTGTTAATGATCAGGGAATCCTTGTGCTGCATGGCTGTTACATGGACAGGAAATATTTGTGTTATATGGTCACTGAATCCCTGTGTTAATCAGGGAATCCTTGTGCTACATGGTTTTTACATGGTCAGGGAATCCTTGTGCTACATCGTTTTACGAGGGGGCTTCAAATGAAAACCTTAAATGGTTTTTTGTTTTTGTTTTGGTTAATATATTCTGAAAAAGTTAAGAACAAATGTATCATTTTTCCATGTAGTCACCACTGTGTTCTATGCAAGTCCTCCAGTGCTGATAAAGTGCTTGGATTCCTGGAGAAAAAATGTATCATGGTGTGTAATAATTCATGCACCACCCACTGTACCACTTTATTTGACAAAAAAAAAGTCTTTCCTCCCAATGACTCTGAGTTGAACAAACAGGTCGAAATCACTTGGGAATATGTCTGGCGAGTACAGGGGATGTGGTACACACTGAAAGTGGAAGTCACTGATAAAAAACATAACAGAACGCTGCTCCTCTTTGGTGCAGTGGAGCAGCCATCTTTAAACTGTCCTTATGACGTCAGTGTTCGTCTGCACTGTGATGTCACGTGCGTAACACTCTTGACATCCTTAACAACAATATTGACAGGTTACAAGACAATGGCATGGTTATTGTAATTTCTATCCCATTTTTAAGGTTTTCATTTGAAGCAAACCCGTAGACTGTCAGGGAATCCTATGTTACATGGTTTTTACATGATCAGATTATCTGTGATACATGACTTTCAGTAGATGTGTTAGTCAGGTCGTCACTCCATTATATGATTCGGTGACCAGTGCTACAAAGTCAGCAGACCACTGTGTTGCTCGTCAAGTGATCATTACGTGGTCAGGAGATGGTCAGTATCACAAGATCATGATCTGTTATTTGAGGGTAAGTCAGAAAGTTATGCCCACAATTATTATCTCAGCTAATAATAAAGATAGAAGCATTAAATGTGCACCAATTTAAGTTTATAATCTCTTGACGGTGTATACCAAATTGCACCCCTGTAAACCAATTCTAACCGCGACACAAAACCCTTGAAGTGGCAGATATTAATTTACGTACAAGCAGAGGATTGTTATAGAATTTTTGATTTGCAGAGAAAGAATATGTTAACATTCACAAACGTTTGTGTGCTGTTTATGGCAGCTTTGTAGTCGATAGAAGCACAGTTAGTCGCTGAGCACAGAGAGTTTTAGTTTCTGCAAGTGTAGATGTAGATCTCGCTGATACGCCGCATTCTGAAAATTCTACCACAGCCACCTGCCGGAACATGTTGGAACGTGCTGACATCATGATTCACAGAGATAGACTAATCACAAGTCAACTATTGTCCATGCAGCTGTGCGATTGAAATTTTCAAAAACCTGGGACATTCAAAGGTTTGTGCAAGATGGATTCCTCGGGCTCTCACAGAGGACCATAATGCCCAAAGGAAAACAATTTGTTCGAAATTGTGGCGGTTCGAGACAGGGATTTTTTTTTTGGTCGAACATTGTGACAGGAGATGAGACCTGGGTTCTCATTTTGAGCCGGAGACAAAAAGATAGTCAATGGAGTGGCATCATCCTCAATCACCAGCAAGGTAAAAATTCAAAACTCCATCAGCCGGTAAAGTCCTGCTCTGTTTTGTGGGACAATGGTGGGGTTATTCTCGTGGATGTGCTGCCAAAATGTGGAACCATCAATTCAGAAATTTACATAAAAACACTCACAAAAAACTCAATCGTCATTACTGCAGGGGTTAGGCCTCACAAGAATCGAGGCCAACTGATTCTCCATCTCGACAACGTGCGTCCTCACACAAGTTTGCAAACAATGGAAGCAATCGACAAAATGGGGTGAAATGTACTGCCCCATCCATTTTACAGTCCAGACCTGGTACTGTCTGATTTTCATCTTGTCGGCCCCCTTAAGAATGCTATCCGTGGGACAAAGTTTGAAGACAATGAGGGAGTGATTAATGCAGTGAAGAAATGGCTACGAGAACAAGACAAAATGTGGTACAGATCTGGGATACATGCTCTTGTTCCAAGATGGTGTCAAGCCATTAAAGTTGATGGGGATTATGTTGAGAAGTAGAAATGTTTGCTGCACAGGTGCATTAACATTGTGTTTAAATTTGATTTGTATATTATTAACGGTTAAAGATAATTGTGGAGCATAACTTTCTGACCTACCCTTGTATGTCCATTTGGTCACATAGCCAGGTGATAGCTAGTAGTCACTGTGTTACCATACGATCAATGGGTTGCATGGTCAGGTGACTACTGTGCAACACGGCCAGGTAGTCACTGTGCTACATAACCAAACCATTTTACTTGATTATTGAGATATAAGGGGAAGAAAAAAGTAAGAAACTTTCACAATAAATATTCTTGCTTGTGTGTCATTCTGTCAGCAAATATGTACATCTATAGGAAATCTCACATAACAACAGTACTGTATTACTAACACATAATGTGTTTTTTTTTTTTGTTGTATCATAATTCAGACCACTGATTTTTGACATCCCTTAAGATGGAGTGTCTCACAGAAAACAGTTACAATCAAATCACATTGCCTCACAGTCCACACACTTACCAAGTTTGTTGAAGTTTTCTTTGGCACACAGGCCTTCCCGTGCTATTTTATGCTTCTCCTCAGGATCTGCGGTTCGAAATCCCAACTGGTCAATCAATGTTTGAGCACTCCTGCCAGATTCTTTCATTTCTGTCCTCTTCTCACTGTTACATATGCAAAAGTAAATTAATCATTCTAAGTTACAATGAGTGAATGCATCATGTTTTGACTAGTCAAACAAAACACAAGAATATTAAAGAAACAAACTGATACATTTGATGTGTGGGGAATCAGTGTCTTAGAGGTATTACATCCACCTCTAACTCCTAAAGACGTGGTTCAATTCACGGAGTGGACTGAATGGAATTTAATGGAGGTAGTAGGACAGATGTCTAGCTTTCTCAGATAAGGACAAAATATTCTTGAGAATCCAAGTACTCCCTCGGCAATTGGAAATCAAACAGTGCTAGCCGAATATACCATTGCTGAGGCTAAATTTTCCAATCATCAACTTACCCACAAAAGTATATTGATAGCATGTGTGATTCTTCTTCTTCTTCTGCGCTCATCCGGATTTTTTTTTCCGGATGTGACTGCGTTGTGCCTGTTTACAGCAGAGCTGCGTTCTTGCGCTGTTAGGCCGACACATCCGACTTCTGTGGGCATTTGTTGACCGGGTTAACCTTCCCGGGATGTGTGATTCGATATATACACATCTGGATCCTCGAATGAGCTACAGAGTGAGTCCACTGTAGTGAGATTCTCCCGTTTCCTCTATAGAAGAGTGTATCTGGACCCCTGCCTGTTCTACATAGTGCACTGTACTGAGATTCTCCAAGTGTCTTCTATGAGTGTAGACTGGTACATCTATATAAAGGTAACTTTATGCAATAAAAGTGATCCTATATGAAAACCCAAATGCCAGCAAACATGACATGTCACAAAAATATCACATTTAAATTGGAAACATTTTAAGTAGACTGCCCATGTCCTTCATATGAGAAAGCTAGATGCCAGGATAGATAAAATTATGTTAACCAGACAGCCAGGACAACGCCATCATTCAGAATACAGTCTCACTGTGGAGTGCAACAGAATACAGTCTCACTGTGGAGTGCAACAGAATACAGTCTCACTGTGGAGTGCAACAGAATACAGTCTCACTGTGGAGTGCAACAGAATACAGTCTCACTGTGGAGTGCAACAGAATACAGTCTCACTGTGGAGTGCAACAGAATACAGTCTCACTGTGGAGTGCAACAGAATACAGTCTCACTGTGGAGTGCAACAGAATACAGTCTCACTGTGGAGTGCAACAGAATACAGTCTCACTGTGGAGTGCAACAGAATACAGTCTCACTGTGGAGTGCAACAGAATACAGTCTCACTGTGGAGTGCAACAGAATACAGTCTCACTGTGGAGTGCAACAGAATACAGTCTCACTGTGGAGTGCAACAGAATACAGTCTCACTGTGGAGTGCAACAGAATACAGTCTCACTGTGGAGTGCAACAGAATACAGTCTCACTGTGGAGTGCAACAGAATACAGTCTCACTGTGGAGTGCAACAGAATACAGTCTCACTGTGGAGTGCAACAGAATACAGTCTCACTGTGGAGTGCAACAGAATACAGTCTCACTGTGGAGTGCAACAGAATACAGTCTCACTGTGGAGTGCAACAGAATACAGTCTCACTGTGGAGTGCAACAGAATACAGTCTCACTGTGGAGTGCAACAGAATACAGTCTCACTGTGGAGTGCAACAGAATACAGTCTCACTGTGGAGTGCAACAGAATACAGTCTCACTGTGGAGTGCAACAGAATACAGTCTCACTGTGGAGTGCAACAGAATACAGTCTCACTGTGGAGTGCAACAGAATACAGTCTCACTGTGGAGTGCAACAGAATACAGTCTCACTGTGGAGTGCAACAGAATACAGTCTCACTGTGGAGTGCAACAGAATACAGTCTCACTGTGGAGTGCAACAGAATACAGTCTCACTGTGGAGTGCAACAGAATACAGTCTCACTGTGGAGTGCAACAGAATACAGTCTCACTGTGGAGTGCAACAGAATACAGTCTCACTGTGGAGTGCAACAGAATACAGTCTCACTGTGGAGTGTAACAGAATACAGTCTCACTGTGGAGTGCAACAGAATACAGTCTCACTGTGGAGTGCAACAGAATACAGTCTCACTGTGGAGTGCAACAGAATACAGTCTCACTGTGGAGTGCAACAGAATACAGTCTCACTGTGGAGTGCAACAGAATACAGTCTCACTGTGGAGTGCAACAGAATACAGTCTCACTGTGGAGTGCAACAGAATACAGTCTCACTGTGGAGTGCAACAGAATACAGTCTCACTGTGGAGTGCAACAGAGCTGATCAACTAGCTAAGGGAGGTGCAACAGAATACAGTCTCACTGTGGAGTGCAACAGAGCTGATCAACTAGCTAAGGGAGGTGCAACAGAATACAGTCTCACTGTGGAGTGCAACAGAGCTGATCAACTAGCTAAGGGAGGTGCAACAGAATAACTACCAGATGTACCAGTCACATTCCACACACACAAATAAACAATAATCATTCAGAAAGTCACAAACATCAACAGACGACGATTATCATATCGGATAGAATAAAACAAAAGTAATTCTTCTGCGCCTCAGAATAGGGCCCTATAGATTACATGGCCAATTTTATATAAAATTTATTATTGCCAATCAGCCACCAAGATTAGCACCCCAGACAGTAGATCAGATACTCCAAAACCGCCCCCAAATACAACATATCAAGGAAAGCCTTCTGGCTAAAAGAAATAACAGTGGAATGTAAACTGTATGGACAACTGAATGAACTAAAAAAAAAAAGACACTAAAGTTATACAAGCGAAAACATGACAGATGTAGACTATTTCAAGCGAGTGAAAGAAGATTACACAACTTACACATATCGAGACTGCAGGTTTCCATTATGAACCATGGACACCTGAAGAACATCCATTTCCTGGATGAAGTTCACATCCAGGCAGTTCTTACTGACATCCTGTAGCAGGTTATGAACATCTCTGTTGCTCAGGCTAACAATCTGTATGCTGTCTGTGAGGTAAATAATTTACAATATTTTTCACATGATGTTTCAGAAAGAATATCAATTTTGAAAGTGCATAGTTTAGAAATGTGTAAACTTAAAATTGTATGGCTGGCACCTAACAATAAGTAAACTGTCAGATTTTAACAGTTACCCCATAAACCAAATATAATTTAAACAGATTGTCTCCACAAATAATGAAAATGGTGACAGTACAACCGTATACAAAATAATTGCTGCAGCATTACCATTTTTACTCCTTAAAAAGTAAAAAACATTTGTTAAAATATATAGTTGTGGTCTAACGTCTGACAGTTTTACCTATTAATTAGTACAAACCACACTTCGTGTAAGTTTGCAATTACCAAAACCATACACCTTTAAAATATCAATATTCTTTATTTTTTGTAACACCTGTAAGTATTTTTTTAACAACAAAAGGTACAGCCACAACAGATACAAAGGTTGAACAAAAATAACACAGAAACTACATTAACTTTGAACCATCTGTTTCCCACCCTCTGCTCTAAATCAATTTTTTTGCTCAGATATATAATAAGATCTACGATTTATCTCTTACAGTTAACACTAAATCTAATCAGATCTGTCTGCTTGTTATTATTTATCTCCTCCTGATTCTGCTTCATGACTGCACAGCCATTTTTGCTAAGCCCAATATGTTTTCTCCTTAACATCCTGTCCTCCACACCTGAAATCTTTTTC
Source organism: Cepaea hortensis (assembly GCA_963921405.1). Taxonomy (NCBI): domain Eukaryota; kingdom Metazoa; phylum Mollusca; class Gastropoda; order Stylommatophora; family Helicidae; genus Cepaea; species Cepaea hortensis. The sequence continues at coordinate 128,348,573 of OY992880.1, read as the reverse complement.
TTGTGCTAAATCAATACTTTCCAGCTGTTGCTAATATCTAGAGTATTCCTTTTTTGTCTTATGTGTTTCAGAAAGTTTATGAAGATAAAAGCAGTCGGCAAAAGCAGACTGTCTAACCCAGTGTTTCCCAACCTTTTTTGTGCTATGCCCCACCTAAGCCTTTCTAAAATTCTTATGCCCCCCCCCCCCCACCCCCACCTAACATATACATTATTTTTAATATTCAATAATTGACATGTTCACGAAAGGAACTTGAATGATAGGTTTTAGGAAGAAATCAATAGAAAATTATTGAGCAAACACAGTAAGTAAATTTTCAAGAATGGAGAATTGAAATTCAAGTATAAAATAATTTTAATGAAAGATTTTTCTATATTATTTAAATTATTAGTAATTATTTATTATTTAAATTTAGTGAGATCCTTAAGTGGTGGTCCTAGTTTAAAATCCCGTGAGGCGGGGTGTTTTTACTAAACACATGGCTGCAGGCTTGACAGAGCTTCATAGTAGCAAATGTACAGCAGTTTGGTATTGACATCATCATCGCTGGAGGCCAGCTTATTCACAAATATGGACCTAGCACATCATTCCTAACAGGCAGCATTGGCAGGGAAACTAGGTTTCTTTAACAGTTATTTTTACTTTAAAAAAACATGAATAGTAATCTGGGCAGAAGTGATCTAATGATTTTTTGAAATATGCAACATTACAGGGTGCAGGAACGTGATCTCTCCTCCCACACACAACTATCCATACAGCTGTTAGAAGAAAATTGTTAGAGTTACTAAAAATATCCTATTCTGGCTTTCTCCTTGAGTATGGTTTGGGGCTGCTGACAGTATCAAAGAGCCAGCTTGAAAGGTTGGAGCGCATACAGAATGCTGCTATGCGGTCAATCCTGGGGTGCACAAAGGACACACCAATTATATGCATGAGGCATATCCTGGCGCTACCAACAATGACAGATAGGCATAGAGTTCTTCAGGCCAAATGGTACCTGAGAGTTGCTGCAGACATGGAATGAACAGGCTGATAGGCTAGCAGGAATGCACCTCTTGGTGGTAGTTTGCCTATGGGAGGTGGTCGTGCGCTTGTGGGACCAGGTGGAGAAGGCGGAGGAACAGATTGAGAACCCACATGTGGAAAGAATGAGATTGCGGGGGATCGGCAGGGGTTCTGGAAGAATCTCAATACTGAGAGGGAAGACCAGGATAACTTTTAATCAGATAGCGGTGGGAACGATTAGTAGTTTGACTCTTCGCTGGCTGTTGAATGAGGGGACGGAGCACGTATGAGAATGTCCTCAGTGCAGTGATGACGGTTCTTAACTCAACTCAGCTCAACTCCTAAAGCACACAGAAAGTCCACAAACTCCGCTCCCCAGTATTAAACAGGGTCCTTTCCCAGGGTATAACAAAACATTAAAACACCTGCCCACACAAAGAAATCAAGGACTAGATTCAGTATATGTGGTTCTTGATTCTATATCTGTTTTTGAATGGCTGGTAAAAACTTAAACAAACTGTCAATAACATCTAAACACATACATCACTACTTTACTTTTCCGCATAGTCACCACCTAACTTCAGGCACCTGTCATACCGTGGCATGAGTTTTGTAACCCTCGTCAAGGAACGGTGCTGCCAGGGTACATGGCCAGTTGCTGGCTCCATCCATGAGCTCCTTGGTGTTGTTGAAGCACTGAGTAGCCTACCAGACCATCTTGCTGAAGAGAAAATCGCTTGGTGCCATGTCCAGGCTGTAAGGGGAGTGGTTGAAAATGTCCCAAACTGCTCAAGTAAAGCCTTTGTGCGAGCAGCAGTGTGGGGCTGCGTGTTGTGATGCAGGATAATGACGCCACAAGTGAGCATTCCGTGCCTTTTGTTTTGGATCAACAGACGAAGCTTCTTCAGTGTTTCACAATACTTCTGACATTGTGGTCCCTAGAGTCATGAATTCCGTCAACAGAATGCCCTTGCGGTCCCAGAACAGTGTAAGCATCATGTTTCACTGCGAAAATGTTTGCTTGAATTTTTTGGGCTTATTTGGAGAATGAGCATGCATCCACTTTATTTTACTGTTACTTCGTATCTGCATTCACGAAATGAACCCATATCTCGTACCCAGTCCACACTATTGTCAAGAAATGCATCCCTTTCTTCCCAGTAGCACAGAAGGAACGTCAAAGCTGAGTTCATTTTTTGAGCTTTGTGAACACCAGTCAGTTGCTTTAGTTCCCATGGTAAACAGAATTTGTGGTAACTAACTTCTCTGTGTCAATTCGAAACAGACTAGTCTTAGAAATTTGTGGAAATTCTGTACAAAGATCTGAAATTGTGAAACTGCATTTTCCCACTATGAATTGGTCGACTTTTTGAATGAGCTCATCTGTCACACATGAATGTCGTCCTTGTCCACCCTCGCCATGTACATCTTTACGCCCATCTCTGAATTTCCTGCACCAATCCCTCACAGAGCTGTCACTCATAACGTTATCATCATACACACAACACAATCACACTTTTACCTTCTGCTTGAAGAAAATGAATCACACCAGGAATTTCACAGCTGGCAGGAAAGGCAAATAACAGCATCCATGTTTATTTGTTCACAATTCATGAACCACTGAATAAATGTGACTCGGTTGATGTGTAGTGAACCAAAAGACTACTGAATTATGCAAACAATGAACCGTGTCACTATGGCATCCTATTTATTTTTACCAGCCAATCGGAGGTTGATTTTGGAATAGCCCTCGTATGCACTATGACTATAGACTGAGACAATAGAACAGGCATGTGTGCAATGAAAATGATCCTTTGCACACAGGCCGTACTGAATACAAATTTTTTTACGCTAACATAATGAGAGATCATAAATAAATATGTGTGATAGTCACCTTTGAATGTCTTCTTTTTAATTTTTGGAATGCTCAAACTACCATGACCATGGGGAGAATCTGAAACTGTGGCTGCCATCCTTCACAAGTTTTTCTGTCCGCACTAAACCAGTCAACCTGTAATTTAAGAAAAGCTAGTCGTAGTATCATTTCACACCAACACCAATTTGTTAATGCATAACATGACAAGACCGATTTGTCAATGCCTAACATGACAAGACTGATTTGTTAGTGCCTGACATGACAAGACCAATTTGTCAATGCCTAACAACCACCTTACTATGCACCTGAACAGTATCCTTTTTCTTCTTCCCTTCATCTCCCATTGAAGCATATGCTCTCGACCAACTCAAGTCATGCCCTCCTATCTTTTACTATGTCCTGCAGCTTCCTCCATGTCTTCTTCATTTTATTCATTTGTCTCAAATTCTCTTTATGTGTGCTATGACTCCTATTTTGTCGGTCCTGCACATTCAAGAAGGACTTTCTAGGTATACTACTATCAGGTTTTCTCCATGTTTGTCCTATCCAGCGCCAGCATCTTTTTCACACCTGATGATTTGTTGGAATTCATCTAGTTCTCTCCTTAAGCTTTGTATTTATGATCATGTCATTCTATTTTAGTCATATTCTGTGCAGCACCGGTTAATAAACAACTGAATCCAACAACTATATTTCTATGTTTGTTATGTACATATTTCTATTAAATTATTGACTGACATCTTTCTGACTCACGAATTATAGACACCTATGTTTTCATGGGTAGAAATTAGAAAACAAATGTGTGTTATACAAAGGATTTTAAGGTATGCCTAAATGCAAACTATTGTTTTTTAAATAATAGTGGCAGGAAAAGTCCAAGGCTGGTTAGCATAAACTAGGCAACTATACAAGCGGAGAGGTAACATTTTAAAAATTGGAAAATAAAAACAACATCAATCTGTCAGAATAAACAACCAAATCAAGGATCAGAAAGTGTTGGATACCCAGAGCCACCAAAAACTCTGTAGATGAAGACGGTACTTTAGACTTAATGAAACATCTTATGGAAGTATAGGTTTTATCCACAATCTCGGCTTACATACAAAGTGCTTTCAATATTTATAACTTTCAAGCACGAAAATACATGGCTGCATAAGCATAAGAAACTTTATCAGGCGTTCAGAAAGATAGGGATACATATATATTGACAACAGAAGGGATGAAGCGAAGGACTGGGAAATAGATTCTAATATCCATCTGATCAACTGTATGTTGAATTATTTCTGAAGTATGCACCTGAGATCAGTTAAAAAGGTAAGGCAACAAATGTGCAATATATTGTTTTGGTCTTCATTAATCAAATTCACAAAAGGAAAACTGGAAATAAGATGTCACCCAAGAGAAACAACAGACACTAGGGGTCAGTTAGATTTAGAATTAGTATTTACTAATTTATAGAAAGTACAATTTCAAAACATGCAGGTGTGTGGGAAAATGTACAGATGTCCCAGCCATTACCTTAAGAACTGCCAGAACCAAAGTAAAGAACAAATCAACAAGGTGATGGAGCAAGGTACTTCCCAAGGGGGAGTTGTGTCCCAACATTGTCCCCAGCATATGTGAATATTTTGGAAAATTTTTCAGCTAGAGTACACACCTCTTCCTTTGCAAATGTCTAAGCCAGACGGACTTCTGAAGAAAATAATGACTGCAATCCTTATCAGTGTTAGAGAAATGGAAAAATTGTGAAGGCTGGCAGATCACCCTATTTCAGAGGTGTAATGGTTTTCGAAGGATAAACCTAAAGTGAAACAAGGTTGTAGAATCTGCTAAAGGAAAAATTGGAACAGATTCTATAGCTAACAAGTCACCAGCCAACCCAATCTACAATGCACAAACGTTCCCAGCTTGGAGACAACAGTGCCTGTCTGAGATGACCAAACATTTCTGGTATTGAGAAATAATTTTTGAATGAAACAAAGAAAACAGAATGGCCCTAAACTACACAGAAGAACTTTACCCATGCTGCACCTACACTCAAACATGTACAGATGTACACACACACACAAAACTCCTTAGAAACAGGAGGTGGGTTTGTTTTTGTTTTGTTTTTTTAACTTAAAAACTGAAGCAAAACAAAACAGTGACAACTGGAAACCTCTCAAGTAACTTCTTTGGAGCAGAAATATTGCTGGCAGAGAAAAATAAAGTGAAACACGTAGCTTTCTTCACATGGTCATTTGTCTCAAAAGACCAAAAAAATAGGACACAACAAGCAGACCAAGAGCAGCATACCATGGACATAAGGTCACCAAGTTCAAAAAAGTATACAAGAGCATCCGCAGACAAATACCACCCCCCAATACAGAGAAGAATAGACTAAGACACTTGTAGACACACAATCATTCAAGGTTGCCATAAGGAGATATTGAAGAGGCCTTGCCCTGACAGAGCAGCATTCATGCACCAACATAATCATCAGCTACACTGATGGGTCAGTGAAATGCAGGTAATAGTCAGCATGGGCATACACAGCACAAAGAATGGAGGGAAATGCTAAAGAGGAGAGTTGCAAATACATGACAACTGCATCAAGCATGACTATGGAGATCACTGCTATCTCCAGAGCAGCAGGAAAAGAAGACATGATAATCATATAAGATTTGATAAACATTGCTATAGAAAATTGCAAACAGCAGTCTCTATGCTGAATGGGTAGGTAGCATTCGGAAGTCACACCTCACATCACTATCATGGATGTACGCATCCAAACATGCCAACTTAAATGTAAACAAATGTGCTGTCCAGCTGGCAAACAATACGCCAAGCTCGGACAGGGGAAGAAGTTAGCTTTTGCACGGTCAGGTACAGTGCAGAGTCAACGTTTGTAGATGCACTGGGTGGGATGGCCTCTGGGCAGTCACATGCAGCGATGACAATGAAAACGTCTCGATAAATACGCACGACAGGAGAAAAGCGTCCAGGAGTCATGATCCAGATGGACCCGCCCCAAATGTGTGAAGAAGGTAAATAGGTCGAAACATTCGGCAAGGGGGGACCCTTCTGAAGAATGATGGATCCGCCTGTGCCCAAACGGAAATGACACACGTCTAACTTCAGCCTCAAGCTTCATCACACAGGGCTTAAGAAGTGCACGAGTGCACCACGGTGGTACGATCAACATCGCTCTGTCACTGATGTGGCAGGGAGTCAGTAGAAGATCTCAGCCAGGGCAAACCCCACAGTGCGAAGATTATTCAAAATGATTCTTCTGGCGGTGCAACTGAGCACCTTTCTGACGGTCTACGCATGAAGATCAAGTTCCCGTCGGCTTGCGAAAGGGAGGCATGGGGACAACTAGAGAACATCCTGTCCCAAGCATTAGATGAAGAACTTAAAGAAACACCATTGAATGAGAAAATAGAGAAATTCTGAGAAATACCTGCGTCAATTTGGTGGCAGTGAAAGGAAGAAGGCTTCCAGTCCTCAGGTGAGCAGGCAGCAAGAGCTAATCGCTGAGATGAGTGCTCAGAAAAGAACTGCTCGGAAACAATTTAGAAAGGCAGTTGGAAGAGAGAAAGAGGGCCTGCAAGAGATGTGGGAGTACCTCAAAGCCAGTCACAGCAGCCTCTGCCAAGCAGAAAGATTTTGCAGAAACAGGCAAAGGATGCGGAAAGTACATGAGAAATTTGTCGCTAACCATTCCAATTCGCAAGAAACTTCAAAAAAGACATTCCACTCGGAGAAATAGAAGGGCTGGTATTGCCCAAAGAACCTACAGCAGGTTTCAATACCAAGCTTCTGATGTGGAACAAGGTCGTGGCTGTTGTGAAGAAGGCACAAGGTAAGTAGGCACCAGGTCCTAACGGTGTCTCGTACATGGTGTACAAGCGATGCCCAAATGTCCTTATAAGGCTCCACCGGATACGGAGATCCACGTGGAAGTACCATCGAATAAGTCCGGAGTGGAGCCAGACCAATGGAATCTTCAAATCCAATGAACAGAACGCAACAAACATTACCCAGTTCAAGCCAATCTGCCTTCTGAACATCGAGGGTCAAAATATTCTTCTGTCATGACTAGCAGAATCACAACATACCTAATGACAAACGGGTATTTCGACAAGGCATAAAAAAAGTGGCATACTGGGAGTCCTCAGATCATGCTCCCATGATCTGGGAAGCTATCCAGAGAGCAAAGAGCGAAAAGTCAAACCACCACATGGTATGGTTGGACCTGGCTAACGCCTACGGGTCAGTGCCCCATCAGATGTTGTGTCAGGCTCTTAGGATGTACCACGTGCCCGAGGAGATCATATTGATGCTTAAGCAGTATTTCTCCAGGTTCACTCTGTTTCTCTACCTTGGCGTTCACGACCAGATGGATATACCTCCAAATGGGTATAGCGATGAGATGCACGATTTCGCCAGTATTATTTGTCATGGCCATGCAGGTCGTTCTGGATGCGGCATCCGGCAACGTGCAAGTACCGAGACTCAAGAAAGAATGCAGGATGTCGCCACAAAGGCCTTCATGGACAACATGACAATTCTGACACCAGATGAGAGTCATGCACACTGCATGCTCCAAAGGCTAGATCAACTGAACGACAGGTGCAGGATTGAGCTTCAAACCTAAGAAATCGAGAAGCCTGTATATCATGAAGGGTGAGGTGGCGGCAACTGCATTCAAGGTGGCCAACCAGGCAATCCCCATGGTGATAGAGGAACCCGTCAGAGTCTCGGTCGAGTGTAGGATTCTTCTCAGATGGACAAGAATGCAGAGGCGATAGAGAAAAAAGTCAGCAAAGTCACAAGGAAATGGCTGGGAGTGCCACCAGGTATTTCTGACATATCGTTGTACTCAAAGAAGTTAAACTCGTGCTCCTGTTGAAGTCTGTTGTTGAATACAAAGTCGGAAAAGCCAGGCCCGTGATGATGCTGCGCGAGTCCCAAGATGAAACAGTGAGCGGCTCCCAGCCAGTGCTCAAGACAGGAAGGAAATGGAAGGTTGACAAGGCAGTCGAATCAACTTAAAATTTTCTCCATCTAAAGGAAGTGATGGGACACACCCAGTCCAACAGACAAAGCTTTGGCTACCAAAGCAACATGCACTGGTGGTCAAAGGCATCGGTCAGGCAGCGCAGAGACATGATGGTCCAGGAGATTTGCAAGGCGAAGATAAGCGAGTACAGAAGGCGGTGGGTGCAGCAGTCGCAGCAAGGGCAGTGGGTGTCATGTGAGGGAACTCTGCAGAAGTCTCTCTCATGGAACAACTATGGCGCTTGCCACCATTGAGAATAAGCTTCCTTGCCAGATTCAGCTGTTAACCTGGTCAGATTGGGTATATTCGAAGACCCAACATGTCCACTGTATAGTATATGTGGTGCCATAACGAGATTCTCACCGAACTGGCAGCCATAGTGGGTGTAGCTAGACTCCAGGCAAACAAGGGGACCATTGTCAAAGCTGGGTGGATGTGCTTTGTAAAAACTGGACAAAAGCCGAACAGCAGAGTCGATTGCCCCGACAGCCTGCCACCCATCCTCGGACGGAGCTGACAGTACACCTAGTAAATATGTTTAACATTAGAATGTATGTAGGTATATTTAGCAATAGTCGGATTTAAGGCCACAGCCAAATCAGAAACATTTAGCCCATGGAGTTATGTAGTTTGGACGTATGGAGACAACCTAGAAAAATGGTAAGGATTGTCAAAGTGCCAAATCAGCTACAGCTTCCGTTCTATTTCCTTGCACGTTAGCGGCCCAGCCCATCGACATTTTGGTAGCAGTCCAAGGGAACATTTGAAAGTCCTACTGAATTCAGTATCAGTTATGGTTCAATTTTACCAATTAGTTGTTTAACACTAGTAATGCACCGACTGTGGTAAAGAGATTGAACAGCACGGAAGACTGGGTATGTGTAATTTAATATTAATTTATTTGTGTTCGTGTAAGATAATTGTGGTTAATTCTACATTGGATCAAACCAGAAGGTCAATCCTAGAGTATAATATGTACACGGCAAATGCGGGAATAGACGTAAAAGGCTCATAACCAAGCCGTATGAGGAAGGACAAGGCAAAGTTGACAAAATACGGAGAAAGACGAATGTTGCAAAACAGATACTTCAATGCCTGCGCCAAGGAATGGGACAGGTCGGGAGAAAACAGACAGGGTACTGCTCTTGCTGAGGCCCTGCTTGAGATGGGTGTTGTCTGTCTAAATAACGGGACACCCACTAGGCTAGCAATGCGACTGGGGGAACCCTGACAGAACCATCGACCTGGCACTTGTATCCCAAGAGGCGACATCAGACATATGGAGCATTCTTGGAGACCATGGAAGTGACCATCACCCCTGTTCTGTGCTGATACCTAAGTCCAGCACAGTTACGGCTGTAAGAGCCCATAGGGCACTCATTTATTATCGCGACCACTCTTCGCTCTTGGGGCGCCTTAGATCACAGGGAAGATCTAAACCAACAAGAAGAATTTTCACCCAACCACCATGGTGGACACCTGAGGTGGAGAATTCATGGAATGGGGGGGGGGGGGGCTCTTTTACTTCCCAGGCATAGTGTAGCTGGATAATTAGGTCTGCAGCCTATATTGTAGTTGCTGCTGTTCGCCTTTACTTCTATCGCCTGGCCACTGTTTAGAAGTCCAGATCATCTCTGGGGCCTGTACTCTCATACAGCCTAGATTCATACGAGCCATTTAGGTCTCTTCTCCTTCAGTGGATAGTCTTTCATTCAGAAAGTCTACTTGTCGCTACTTTCGTGTGAGATAACTCTAGCATAGCCAGTGACCATGCTACACCAATCTAATTCAAGCATGAAAATTCCCATATTTCCTTCTTAGTGTCTGAAGCGCAATTCCTGAAAGCCATGATCTTTGCCTTTGTCACATCTTCCTCTCCCTTCAGCTTATTATGGGGCCCTAGAAACAACCTCTGTACTTGCTGCCACTTCTATCCTGTCCTCCCATATTTTTCTCTTCAAGCTCATTTCATCTCTGCTGTCCACCATAGCAGTTGTACAAATTTCCCCCTGTAGATCCTTCATTCTTGCTTTCATTTGAAAGCGACTTTGGATACCAGAATACAGTAAGAAAGGAGGTACTTCCATAATCACCTAACATCTTCCATGATGTTCAATTTTGCCTTCCTAGTGACAAGTAACAGATCAATGGCAGTATCTGTTTATTCTGGCATCACTCTCATCCTCATTGGGCCAGCCATTACTAATCAGACATAGTCTGAAGCCACCTACTAAACTTCCTTTCCCACAAATTCATCCCAGTCGTGGGCATGAGCATACAAGGATCCTGCTAACAGACCACTATTCTAGCTCTTTACATCAGTCCTACTGCTTAATGCTAACAAAAGTATATCCAAAAACATATACACTGACCATATCCAAGACAGCATCAGTGGTTGAAAGACAAGGAGACTTTTTTCGGAAATCAGAACATTAACAAGCAAATTCAGACCATCATTACGCATAATAAATTATAGGAATGGCAACAGAAATACATGTAGGTTTCGGATAGGACAGAGAAACCAGGGACCATATCTTCAACATGAGAACCATCTTTGAGAAATGCATAGTACAACCTAGATCTTCATACTTGCTGCCCAGATTACAGTAAGATCAACTGTTCAACATTAGAACTTGTGGAACATAATGTGACATATGGTGTTTGCAACATATTCTTGACCAACAACTGGTTTTAGGTGCACAGGGGAGTAAGACTGATCTGCATCCTCTCCCCATAACTATTCAACATGCAGAAAATGTAAAGGGAAATGTCCAAAATGATGAGGTCAAAGACAATGTTCATCTGTTCATAATTGGTGAATATCCAAATCCACAACTTAGATATGCGAATGACACTATCCTTCTCTCAAATAGTACTAAAAGATTACAAACATTGATACTATCTTTTAAGAGGTAGTCTTTTTCTGAGGACATTAAAAACAAATGGGAGCGGACAAAACTACATGCCAACTAAAGATAATAATCAACAATGAAGAAATTGAAAACATCAAATTCTGAATATCTTTGTTCTATAATGAGGACTGTTCAAAAGTCAGAAGAGGACTGGCTATGGCAAGGCAGAGGTTAAACAGTCATAATTTTAAAAAAAACTATAAGGCACAACACCAGCAAGTAAACATTTTGAGAACACCTTTCCAGTGGCAACATATGGATGTGATTTATGGACTATTTCATGATCACTAAATAAGAAAGTTTGAGCTATTTAGCTTTAATATTACATACTAGTTCTTGTAATAAGGTGAACAAAGAAGAAGGGAAAAACTGATATTCAAGAATATCTGAACACTGAAGGGACCTGGCTCATAAATGGTGTATGTCTCAAACACTGAAATCCGGGATGGTTAACCCGGTCAACAAATGCCCGCAGAAGTCGGATGTGTCGGCCTAACGGCACAAGAACGTAGCTTTGCTGTAAACAGGCACAACGCAATCACATCCGGGAAAAAAAAACTCTGGATGAACACAGAAGAAGAAGAAACACTGAAATACTTTGGCAATATTAAATGTGACTCCGGGAAGGTTAACCCGGTCAACAAATGCCCGCAGAAGTCGGATGTGTCGGCCTGACGGCGCAAGAACGCAGCTCTGCTGTAAACAGGCACAACGCAGTCACGTCCGGAAAAAAAATTCGGATGAACGCAGAAGAAGAAGAAGAAATGTGACTGGCTTGGAAAGGACAATTCTGGAAAAAAGAGGTGGGTGTTGACCAGCATGAAGATGGACAAATGACAATGTAGACACCTTGGGCATCATGCAAGAGAAATAGCAAGACATCAAGAGACTTTTCTGCTGGCTGTGACGAGCAAACTTATGCAAATGATGATATTCCAAGATAAATTCCCAATTTCTGAACGTATTCCCTGAACTACAATTCTGTACGGATTCCACTGACATGTCAAGTAATGAGTGTTTTGTGCCTTTCCTCACAAACATTGCCTGCTCGTTGTATCCCGTCTTAATGAAATGATGTAGCTAGTGCATCCTGGATATTTCAAGGTAGTTATCCAGAAGACAACAGACATCTCACAATAACAATGTAACCCTTGGCATTCCTGTTATTAATTATACGGTACCATGTGGGTAATTATCAGGGTTCTCTGATTCTCAGTCCAGACATTCGCGACTGGATGGATCAATCGGCAAGTGGGTCTAGCAATGGGATTATGACACTATCTGCCATGGTCATGCAGGTGATTCTGGATGTGGCTTCTGGCTATGCACAAGGACCAAAACTCAAGTTAGAAATGCAGGATGAAGCCACTAAAGCTTTCATGGACAACAAGATAATTCTGACACCAGAGGACAGTTATGCCTGCAGCATGCCCCTAAGACTGGATTAACTGGTGCAGGATGTGCTTTAAGCCCAAGAAATAAAGAAGCCTGTCGACTGTGTATGCCTAGGTGGTGACAACAGTGTTCATGATGGAAAGCCGGACAATTCCCACACTGATGGAAGGTCCCATCAAAAGGTCAAAAGTATCAGACCAAGTGTGCGATACCTCGTTGATGGAAAGAGTGCAGCACTGCACGTATGCAAGACAATGGAAAACGAGCTGCAAGGTATCAAAATTAGCATCAGCAAGTTCAAGATTGGGTGTCTCCAATGTATGCCGATTCTTAAACTTATACGACCCGAGTTTAGGAGTAGCACAGCAGAGGCATCAGAAAGGAAGATATCACAAACCCAGAGGAAGTGGCTAGGAGTGCTGCCAGGTCTGCCGGATGTAGCGCTGCAAGAGGGCAAGGCTCATGCTTTTGTTCAAGTCCATCATAGAGGAATACAAATTCAGAAAGCCAAACTTGCAATGACACAACACAAATCCCCAGACGAAACAGACCATTAACTCCCGACTCATGCTAAGAAAAGGAGGGAAGTGGAAGGTTGACTGCTTATAGACCATTAAGAGACACACTAGTCCATTAGACAAGGTGTTGGTCATCAATGCAATGTACAGTGGTAGTCAAAGATGTCAGGGAACGCTTAGTTGTCCAGCACATCCATGAATAAATGGACAACAAGAGAGTACAAAAGGCTGCACAACAGTCACAGCAAGGCCAGTGGGTGTCATGGGAAAATACACTGCAAAGGTTCTTGACATTGAACGATGTATGGCACATGGCACCATTACAGCTAAGCTTCGTTGTCAGATCACTTTGTTATGACCTAGCTACCAACCTAGTTAAACAGGGTAAGTCCAACTACCTGACATGTCCTCTGAGAAAGATGCAGATACTCAAAAATGTACTGTCTGCCAGCAGGATAGCTCTTGGGCAAGGCCGAGTGACATGTCCTCTGAGAAAGATGCGACTCAAACATGTACTGTCTGCCAGCAGGATAGCTCTTGGGCAAGGCTGAGTGACATGTCCTCTGTGAAAGATGCAGATACTCAAACATGAACTGTCTGCCAGCAGGATAGCTCTTGGGCAAGGCCGAGTGACATGTCCTCTGAGAAAGATGCAGACACTCAAACATGTCCTGTCTGCCAGCAGGATAGCTCTTGGGCAAGGCCGAGTGACATGTCCTCTGAGAAAGATGCAGATAAACATGTCCTGTCTGCCAGCAGGATAGCTCTTGGGCAAGGCCGAGTGACATGTCCTCTGAGAAAGATGCAGATACTCAAACATGTCCTGTCTGCCAGCAGGATAGTTCTTGGGCAAGGCCGAGTGACATGTCCTCTGAGAAAGATGCAGACACTCAAACATGTCCTGTCTGCCAGCAGGATAGCTCTTGGGCAAGGCTGAGTGACATGTCCTCTGAGAAAGATGCAGACACTCAAACATGTACTGTCTGCCAGCAGGATAGCTCTTGGGCAAGGCCGAGTGACATGTCCTCTGAGAAAGATGCAGACACTCAAACATGTCCTGTCTGCTAGCAGGATAGCTCTTGGGCAAGGCTGAGTGACATGTCCTCTGAGAAAGATGCAGATAAACATGTACTGTCTGCCAGCAGGATAGCTCTTGGGCAAGGCTGAGTGACATGTCCTCTGAGAAAGATGCAGATACTCAAACATGTACTGTCTGCCAGCAGGATAGCTCTTGGGCAAGGCCGAGTGACATGTCCTCTGAGAAAGATGCAGATACTCAAACATGTACTGTCTGCCAGCAGGATAGCTCTTGGGCAAGGCAGAGTGACATGTCCTCTGAGAAAGATGCAGATACTCAAACATGTACTGTCTGCCAGCAGGATAGCTCTTGGGCAAGGCAGAGTGACATGTCCTCTGAGAAAGATGCAGATACTCAAACATGTCCTGTCTGCCAGCAGGATAGCTCTTGGGCAAGGCAGAGTGACATAGTGCCACAATAAGGTACTTCATGAGCTAGCAGCCACAGTGGACGTAGCAAGACTCCAGGTGAACAGGCGGACCATTGGTAGGGCTGAGCGGATATATTTTCTTAAGCTGGGTAAAAACTGGAGGTTAGAGTTGACTGCTCTGCAAGCACAGCAACATGACAGACTCATAGCTGGTGGTGAGACCTAAGAGGCTGTGACAGATATCCTGAGGTAATCCGGAGGATTCATCCTCTGACAGCTCAGCAGCTTATGCAATAACTAAATGAGCTATATCCAACGACCTGACATGTTCTCTCAGTATGAAGATGCAGAAGGTCAAACATGTACTATCTGCTTAAGGATAGCCCTTGGAAAAGGCTAGTCATATGGTACCGCAATAAGATTGAGGAGTCACACACTTTAAGATGGAAAAGTACAGTGACATAGTCACAAGTCTGAGACATGACTTCTATACCATCACCAGAGGTGAGCGCAATAGGTTTAGTTTCGAACCCCATATACAATGTGTTGGAAGTAGTTAGATCTATAGGGACAGTCGAGTATTTGAGCACCAAAATGACTGGATGAGACAGTGGAGAAAGCCTTACGCTGGTTATAAAGCAATTGAAACAATGAGTTCAACAAATCTATGCAGTAAGATGGTAGGCTTAAAAAAGCTTAAAACAATTTTCCACACTTAAGAATTCATCAAAACATGACCACTGGGCTGGCAGGCAAGCGAGCTAGCCACTGCACCACTGCAGGTCTCATAAAGCAACAAATAAATTATGATGAGTTGCTTCACATAATAAGAGTTAACATGATAATAAATTAAATGATGAGCTGCTTCACATAATAAGAGTTAACATAATAATAAATTAAATACCCTTAATGAAGTTCAGATTCACAGCAAGAAGATTCACTGCATTAAATATGATGAGTTGCTTCACATAATAAGAGTTAACATAATAATAAATTAAATACATAATAAATTAAATACCTTTAATGAAGTTCAGATTCACAGCCAAATGATTCACCGCAGATCCATGGTAATATCACACCATCTGAGTTTAACGAGCAGAGATCCTATGAATATAAATGAAACATTATTTGCAAATTAATTAGAATTGTATAACAATTCATTTGGTTCGGCTAATGGTGGATTACTTTCACTGGACATGAAAAGTGTTTCAGCTTCCTCCCACATACTAAACCAACAATAGGCACTGTATAATGGTATGAAGCATGAAAATGCACAAAATCAGTGTCCGTAAGCTGAGGGGGAAAACAAGTTAAAGTCAAACGCCCAGATTACCAAGGTAGCATTAAAAATGTAATTACTAATTTAAAAAGTAACAAATTCCACATGATTTGAATTGCTTTATTAACAAACATACAATGCAGTCACATATTTGAACACTGACATCAGAATTTCTTAAATAAAATTAATGCATCAATAGCATTAAAACCATCCACAGAAGATGTAAACACACTATATATTTACATGCAGGAAATAATGCAGTAATTAAAACAAAATCTTATGTTAATACAGCTGCTGATTTACAATACACAAATAAAATACCTGCATGCGCACACAGCGTACCTAATGTTTCCAATGTTTTCTCAAATCGCTTTTGACTTGTTCATGGATGTGTTGTGTCTGGCATATGCTGCATTTGCTGTGCACACACTGCACTCTAACATATGTGTCTCTGTGTGTATGGTACAACAGACCCTAATACATTCTTTGTTTAATACAAACATAGTTAGTTAGTTAGTTAGTCGCAGTTCCAACTTCACAGCAACGGGTCGTCCCCATTATGCTCCATTC
Organism: Cepaea hortensis; assembly: GCA_963921405.1. Classification (NCBI taxonomy): domain Eukaryota; kingdom Metazoa; phylum Mollusca; class Gastropoda; order Stylommatophora; family Helicidae; genus Cepaea; species Cepaea hortensis. The sequence goes on along the minus strand of OY992880.1, from coordinate 128,332,526 downwards.
CTGTGCCAGTGAATATCACACAAAACGCTCCCCACTGCCCAATGTGAAAAGTGGAAAAGACAGGAGTCTCGATAAACAACAGCCCGCACAGATACACTGTGCATAATGCTGCCGCCAGAATGTCAACACAATAGTCCCCCACAAAACACCCAGTTTATCTCTGATGGAATCGGCAGTCATTTTCCCATCTGGATGTTTCCTAGATGTTCACCCACACAGTCCACGAAATACAGTTCATCGTCGATGGCAGTGGCAGTCAACCAGAAGCCCAGCAGCCACGCATTTCTGCATAAGGCAAAAACCAGTCAACTCTGGGACATAGCCATCTGCCATCGCTCCCAACATGCAGTCACATTCCAAAAGACCTCGGGCAGATTCAAAAGCATTTCACACGAAACTCACAGCTCACAGTGTCGCGCCACGCACTCCCTCAGTAGCAGGGCGATGGAACCATCAAGCCTCCTTAGTCGCCTCTTACGACATGCGTGGTAGGCTGCAGTGTTGCTATTCTTTGCTTACCTTATGGGCCCCGGCAACACACGGGAGTTAATACAAACATAAAAATGATCAAACTTTACCACAATATGCAGACTTCACCAAGAGACCATAAATAAGTATTCCTCCCAGATCGATCTGCCTCTTCCCCCACTGATCTTTCTAGTCATCATGTTTTCCAATGATTCCTCTCTTCTGAATCACAATCAGATCCTTGAAATATTTTTGGACCAGAATTTGCTTATGGCATGAGCTTTGTCTTCAAGACTTATGTTTGTATCTAAATAAGCCATGTCTTTCCTAATCAGTAGTAAGGCGTCGCTTAAAAGTCGACAGGGTCGACTTCATTGCACCGGGTCTTATCCCATATGACTCAGTCTCTTTCTGCAGCACGGAAAGCGTCGCACAAAGCATGAACTCCGTAGCTCTAGCGACGACCCACAGGAGTCTCCGAAAAATTTAACTTGTGAACCGAAGGACAAGACCCGGAATCGAACCCACAACCTTCGGAGCCCGAGTTAAACGGCTTGACCACTTCACCACGAAGACTCCCTGTAGTAAGACGTGATTTTGCCAAACATTTTCCTGAAAGTCTTGCATTCATTTCTGAAAGTAAGAACTTTTCAGATCAATCTTTCCTTTTTTCAGTTCCTTGATGAAAGGCTCAGTCACAAAACCAAAGTTTCATGACTAGTGACATTTTTTTTGCATCCACATTTCTTCTTCTCCTGCGTTCATCCGGAGTGTTTTTATTTTCATATGTAGTTGCATTGTGCCTGTTTACAGCAGACCTGCGATACTTGCGCCTTTTAGCCGACACATCTGATTCTGCGGGCATTTGATAACCAGGTTAACCTTCCCGGGCATCCACGTTTAATTTCATAAATTCACTAGTGTAAGGCTGCTGATCTTTTCTTTCTTTATAAACCACCTCATAGTAGCATATGTAAGAGTATACAGGCCGGTAAACAAGAAGGGAAGTATCGGCTCATCAGTCTGATATTGCTGAAGGCGAGGACCCATTTGTTTACTAAAGGCAACAAATAAATGCTATCGTAGCTGGTAAAATCATGAGTGTGCTGCCTTGGAAACTTATGATTCTGTCTGTTGCTGTGTCATTTCCTTTTTTTAATGGTGCAAAAGTACTTTTGTTACAACTTGACAATGTTTCCAGGGTTTCTGAAACTTCTGAATTTTCAAGCCATCAGTGAGAAGAAAACTTCAGAGATGCTTGTGTACTTTCCGATGTCTTGAAGTCGTCTGCACATCTTTCTTCATAGAATGCTAAGAGAAAATGCAGGATGGGTTAACATAATGGCACAGAAGGAGACTGATAATTGAATGTAAGAACACAATGGAGAGATGTTTGTGCAGGAACATGATCACATGTGCCACCTGACATGACACATGTTGATAATGTCTGCATCAATTATCCAATGCCAATAGTGTATATTCTGTTTTCATTGTTGAGCCAAACATCAATCCCATAGATAAACAGCATATCTGACATATAAATAGAAGAACTATTACAAATGTAATCTTTCGTCTTTGTTCAGGCATATGTGCCATTATATCATTCTATAATTTACAGACTTATTACTCAAATTTAGTAATTAACTCCTAACTACTTTAGGTGTAAGTATGAAGTTGAAGACCCCCATACACATTACCATAAGCTCATGGCATAATTTGGCAAGGTGACCAGCTCTGGCATAATTAACTGAGGCAACCAGCTTCCTTCCTTAATATTACTCAACATTGTCACGTAAAAAGTAACTAAAAAGTTAGTAATATATACAAAACTGGCTTTAGCAAAACTACAACAAAATGTAACAAAATCTAAGCTAATGTCTGGTTTCTTCTTCTTCTTCTGCGTTCATCCGGAGTTTTTTTATCGGATGTGATTGTGTTGTGCCTATTTACAGCAGAGCTGCGTTCTTGCGCCGTTAGGCCGACACATCCGACTTCTGCGGGCATTTGTTGACCGGGTTAACCTTCCCGGATGTCTGGTTTGAAAAGGCCAGACTTGATTAAAATTAAATAAGACACATTGCAGAAGATGGCCATGTGCTACAAACCAGTTCAGCGGTGAATAGGAAAAGCCAAAACACAGTATTCACTTAAAAAACTCCTTTGCAGACATTGCTAGTAAATATCTCGAAAGATAGTGTTCTTGTTTGGCTACACCTCTTTTAACTTGCTGTTCTTGCAGTCTGACCATGGTTGTAAATTCAGTCATCACTTGGTTCTCGCAAACGACATACCTCTCGTAGAGCATTCAGTATATCAGCCTGGTCCATGACTCATCCGCCCTACACAGTAGCCTTACCTGCTAGCATGTCAGCTTTTTCCATTTCCTTGTAAACTGTATGCCCTGGCACGAAAATGAATCTAATCTTTGCCAAACGTGACCGCTCCAGAGACAACAACCACTGTCTTCGGAACCACCCTATCTCCATCTTCCTGAGCATACTCATTCAATCGGCTACTAATCTAAAACAAACAATAAAACAAATAGTTTTCAGCTACTAATCTAAAACAAACTACTTGTTTTATTGCATTTTGTTCCCTAAGTAACTGATTATGTGTCGGGTTACATTATCTACTCCACTGTGAGAAAGACTAAAGTGGATCCACAATGTAGGAGTGTATACTGACTGCACTAGTAAAACAAGTAGTTTGTTTTCGCCTGCTAATCTAAAACAAACTACTTGTTTTATTGCATTTTGTTCCCTAAGTAACTGATTATGTATCTGGTTACATTATCTACTCCACTGTGAGAAAGACTAAAGTGGATCCAGAATGGAGCGTATACTGACTGCAGTAGTAAAACAAGTAGTTTGTTTTCAGCTGCTAATCTAAAACAAACTGCTTGTTTTATTGCATTTTGTTCCCTAAGTAACTGATTACGTGTCTGGTTACATTATCTGCTCCATGGTGAGAAAGGGAGTGGATCCAGAATGTAGGAGTGTATACTGCCTACACCGGTGTCACCCCAGCAATGTGATGAAGTACATACCTGAACGATGTCAGTGAAGTCTAAGCATGCACTGGCACTGACTAAGGCCTATATGCAGGTCAGCAATGATGACAAACAGCTGCAACTGTAACCTGAATTATATCAAAGGGGATGTGAATAAACAGCGTAAAGTCATAGAATGGATACATAGAAAGTACCCATGGGCAGGTTACCACAATCAATCAAATTGCATGGGTCCAGGAATGAACTGACAGTGGCAAAAACAAGCAACCTCCATCATGTCGCCATCACATTGGGCAGTGTCAAGCGATGTTATGGATAGTACTAACATTTCAAACACTACGACAAACTGCTACTGGAAGAAAAGAAATAACAAACAAACCTGTTAATTATTGCTAGATTTTGGATTTCAATATGGTTCTGACAGAAAAGGTCACAGAAGTTGAACATAAAATGTTTGCAACTGGTATTACTGAAGCAGCATGTATACTGCAAACATTTTCTGACAAATAAGGAACATTTGGGGCTTGTCTGGAGCACTATGTCTATTCTGTATTAGAATGAATACATAATTTTTTTAAGGCAAAATGCGAAGCAATAAGTATTAAATGCTTGCTATAAATGATATTTAAACATTTTAACAATGGGGAGAATATAACATGTCAAAAACTTTAAAATTGTCTTACATGCATACACTTAATGACAAAAAATAACATGGTAAAAATACATGTTTTGTCCAACAAAAACATGTATATTTTTCATGTTCATGGTGATTACCTATGAAACTAAAGATTCATATATAAAAGATGCCACATTCAAACTTTATATGCATATGCAAATGACAATGACCATTTTTAGTGCTATTTAACACTACTAAGAATAAATAACGCTGACATAACATATTACATGATACACTGAAACAGCAAATCATTAAAACAAAGACAGCAGCCAAGGCTTCGGCGAGGCAAAATGAAGACAACTGACCGTGGCCCTCCAAGTGTTGATGTAAATTCACATTGGGCACTAGAACACTCCACTGAAACAGAAACAAAGGCAATAAAGACAAACTGAGTACAAGTTTTACGTTTATTTTGCTTAAACGTAAACAAATGACTCTACTACCAGTTGCAAAAGAGAGAAAACACATACCACAGCGCCCACACAAAACTGAAATATAACAAACATAAATATAGTTACTATCATTAAGTTAGTTAACGGTAACATTTTAAAGATAAAGTTGCAGACAAAGTTTGAAAATGGCATATATTAAAAAAATGTTCAACCATTTCCTGTTTAAAATAAGATTCATATAAAGTATCTCATAGTGAAATAATTCTATAAAATGTTACATCAAACACACCTCAAAATTGCATTTTGTAATGCTCATTGAAAGTAATATAATGAACACTTGTAAAGTTAGTGTTTGCTCTACTGAGTATTCACTTTCTTTAACAATTAATGTTAACAGTAGTCATTCTGAAAACAGCCATATCAAGCACTGTAAACTTTTACACCAATATACTATATCTTCTTTTGTCCAGACCATTGAACTGATTTATTGGAGGAGTCCACTGAATTCAATTTCTGGCATTTGTATTTGTTGCCTTTATAATCCAGTCTACAGTCAATTCGACACAAAGTTGACATAAGACATCCTTGTCACACTCCTGTTTCAATTTCAAATGTATCAGTCACCTCTCGAAAACAAATACTAATATGCATTTCATGTCTTTATATGGTGCCCTTGTTAAGAGAATGATTTTTAATTACCTAATGAATAATGATTAAAACATTTTGTTCTACAAGATCAGTGTTTAAAACAAAAATAAAAATTCAAGATGGCTGCCAATCAAATAGTATTCTGTTTAAATTGTTGCTCTGTTCAAATTTAAGTTCAACTGTGGACAAAATGAAACCACGGCTACCATAAACATTTGAGTCAAATGTGCACTATACAATTAGGTACACAATTTATATTTATAAAATAAACTAATGCAATACATTTTTAGGTCTTCATCCACAAGCATTTCTGCAATATACTCACCATTGATTCATTCCATCCAGCAATGTCAGCAAAATTACTTTCAAATTAATAAACTCCCCAAAATATTAGAGCAAAGAGCCCATTTTACGCCGTGAACGTTGAACATTATGACGAATATTCAACTCCGAATCCCGATATAATCACGTTGGCGATACCAAATAAACGGTCGGTATCTTATGCGACGGCTGAATTTATCAAATACAATTAAATAACAAACAGAATCCATGAAATTAATTCTGAAACACGTTCGTCAACACAGTGAACTCATAATGTTCGAGCAATAACACTAACTTTGACATTAACTATAAAATATCCCTGTACATACTTTGTAAATACTTGTCTAGTGAAATGGTCCTGCTTGCTTGATCTGGAACAAATGGGCATCAAAATCATCTCTTCCATAGACTTCCGACCTTGGTTTGTTGTTAACTCTAACGGATCTTGTTAGTCTCTTTGTGTAGCCGGACGACAAATATCAAATTGTTGCAACAAAAAATAACAAGGCGATGAAGTAAATTGTTCGCAGTTTGGTTGCAACACGTGATAAATGTGAGAAACCAAATCGTGCTTTCGATTGAAAAAAACGAGATGTCCAGTTTTTACTTTTGTCTCCCTGCCTTGTTTATGATCGCAGACACAAGTGCGGCCCAGCGCGAAATGCCGGGGAAAAGACGTTGGCGGGTAACCAATGGCGTGCTGGTTTATTTCGTTGACTGTTCACGGCCAGCCAATTATATCACAGCTTACGGCCTGTGGCGGCGTGATCAGTTATCGGCGTCTGCAGACAAGAATAGTACCAAAACTAGATACATATAACAGCCTTGGCTGTTCCTTTAGCACGTTTTAAATTGTTTACTGCAAATTACTGACTTCAGGGAATATGCTTATGACACATTTCACAGTAATATATTGGAACAGGATAATGCATTTATTACGAATACTTGACTGAAAGTAGTCCCAGTTCACATGACTGCGGCGGAAGTCACAATGCGGCCCTTCTTCGGCGGCCTAGATAGAAAGGGGGGAGGATGAAACCGTCGAAGGCCGCACCCAAACTATTAATTGTTACATTCTTCAGGATGGGTTGACTAACCCATTATGTGATGCCAGCAATCCAGCGACATACAATCGTTGCACTAAGATGGAACGAAAAACTTAAAGTCAGTGGAATCAGAAATGAATTCAACATCGATGCTCGTGACCACGTACACTGTTCTAAACAGACGCCCAAGCCTCAGCTGTAGCAGGAAGAACGCCATGGACAACTAAGAAGCCGTTTGCCCTGTTTGCTGTAACCTAGTTTCCACACCACGCTACATGTACGCGTTAAGTGTAAGTACAGTACTCAGTACCATTGCCATTCAGTTGTACGTCGTAAATCATGTTTCATGTTGTTAATTTGGTTTTATTTTTACTAAATATGACACTGTGTTAACGTGATCGGGGAAGTAGAGATTAGTGCTCTGAAACCTGCTACAGTGCTATGCATGTGGTAAAACAAAATGGCGACTAAAGACCATAAAGAAATATAACGAAGAATAACAGCCAACCATTAGTGCCATTAGAAGCATGACACTGCAAAAAACGCGAGACTAAGGAGTCTGGATCGCCGTATTTGGATAGCAATTTATTGTAGACAAAGATGGGAGAACAGGTAGAGATACAAAAGGGTAAGAATACACAGGACAAGAGCAGCCTTAATCATTATCATGTACCTGTTGGTAAATAAGGATGGATCACCACTCTTTGATAAGGTCTGAAATTAATTATTTATTTCTGATAGTTTAGCTAGGTGTTGCAGGCAAGTAGATGTGTAATTAAAAATATGACTTATTAAAATTTTTCTTTTTTTTTTCCAAATTTTGTTTTAGATATCCAGATAAGGGCATGTGGAATGCTTGATACATTACTTCATGGACGCTGGCAGCCTGAACATGTGAAAGCCTGGCACAGACATGCAACCGCTGTGATTTGGTGACAGCATGCACACTTCCTTTACCTGCTGAAGAAGATTGATCACTTAATGTGGTTGCCTAGACTGCTGGTCAACGCAATGAATTAATAAATAAAATAATGTTCAATCCTTTGCCCTTTGTGTACACATTTGTTTGAGAATTTTTTTTAAAATAGTTCATGCTTAATTTATTAATTAAAATATTGCAATTTGTGAGATATTGTTTAAAGAAGAACAGCATAAGAGCCTAGCTGTTGTTATTGTAGTAGTGGGTTGCAGATGTAGATTGGCAATGTTAAGGTTACACAGTATTTTTAAAACATGGCATAACAGTAGCAAGCAAGGTTTTTGAGAGAATGCATATTTCTTCTGGCAACTGGATGTCAGTCCTGGACCATTTCGCAGTCACTAAAGAAAATCTGGGCTTTTGAACTTAAATGTTATAGAAAAGTTCTTAGAATATTGTGAGCCAAGAAGAACAATACTGACATTCTACAAGATCTGAACAGCAGAGAAAACTGGTTCGTGTCTCGGAACTTGAAATACTTTTACCCCATTGTTACGGAAGCTTGGAAAGAACAGTGACTAAAGGCATGGTTCCTTGTAGAAGAGACAAGGGTCGGCTAGCATTAAGGTGGACATAAATTTGGGAACCAGTTGAGGCCACTGAAAGAGTTACATAAATAAACATGTAGTATTATTTCGCACTCATAGAAGGAGAAAGAAGCAGAGACTGGAGGACGCACTAGACAACCCTGGGATTCAAACCTGTCACCTCCAAATGGCAACAGTGCCTCGCAGGAACATGTATACTTCGATGCATGACCAACTAGACACTCCTTTAGGCACGCCTAGACGCACTTTGGAGTGTCTAGTTGGTCATGTGTCGTCAAAGGACACTTGTTCCTGCAGCGAGGCGCTGTCATCATTTGGAGGTGACAGGTTCGAATCCCGGTCGGTAACTATAGCTTTCAAATTTTATGTTGTCTAGTGCATCCTCTAGTCTCTACTTCTTTTTTCTCCTTCTGTGAGTGCCAAATAATACTATATATGTTTATTTATGTAACTGTTAAGGTGGACATAGGGCATTGTAGATACTTTATGAATGAGGCAGGATAAGTGGCAAGGGGTCAAGGCATTTCAGTGGGCCATGATAAAAGTCTGCAAAGAATCTGTTGCATGATGATGTGTAGCCTTTAGAAAACCCATTCTGCAAGGATATCTTTATTATTTAGTCTCTGTGTTTAGTGGGAGCCACAGCACTGTAGTGGCTAGATGCTGGCCCGGGGTCAGGTTCAAATTCACACCTAGGCAGATTTCTAAAATTTACTTGGTAAATTTACCTAGGTAAGCCTAGCATGATTAAAATGTTGGAAAACATCAACATTGATGGGAAAGACCTTGGAATAATAAACACTATATACTGGAACCAATTAGCAGCAATTAAAATGGGAAAGAAAAAGGACAATTAAAGATAGCATGACAGGGATGTGTTTTGTCACCGGATTTCTTCTCCCTCTAAAGCGAAGTAATAATGAGAGAGATCCAAAACAATCCAGAAATATTGATTAGAGGTTATAGTATAAACAATATACGCTATGCAGATAACACATTATTGGTGGTGGATAATGCAAACGATCTACGACAATTATTGGACATTGTAGTAACAGAGTGCAAAGAAAGGACTCTCCTTGAATGTCAAGAAAACAGTAACAATGGTGATTTCAAAGAAAAAGGTGACACCAAAATGTGAAATAGAAATAGATGGGACAATTCTTAACCAAGTGGATAATTTTAAATACCTAGGGGCATTTATAACATCAGATGGAAGGTGCACAACAGAGATTAAGAAGAAAATGGGGCAAGCAAAAGCTGCATTTCAGAAAATGAAAAGTATCATGCAATAAGTCACTATCATTAAATGTAAGAGAGTGCAGAAGTGCTGTATAGAACCTGTTTTGCTGTATATTAGTGAATCTTGAAATGTAAGTGGGGAAAAAAAGGAAGAACTTTGAGGCAACAGAGACAAAGTTATAGAGACTGAAAACTTAAGACAGAAAACCAAGATTTATTGCATACATATGTTCTATAAACACTTTCTATAGTCATCAGGGACAGGTTATGATCATACAATTTATCAAATAGTTTTTAAAATGTTATGAAACCACTGGGTAATGTGAAATTTTTATGATACCACTAAGAATTACAATTTTTAAAACCACTGTAGTGACATAGCAAATTTGAAATTGTCATATAAGGTAATGAAATCTAAAGCCTTTTATTAGGGGTGTGTTTTTTTTAATATGTTACCTCCATCATAAACCTAATGTTGTGATTATCCATAGAATAATTCTTGGGAAGTAAATCTGCTGGCTTTTATTGGATTGCACAAATTATAACAGCAAATTAAATATTAATTGATAATGAAACTACAACTGCACAGATCCATCAACAGCTGTTTTATCTTGTGTCATCATTTGATGTCTGTTACAACTGCACACACAGATGAGCTTATCTGAAGTCAGTGTTTCATGTTATATATGGTTGATTATAAAATTTAGATACTCATACTTTTAAGAGTCGCTGTGTTACAAATTTGAACACACATATACTATAGGATGTATTTTTAATGACTGGTGTTTTTGAAAATATTGCCGTTCCAAGTTTTGTATTCACCCTCTGTGGAGTTATGCAACATAAAAGAAATACAAAACTTGGAACGGCAATATTTTCAAAACACCCACAGTCATTAAAAATACACCCTGATCATCCGTAGCTTGTTCTATTGTGTTATTGTTTGTTCTTTGTCCATCAAGAATGATGATGACCATTCATTTCATCCAGTGGGGTATCGTTTGATATTGTCTATTAGAGCTGCACACATTGATCTGTAGCTGCTTGCCCTCTTGTATCATTTGATATTATCTCTGGTTGATTATAAGTACACTCTACCAGTCATTGTATGACAGGCTGGAACACATCCACACTGAGAATTATCCCAGCATTCACTAGGTTCCTGATGTAAGCACGGTGGTCTCGTGTTCAAATCGCTATCCAGGCTGACATTTTCACAGAATTGACGGGCTGCCAATTTGACCCTGCCATCAAGGTCAGATTGATCTAAACATGGCGCTAGCACCATATTCGCAATACGCCTGATGACATCATTAGGGCCATTTTAATCTTATTAACAGTCTAATTAGAAATATGTTTGGATTTCCCTTAGTGCGGTGTAATGTTCTGGTCCAGGCCAAAGACTAGATGCAGGTGACCAATGATGATTGTAGCTTACGTTAAAAATATATCGCTGTCAGGTGCCATATTGTTAAACAAAAGAGAGCATGGTTCGCCATCTCACATAATCCAAGGGTCAAGCAGATCAGTGTTCTTGCTCCGATTATGCATGTCCCCAAGCCATCCAGCTATTTTATCTCTTCGCCTTCCGCCTGCTCCTTTCCCCGTCAATTTTACTTGTCACTACATTTTCAAGTCTATCCCCATGTCATGCCCAAAAATGTTGACGGTCTACATCTAATTTCTGTAATCAGTTTACGTTTTTCATCCGCTTTTTGATGATCTACCTCTGGCCACCCATGTTAATCTGCGTCGCATTTCGTCTGCTTTCGGTATTATTTCAAAGAATAGGCTGTGGAGTAAAAATACGCACGATGTTAAAGGTATGCATATTAAGTTATGGCTGTCATGGGCGGGACAGGCTGAGAATACACTTAACAGATTGTCAGCATTGAAAATATCCACACAAAGGAAAAGGATTGCTGTATACGCAGAAATACAATACCATGTTCATACAACTTTTTGCGGTAAAGGAATCCAAGGAAGAATTAATTGATTTAGAAATCGACATCGCAGCATTCGGGGTATTCCCATAAACGCCCCGTCCCCATCCTCATCAGCCAGCGAAGAGTTCCAACACCAATAGTTCCAGTATCCAAGGAAGGAAAAGAAAATAAGTGCAGCACCAAATACTTGCCAACTCTAGACAGAAGTCATCAGCAGTAAAAGTCTAATTGGTGAGATTTAGAGAGCAGAACAGAGCCAATACCCAGTTTGGGAATAAAGGTAAGAGGCCATCGCTACAGCTGTTGGGTGGTTGTCATGAGGACCTGGGTCAATCACTCAGGGGTGGGAGGAGACGACAACTAAATCACAAGAGGAAAACCTTCATAGACCAGATCATCAATGTGGAGCTCATGGAGAAAACTAAACACATTCCTGTGGATCGAGAGGTAAGGAAAAGGCGCTGACGATGGACAGGACTTGCATTGAGTAAACCTGATAATAGTATAACTTGAACTTCCCTTGCCTAGAACCCACAAGTGAAATAACGGAAGGCCAATAAAAATTACATAGAGAAGAGAATTAACTTATTCAGTGCCGAAGGATAATATATTGACAAATGTGACTTCCCATTTGGACAGAGGGACGTCATCGTTTTATTTGTTTTGTTTCATGGTATCTTCCTAAGTTTCAATGCTCAGTGAACGGAAGTTTACATTACAATACTTGTTCATTTGATTGTGTACCATGTTTGGTCCAATCCTACTGTTTGCCTGGCACTGAATCAGTTAATAATAATAGTATTAGGATGAGGCACTTGGGTATCAGTGGTAAAAACTCCGTCGGGGAGCAAGCACGACAGGAGGCTTCTGATCATCAGAAGGTTCCCCCTCGACGAATGTTTCGGCCCTTCTACCTTCCTGATACTCTCAGGGGACGGGCCCGTCTGGGTCAAGACTCACAGACGTCTTTCTCCTGTCGTGAGTATCTATCGAAACTTTCCCTTATCGACTTTGCCGAGGCTGTTGTGTCGGTATCATTGTGAGGTGGAACCTTTCTGGAGAGGGTTTTGCGTTACTGATGTTGTTCTTCTTGGGAGACGGTGACTAATATTGCAGGCAAAGTTGAACCATTTACTGCATATCCTTGTCCCAACTCGTATTGCGCTTGCTCCATAGCCAGCTCGAGGCCTTCTCCGCTGCCTCGCCCAGTCTTTTAAGTGCCCGGGTTCTAGCTTATCCCTTTACACCTAGTTGTTTCAACAAGTTGTATGCAGAGTTGGTAACAAGGCCTCTCGCGCCTATCTCAGTGGCGAAAAGCCTGACGGTATATCCTTCTTGTCTCAGGCTTGCGACCATGTCACTGTATTTCTCCATCTTATAGGTGTGCTGCTCCTCGACTCTTGACTCGAAAGGAACAGTCAGCTCGATTAGTATTAACTGTTGAGTCGACGGAGAGCACACTACAATGTCTGGTTGCAGCTGAAACTTAAGGAATAACGCTAGGTATTTGCCACGGCCCTGCAGATCTATTGTCAGCTCCCAGTCTTCAGCGCCCCCCGAGGATGGATGGCAGGCTGTCAGGACAGTCGACTCTGCTGTTCGACCTTTGTCCAGCTTTAACGAAGTGTATCCACCCGGTTTTAACAATAGTCTCCTTGTTTGCCTGGAATCTTGCTACATCTACTATGGCTGCCAATTCGGTGAGAACCTTGTTGTGGCGCCACATGAATCGGCCTTGCCCAAGGGCCGCTCTGCAGGCAGACAGTACATGTTCTACGGCCTGAGCCCTCTTTGTCTGCGTGTTGCTACACAGGGAATATGTTGGGTCTTCGGATAAACCCCATCTGACCAGGTTAACAGCTGATGGCAGGAGGTCCTAAAGTGATCTGGCAAGGAAGCTTATTCTCAATAGCGGCAAGCGCCATACACATACATCGTTCCACGAGAGGGACTTCTGCTGAGTTCCCTCCCATGATGCCTATCAGGAAATGTCATCATACATTGTTGAACAATCACATTTTAATACCTGCCACGGTTAAGAAACACATGCGCTACCAAAAATACTCTTTCTTCCATTTTCTTCCATATTTAATACCACTGTAGTCGAGATCAATTACTAAAACATCTGTATTGTAGCAGTGATATTCTGAACGTTTAAATGACGCTTGAACAATGACGTAATACACAACTTAAATTACGGTGCGCAAATACTTGATTTCAAAAAGTCCAGTCATTACAAATACACCCTGTAGTTTCTTCATGTGCACCAATCAATGTTTCGTGTGTGACTTATTTCTTACTTTTAGTTCTTCTTCTTCTTCTTCAGCATTCCGAGCCATTGAGGTTCTTTGCTGCAGAGACAATCCGTCTCCATTCGTCTCTCTGGTGGACCTTCTCTTGCCAGTCGTTGATTCCAAGTGCTTGTACTTTTAGTTGGAGTATAATAAACACAGGCTGACAAATGTTCGTTTCACAAGGTATACATCTGACGCCTGTGGGGGTTTTCTCTTGCTATTCTTCCTCTTCTGGGACACGCCCTCAACCAATTCACATCAAGCCGTTAGTTATAGTGTGTGTTATCTCCTGCTGCTCCATCCATATTCTCTCCATAATTTTTACTTTTCTCTAACAATTTAAGAAATTTCGCAGTATTGGCAGTGTTCATGGTGTTCGCCGCCCTGGTAGATCATCTATTTCTGAAGAAACATCACCCAACATCCAGGACAGTATGCTAATGAGGCTATGAACCCCCAGTCACTTCTCTCACCTCTTGACACCTAACCATCTGTGTAGATAATCACATCACTCGAGTGAGCATTGTCTTGAATTAGTTGCTGGATTTCCACTTCCGTGGCCCCTGCTGGCCACTCCCTGCACTCCCGGCTTAATGTGATTATAACTCTGCACAATTCTGACTGCTCCGCTGGCACTCTGACCCACTCCTCTCCACGCCTAATGTTCCCCAAGGGGCACACCTGTCTGATCTTATCCTCCGCCTGAGCCATCCATGATTTCCCTCTTATCAGTCGCTGACCCTTAACTGCGTCCAGCGCCTCATGCAGTGGGTGGTCTGTGTCTGCAGCTACTCTGAGGTATGCCTTCGCCTGCATCACCTTGAGCCTACCAGCAACACTGCAGACCAAGGATGTAACGCATACACACTACTGGGGTGTCTCTAGTGCATCCCAGAATGACCCGCATAGCCTCGTTCTGTATGCGCTCTAACTTCACCAGCTGACTCTCTGAGACAGTGAGCAGACCTAATCCATAATCAATCAGTCTAAAGAAGAAATTGAAGTTACATCCATTCAAGTTTTCCGTTGTAACTCAACTAAAAAACCATTAGATTATCAATGCAGAGTGACCTACTGCATGTGGTTTTAGAACTTTCGTGCTCTAGAAAGTGAGGAAATCCTTGATGTCACTTTCTTCACAGACGAAGCATGGTTTCATCTTTCTGGGTACGTGAACAGTCAGAATGTTCGTCTTTGGGGTGATTAAAATCCCCATGCGTTGTACCTAGCGCCTCTCCACAATCAGTAAGTAGGAGTGTGATGTGTAATCAGTCGTATGCGCTTAATCGGTCCAGTTTTCTTTAATGATACTGTAAATTTTGAAAGTTACCGGACTAACTAACACTCTGAAACCATTCGTAGCCCAACTTTCTGAGCGGGAAATTGAACAAGCCTGGTTTCAACAAGAGGGTGCAACTGCTCACAGCTGTAAACTCACTAGAATTCAAAGATGGAATTTTTGCAAATGGCATAACCTCACGCAGAATTTGGCCTGCGCGCTCTCCGGATTTTATCCCCCTGGATTACTACATCTGGGGTGCACTTAAAGGAAAAGTGTACGAAAACAATCGACACACAATCAATGAGCTTCGGGTTTCAATCGTTAACTACTTTAATAACATTACACTACCCGAGCTGCACAAGGTCTTTGACAACTTGAAAGAAAAACGTATCCATACTTTCCACTAAACCGTGGTGAATATTGCCAACGCCTTTTGTGAATTGAGCTGTAATGTGGAAAACTTTATCCAAAATAAGACAGACTATAGCAGTATATGTTGCATGAACTCCACAGACCCCTACTTCTACGAGTGCAAAACAATACGTGAGTATTTATTTATTAACTGTCCTGATGACCTCAAACGGTTCCCCAATTGATGATTATGAGGAATATAAAACATTTTTTTTTTTTCGCGCGTCGCGCCTTTTTTGCGTCGCGTGGTCATTCATACTTGGAGAGCGCTATCAAGACAAGTCAAGAAGTCTGATACGGGGGAGGAAAATGTCTTGCAAGAACAACAGCAAGAAACAACAGACACAGAAGATGTGCAGCGTGGGAGCCGACAAGACCGTCAAGAAGACGAACGTTGAGAGCCCGCCTGCTAGCTGCATCACAGAACCTGAAACTACAGCTACTACTGAAGCCACCACGAGGGAGACCGTCGACAGCCCACCACAGACAAGAGCCATGACAGCAGAGAAGAAGGAGGAGAAAAACAGTCAGATGGGTTGTCAAGCGGATTCAAGTGGAGCTGTCAGCCGAAGAAATCCAGAATCTCAACATCAGAATCTTGAAGGCGGAGTGGATATCCTGACTTACTCAAAGATCCCTACGACGCTGGCGGTGGTGATGACCGAGGGCAGCGAGATGCCAACCACAATCTCAATCAACAAGAAAATGCAACAACCAGAGAGATTCATCCCAAGAGTCACTCAATGTTCAAGATGCCAGAGGGCCGGCCACAGCAGAGCAGTATGTCGCAGTAAGACAGAAAGCTGCTGGTACTGCGCCGATCACTACGCCTTTAAGGAGTTACCGCTGGCCAAGCTGGACACGGACTTCCGAGCACCCAACAACAAAAGCAAGTGCGCCAACTGCCTGGGCAAGCATGGAGCAAGATACTTGGGCTGTCCGTACCTCCAAAGACACAGAGACGTTTTAAAGCTCGCCATTAACACAAAGACGCCATACAAAGAAGCAAGGCAGGGGTGCGAGACGGCCACGTGTATATCCCAAGCTGAAAGAGATCGACTACAGAACCAGATAGACGAGCTAAAGAAGCAAGTCAAGGCAATCCTGACGCTAGCACCAACCATCGAGAATGAGAAACTGCTGACCGATATGAAAGAGATCCAGCACAACATCAAACAAGAGATGGAGCACAAGGCTAAAATGAAGAAGGAAAACGAGGAAATCCTACAAATGATCAAGACCGAAACAGAACTACTGAACGCCGAAAGGACGCAGCACCAATCCAAACCAACAGATGAGATGAAGCAAGATGAAGCACACACAAAAAAAAACATCGAAAAACTTAATAAGACAATGCACAAGAAAGGAGGCAAAAAGCCGCATGATGGAGCCAAGCCACAGACCAATCAGAAACAGCAAGCAGAAACCAGTAGTCCAGCCACGATACCTAAACCTAAGCAACCCGAGATGAAATCATCCTGCCAGGTAGATGAATACGACCTAGAGGAGACGGAAGATAACGGGGTGCACAGACAAGGAAGACAGTCCTCTCTTAGCTCTCTGCAAGAGGAGAGAAATATATAAAGCTGATTTCGATGAAAGGGAAAGGCAAGCCAGACTACGATGCAAACAATACGAAAATGACCCCCGCACATTGGACGATAAATATCATATGGAAAAGCAACTTATCTGGAAACAAATGAAGGAAGAATACCACAGCAAATATGAGAAGGTGACACAAACTCAGAACAAAGGGAAAGTTAACCAAACATCAAACAACGAGTCCTTATAAGGACTGCAACCAGTCAAGCCAGACGAGCCAGGAGCCTTCACCAACAAAAGAAACCACCAGGAGAGGGAACAAAGGACACCCGCCGACCAACCCCCCCCCCCCCCCCCCCCACCAAGTTGACGTCACAGACACAAACGCTTACATAACCAGTCCGAGATAGGACTTACTCGTAAGAGCGCACAAGACAAGAAACATGGTAAAAATACCCACAAAAACCACGGATCTCAACAATAACCAAAGCTGATGAGATAGGTTAGACGAGACCGAATTTTGAATTTTTGTTTTGAAAATTGGAAATTGTAACGGCAATATTTTCAAACAACCAAGTATTTAAAAATACGCCCTGCACATTGTGTATTGCTTGGTAGCCGGTTCCGTGGCGAAGGTGTTACGGGCGTACTAAGTAATCCTGCATACCGCGTTCGAAACATAGCTGTGGACCATCCTTACGTTTGTTTTTATGAAATTGTGTGGGTGCCTGTCGTTCAGAAAGCAATGGCAAACTACTGAACGTTAACTTGCCCAGGAATCACGAACAGCCAAAAAATTATGTTGACTGCTTCGTCCTGTAAAGGATATGCAACGAGCTTTTATTTGCTTGGCAAGAAAAAAGTTAACAAGTCTATCGATGTGGTTATTGTTGCAAATTCTTCAGAGATGCGATGACTATAGCATGAATACTTAATCATAGGCTATACAGTGTTTTGTTGTTGTTGTTGTTGTTGTTGTTCCAAGTCTTTAAGTGGACATTGCTCTGGTTTCTGTAAAGAAAACGCAGACGGACGTTTAATTACTCAAATAAGACCGCCAATGACACCGTTGTTAAGGGAACTCTTCGTTGGCTACTGGAGAAGGAAATGGAGCATGTATAGGAATTTCCGAATGTAGTGATGCTGGCTCTTAATTGAATCTTACATCTGTTATATTGAAATAGTTTATTACTGGCGTCGTGGGTACCAACTAGTTATAAGGAAAAACACGAACAAAGAATAGATCCATACATGACACAAGTTGTATGTTCCCCACAAAGGGCTGTAATGGTGTAATCATTGAAGCGCTTGTTTACCAGCGGTGGTCCAGGCTGCAGCCTTCAGCAGTGGCGGGTTGCTATTTCTTTTCAGTACAGCTTTGTGGTCAACCAGTCTCGTGAAATAGATACTGAAATTAACAATATTCTGGGAAGTACAAAGAGATGGTCACTCCAGAAATTCTCTGTGACCTAGTATGACCAAATTCTGCATTGCATTGTCCAAGCATCGTGTAACATGGTCTTTGACCAGTGTATGCGAGCACGCCATCATCTGGCACTCTGTCCTTCCATAAGGTGCCAATGACAGAACACAGATGTTGTTAAGTGGACGGTGTTGAACCTGTTCTCTTATTGGGCACTGATTGTCCAAGTGCAACATGAAAATTGTTGCATGAGTAATCTAATCATTAATTATTGAGAACATGGTGGAAGCTGCGGAAGATTGCAAAATATAAAACAGCTGGGTGTGCTGCTTGACGGCCTGTGCTCGAGTAGGCGTTACAGGGCAAAAGAAGAAGGGAGAGTGCGTGTGGTTAAAAAAAAGTTAGTTGCATATCCTTTACAGGACGTTGCAGTTAATCCCAGCATTTATTGACTGTTAATTAATTCTTTGCAAGTTTATGTTAAGTAGTTTGCCATTGGTTTCTGAACGACCTACACTCATACCGTTGTATGAAAACCACACGCAAGGCGGTCAGTTGCCAAATGTCCCGCAGCTGTGTTTCGAATGCGGTATTCGAGATTACGGATTGCGCCCGCAACCTCTTCGCCACAGAGCAAGTATGTGTGGTAGCTCGTGATAAAAAATAAAAGAGGATTGTATCATGTCATTTACTAGATAAAAAATATAGACGATTTTACGGACTCTCGTTCGGGAGACCCGGGTTTGATCCCTCGGTAAGGTGTGGGATTTTTTTTCTGTCGGAGGTAAAAAGAAAATCTTAACCTCCACAGTTCGCGGCGACTGCACTAGCCCGGCGGCCTTAATTTCTCAGGCTCAAAGACCCCTCTGCCATACACCGCAAGGTACTATATTGGCAGTAAATGTAAATGACAGTATCATATCATTTACTAGATTAAAAACTATAGAGGATTGTATCATGTCATTTACTAGATAAAACATATAGAAGATTGTATCATGTCAATTTTTTGGGCATGTTATGAGAAGAAATGATTTGGAGAACTTGGTGACAACTGGTAAGATCGAGGGGAACAGACCAAGGGGAAGACCTAGAAGCAAGTACCTCGATGGATGGGCCTTGTGGCATGGTTGAGACAGAAACACGGAGCTGATCCACGACTCTGGTGATCGAGTGAGATGGCAGAACATGACCGCCCACGCTTACTGGCATGGCACATGATGGATGGATGGATAGATGGATGGATGGATGGATGGATGGATGGATGGATGGATCATGTCATTTACTAGAAGGATCTAGCTGCACTATTAGACGATACTTCTTCTTCTTCTTCTTCTTCGTTCATTCTGAGTTTTTTTTTTCGGATGTGATTGCGTTGTGCCTGTTTACAGCAGAGCTGCGTTCTTGCGCCGTTAGGCCGACACATCCGACTTCTGCGGGTATTTGTTGACCGGGTTAACCTTCCCGGTCAAGACGATACTATGTACGTATATAAAATGTTTTAATACCCCTGATCATGTAAAATGTAATTAGTACATGACAGGCTGTATGCCTGGAGTTATCTGGAAGTAAACACGTTTTGTATTTATTTATTTATTTTCATTCCAGAGATGATCCGACAAAGTAACATACAAGAAGGTCAGTCAGTGAACATACAAGAAGGCCAGTCTGGTGAACATACAAGGAGGCCAGTCAGGTGAACATACAAGAAGGTCAGCCAGGTGAACATACAAGGAGGCCAGTCAGGTGAACATACAAGAAGGCCAGTCAGGTGAACATACAAGAAGGTCAGTCAGGTGAACATACAAGAAGGCCTGTCTGGTGAACATACAAGGAGGCCAGTCAGGTGAACATACAAGAAGGTCAGTCAGGTGAACATACAAGAAGGTCAGTCAGGTGAACATACAAGAAGGCCTGTCTGGTGAACATACAAGAAGGCCTGTCTGGTGAACATACAAGGAGGCCAGTCAGGTGAACATACAAGGAGGCCAGTCAGGTGAACATACAAGAAGGCCTGTCTGGTGAACATACAAGGAGGTCAGTCAGGTGAACATACAAGAAGGTCAGTCAGGTGAACATACAAGAAGGCCTGTCTGGTGAACATACAAGAAGGTCAGTCAGGTGAACATACAAGAAGGCCAGTCAGGTGAACATACAAGAAGGCCTGTCTGGTGAACATACAAGGAGGCCAGTCAGGTGAACATACAAGAAGGTCAGTCAGGTGAACATACAAGAAGGCCTGTCTGGTGAACATACAAGAAGGCCTGTCTGGTGAACATACAAGGAGGCCAGTCAGGTGAACATACAAGAAGGCCAGTCAACTGAACATACAAGAAGGTCAGTCAGGTGAACATACAAGAAGGCCTGTCTGGTGAACATACAAGGAGGCCAATCAGGTGAACATACAAGAAGGTCAGTCAGGTGAACATACAAGAAGGCCAGTCAACTGAACATACAAGAAGGTCAGTCAGGTGAACATACAAGAAGGCCTGTCTGGTGAACATACAAGAAGGCCAGTCAGGTGAACATACAAGGAGGCCAGTCAGGTGAACATACAAGAAGGCCAGTCAGGTGAACGTACAAGGAGGCCAGTCTGGTGAACATACAAGGAGGCCAGTCAGGTGAACATACAAGAAGGTCAGTCAGGTGAACATACAAGAAGGCCAGTCAGGTGAACATACAAGAAGGCCAGTCAGGTGAACATACAAGAAGGCCAGTCAGGTGAACATACAAGGAGGCCAGTCGAGTAAACATACAAGAAAGTCAGTCAGGTGAACATACAAGAAGGTCAGTCTGGTGAACATACAAGGAGGCCAGTCAGGTGAACATAGAAAATTGCCACACAGGTGAATATATAAGGAGGCCAGTCAGGTGAACATAAAGGAGGCCAGTCAGGTGAACATACAAGGAGTCCAGTCAGGCGAAAATACACGTACATTATTTCGACTTCAGGTCTAAGCATCGTATTTAGTCAGATCTAGCCGTGAACTGATCAAGTCCGAAAGATGATATATCGTTACATATGAACTCCCATTTGGACAGAAGGACGATATATCGCCAAATTAGGGGAATCGTGATTTTTGTTTTGTTTCGTGAGATCTTCCGCAATTTCAACGCCCAATGAACGCGAATTTACATTATACTACTTCATTTGATAGTGTACCGGATTTGGTCCAAACCAACTTTAGTTTGGCACTGAATCAGTTGAAAACAACCTAACAACACACTACCATCATGTATCAGTTTCTCACAGAACATCGCTGGCATACCGAAACGTTTATCAGCCCCTTGCCATTAAACTTTCCTCGTGCCCAAGATGTCTATGATGTCCGATACCCATCTTCGTATTTGTCGTTGTCATATATTCTGAAGGGACCGGTAGATCACTGTAGTGCATGCCCCATTTCTAACTAAAGAAGTTGGGCCTCATCCTCTTCTATCTTCAATAACCCCAGAATATGACCCTCGAGTTATCTGCAGGCCTCGTCTTATTAATTTAGTCTAGGAGATACAGATTATGGCCCTGGTGAGAATAGTAAATACTAACTGGGATTCTGCCCCTTCTCCGAGGAAACTTTTAGCTCTTGAGCCCCCCTTTTTATCAATTCTGAGGAAAGTCTGGAGAATTCTCTCAGCCTGATTTATGTTAAGAAAGC
This sequence comes from Cepaea hortensis, assembly GCA_963921405.1. Lineage (NCBI taxonomy): Eukaryota > Metazoa > Mollusca > Gastropoda > Stylommatophora > Helicidae > Cepaea > Cepaea hortensis. The sequence continues at coordinate 128,310,648 of OY992880.1, read as the reverse complement.
ATGGATGTTGAGCAGTTGATAGACCTAGAGTCTTCTCTCCCCAATTCAGTAATTCATCATGAGTGGATTTGTTTTGACAATTACACATTTAACAAATTCCAGTAGACATTGACAACGTGTTTTACACACATAAGATGGAGAATCAACAGATAGGTTTGACTGACAAATCAACATAAGGTCAGTTAAGGTTCATCATTTATTGACTGGCCTGTGTCCTCTGGCCTGTTACATACATTCTCTGTTGTGGTTTACACAAGATAACACAGAAAATGGCATATAGGCCCAAGTTTACAGTCAATCAACAAATAAACATCAATGAATACTATGTCAACAAATGTGGAAACATTGTAAACATTTAAATGTTGTACATTATAAGTGTGGAGATGATAATTCAACATTTAGGTATTTGTTCCTGAAATGGGTGTGGCGTGTTCCTTAGAGAAATGTAACCTTGTGATTGGGAGATTAGGATAAGCCTGGGTCCATTGTCTGATGGATCCACTTCAGTTCTGCCCGTGTAGCTTCTCTGAAGGCTTCCCATACTCTGCTCATGGCTTAGTCATCTTCCATCACGTGTGGTTCATCTCTTTCTCTCTCTTCCCTCTTTCTGGTCTGGGTTGGTTGGTTGGCCAGTTGGTTGCCACCAAGAATTCACTCGGATTAAGACATTCTGCCGTTCTTGTTTGAAAATTCGGTCACACCAGCTTTTGCGTCTGCTCGTCAAGCTGTCTGCAGTGGAAGTGCGCGATTAACATATTCTAAGCAGGCGTTCTAGCGGAGGCGTTGTCACGTGTCTGTTTCTATCCAATGATCTCCTGAGCTTTGGCTGATGAAATATTTCCAAGAATTGACGTCATCTGTCAATCTTTCATTTTCAGTTTTGATTTTGCGTTCGTTTTCAGTTTTGGTTTCGGTTTGAGTTTGCGCAGTCAATTGTTGTATTTTCCCCTCTCTTTTGCGTGCATTCTTGGTAACTGAATAATGGTGGTTAGCGGTTATGCCACAGTCGTCTACTGTCTCTTCTTCCAGTAACCATGCTTCCAGCATCATTGTTCTTTCCTAGCCACTGTGACTTTAATCTGGCCAAGCCATTGCAGCTTCCCATAAATGATACTGTTTGTAAGTGATTGATTGATTGATTGATTTAGGAACCGACATCACAGCATTCGGGACATTCCCATAAGCGCTACGTCCCCATCCTCAGCAACCAGCAAAGAGTTCCAACACTAATAGTTCCAGTAGCAATCTGATTATATGTCCGTCTCGCCTTTCCTCTGAGCGTCGAGCGTCGGCCAGATCCCCTCGTCACTCCTCGCTGCCTCATTCTAACCAGAATATGGTGATCCATTTGCTCCTCCGAGGGTACACGTGCTCCCACAAGGCCGCAACCACATCTGCCTTGTCATGCATCAATACTCCACCAAGTTCTGCCGAGCCAGCCAATCTGTCCGCCTGTTCATTCCCCAGCACACCGGCATGTCCCGGAGAAAAGATCCAGGTGATGCTTGCTACCCGTGACCTCCGAAGCGAAGCAAGCCACTCTGCACGAAGCTTGCCTGTTCTCACCCTTCTCAGCATGCTTTCTGAGTCAGTTACAATCACAATGTGTGTATGTATCGTGTTTTCTATCCATCGGAAAGCTGCCCTCGCCTTCTCCTCACTCTCTCTTTGCTAGCCGCTGAAAGATGTGTCAAGAGCAGAGCACGTGCTCCGTAGCTCCGGCGACGATTCCCGTGTACTGTTTGTAAGTCAGTTTTCTTACCATGCTTCCAGCATCATTGTTCTTTCCAAGCCACTGTGACTTTAATCTGGTCCAGCCATTGCAGCTTCCCATAACTGATACTGTTTGTAAGTCAGTTTTCTCCAATGTTCTCACCGTTTAGAAAGAATGCCAATACTTTTCTTCTTCATAGTCGGCGAAACTCTAATAACGATTCTGTAACACGCGAACTCAAAATTCCCAATTTTGTTCTTCGTGGTCGGCGACACTCTAAGAACGATTCTGTAACATGCGAACTCAAAATTCCCAATTTTGTTCTTCGTGGTCGGCGACACCCTGAGAATGATTCTGTAACACTCGAACTCAACATTCCCAATTTTCTTCTTCATGGTCGGCGACACTCTAAGAATGATTCTGTAACACTCGAACTCAACATTCCCAATTTTCTTCTTCATGGTCGGCGACACTCTAAGAATGATTCTGTAACACTCGAAGTCAACATTCCCAATTTTCTTCTTCATGGTCGGCGACACTCTAAGAATGATTCTGTAACACTCGAAGTCAACACTCCCAATTTTCTTCTTCATGGTCGGCGACACTCTAAGAATGATTCTGTAACACTCGAACTCAAAATTCCTAATTTTCTTCTTTAACAGATTTAATGCCAAACAGAACGTAGGGTAAGACCAAACAAAAATGGATGGTGGAAAATGAGAAGTAGGGGTGTGTCACAGTTACGGTTTAAAAGTTTTTAATATGGTAGCAGACATTTTGTATTATAACGCAATGACAACATTTCAGCGATATATAAGCCCACAACATATACGGGAAATCGCTTAAGATTGTTAATCATCCCATGTTACTGAATCAGTCAATTGAATGATTGATTGATTGATCTAGGAACCGACATCACGGCATTCGGGACATTCCCATAAGCGCTCCGTCCCCATCCTCAGCAACCAGCGAAGAGTTCCAACACTAATAGTTCCAGTAGCAATCTGATTATATGTCCGTCTCGCCTTTCCTCTGAGCGTCGAGCGTCGGCCAGATCCCTTCGTCATTCCTCGCTGCCTCATTCTAACCAGAATATGGTGATCCATTTGCTCCTCCGAGGTGTACACGTGCTCCCACAATAATTAATAATAATAATCCCACAATAAACAATCAGTCAATAATACGAAATGGTCCATGACTCACGTCCATATGTTGCCACACGAAAGTTACTGTTGTAAACAGGCAATGTTAACTGTATTTAACTAATAAAATAACATGTTCCCCTCTGCTGTGTGTCCACCGTGACGAGGTAGAGGGGCTTGTGCGTCCCAATGACCCCAAGAGCTATGCCGATGGTAGCACAGCTACTGGTAGGGCCACCCATGTCGGACAGGTCAAGGGAGAGGGACCAGACGAAGAGACACACAAACCTGCTGCCTTGTAGGTAGACTGGGGACAGTCAAAGGCTAGGGAAAGCACCCCGAATACATGCTTGTCGAAATCGGATGTACTGAGCCACAGGCTTGACAAAGCAGTGCAACGTAAAACCTGCTGCCTTGTAGGTAGACTGGGGACAGTCAAAGGCTAGGGAAAGCATCCCGAATAAATGCTTGTCGAAATCGGATGTACTGAGCCACAGGCTTGACAAAGCAGTGCAACGTAACTTAATTCATGCTGTCACAAATCAAAATTAATCGTTATGGTGCTAATCCGTGAAGTCCCATCAGGCGGTGATAGTGCCGGGCCCCCCTGCCTCGAGGGGGTCCACCCATGACTACTGGTGGTCACCTTCCCCTGTGCTGTGGAGTCAAGGCACAGAGGAGTAGTTTAAGAGCTATTGACCAAATACCACGGACACTCAACATACTACAGTGGAATGCCGAAGGAGTTTACAAGAAGAAAGACTCCTTAACACAGCGTCTCCATAAAGATAGAATAGATGTGGCATGCATTCAAGAGACACACCTCAACGCCAATCACAAATTCTCAGTCAGAGGATATCAGGCCACACGTTTCGACCGCGAAGGACACAAAGGAGGAGTTCTAATACTTACACGAAATACAATACTTATCTGTGATCTCTGACATCCAAACGGAAATTATAGGTGTTGATATAATGATAAAGGACGTGAAAATAAGAATCTACAATCTGTATAGCCCAGCAGATAAGGACCTTACACTCTCAAACATGAAAATAACTGACACAAACTGCATTATTATCGGAGACTTTAATAGCCGTTCAGAAAAATGGGGATACCCAGATACTGACAAAAGAGGAGATGAATTGGAGGACTGGGAAATAGACTCAAATCTCCATCTACTCAACAAAACGGATGACACACCGAGCTTCTACTCCAGAAGATGGCTTACCACTTCTACTCCAGACTTAGCTTTCTGCACAGGAGACATCCTCCACAAAATCGATCGCCATGTGCTGGACCAATTAGCAGGTAGTGACCACAGACCAATCAAGCTTGTAATGAATATGGAGTATGTTCCACAGGAGCAAAAGCCCTTGCCCAGCTGGAATTACAAACGAGCAGATTGAGACAGATTTGCCATACTAACAGACAAATATTGTGAAAACATAAATACACGATATGGCAACATAAAGCAAATGGTGGAAAGTCTAAACAGAGCGATAATACAGGCAGCCACTGAGTCCATTCCAAGAGGAGCGAGGAAAAATTACAAACCATACTGGACTGAAGAACTACAAAGTTTGGAGGACAAAGTTGAAGATGCCAGGAAGACAGCAGAGAGAGAACAAACAATTGAAGCGAACATCTCTCTCAAAGCCATCTCAGCAAAATATAAAAGAACAGTAAATCAAACAACAAGAGATTGTTGGAGGGAAAAAACAGAAAACCTGAATTTTGACAGGGATGGAAACAAACTATGGAAACTAGTGAAAGCCATGAACAATGAAGGACCTAGCAACAAACAAATAACAATTAAACAAGGAAATGCCTTGCTTACAGGAAAAAAGGCTGCAAATGCACTAATGGAACACTATGCAAATGCAAACCACATTGATATTACAACCGAACAGAAGAAAGCAATCAAAGACAAACAGATACATCATAGAAATACAGAGACAACAGCAGAATATATGATGGCACATGTAACAATGGAAGAAATGGAACAGGCAATGAATACCCTAAAAAAGAAGATATCACCAGGAAAGGATTGAATCACAAATGAAATGCTAATAGGACTAGGCACCAAGGCAAAGAAGAAACTACTAGCAGTCCTAAATAACAGCTGGAAGAGAGGAATAGTCCCACAGGCATGGAAGGAAGCTATACTAATACCAGTCCCAAAGAAAGGAAAAGACCTGGAAGAACCAAATGGCTATCGACCTATCAGTCTACTTAGCTGTGTAGGAAAATTAATGGAACGCATTATCAATGGCAGGCTAACATGGCATCTGGAAGAAAACAAACTCTTAACACCACACCAAGCAGGATTCAGAAAGTACAGATCCACTGAAGATCAAATAACCTATATAGCTCAGGAAATAGAGGATGCCTTCCAAGAGAAAAAGCACACACTAGCAGTCTGGATAGATTTAGAAAAAGCATTTGATAAAGTATGGAAGGAAGGACTGAAAGTAAAACTGCAAAAAATGCATGTTTGTGGAAAAATGTATAAATGGATCAGCCACTACCTTGAGAACAGAACTGCCAGGACAAAAGTACAAGGACAAACAAGCAAAATGATGCTGTTGGAGCAAGGTGTCCCCCAAGGAGGAGTTCTTTCACCAACATTATTCCTAGCATATATAAATGACATCACGGAAAATTTTCCAGCCAGAGTACACACATCCTGCCATGCAGATGACCTAGCCATATGGACATCTGAAGAATATATTAGTACAGCTAACAGCAGAATACAGCAAGCCTTATTACTATTAGCGCTAGAGGACTGGTCAAAATCATGGCTAGTGAAGATAAGTGAGGAGAAAACAACATGCACAGTGTTCTCCCTCTCAAATAAAACTCAGCAACCTAAGCTGGTATTGAATGGAAAAATATTGCACCATGAAGAAAATCCAAACTATCTAGGAGTCACCTTTGATCGTCGCCTGACATGGAAGACACAGGTTGAGAAAAATCGAACAAGAGCAAGGCAGAGAATGGTAATCATGACAAAGCTTGCTGGTACAACGTGGGGAGCAGATGAGAAAGTTCTCAAGAAGTTATATACTGGACGGGTGAGGTCAGTACTGGAATATGGCATTGCAGCTTGGGCAACAGCAGCTAAGTCAAATTTTAACAAAATAAGTAGAGGAATGCCAAGGAATGCGAATCATAACTGGAAGCCTGAAGACAACGCCTATTAATGAACTAGAAAAGATCACTTGTTTACAACCAATGCAAGACAGAAGAGATAGCAGAGCCCAGCAACAAGCAGAAAAATTTAGAAGATTGACAGACCACCCTATGTATAACAGGTTTAATGGTTTTGGAAAAGGAAGACTGAAGCGTAGCAACTTTGTAGAAACTGCAAAACGAAAGATTAGGGCAGATCCCATACTTAACATATCAACAGTCAAGCCCATTTACAATGCACACAACTTCCCAGCTTGGAGACAGCAGCAACTGCCTGAGATGATAGAAAACATTCCTGGTATTGAGAAAAAGAACACTCAGAATGAAACCGAAAGAAGAAAAATAACCCTCAACTACATAACCCTACATAACTACATTACCCAAGCAGCAATTGGACCCATGCATATACAGATGGATCAGCCAAAGATTCAATTAAAAATGGAGGAGGAGGAATTCTCCTTAATTTAAAAAATGGAGCGATAAAAACACAGTCAGTGGCAACTGGAAAATTTTCAAGTAACTTCAAAGCGGAGGAAGATGCTTTGAAAACTGCAGCAGAAATGCTCTTGATGGAGGAAAATAAAGAGAAGCAAATAGCTATCTTCACAGATGCAAAGTCAGCTGTCTCAATACTGAAGAGCAAAAACAGCACAGAACTAGCTGACCTAAGAGCAGCACTCCATGGTCAATGCCAGAAATCCATAAAAGTTGTAATACAGTGGATCCCATTACATTGCAGTATACCTGGAAATGAAGAGGCTGACAGACTAGTAAAAGAGGGTGGACGATTACCACAGCCTGACATAGACATAACCTATAATGAGGCAAAAAGGTTTATAAAAAGCACTTATAGAACCAAATGGGAATCAGAGCATCCAGGCCACCAGAAGGATGATGCATATTACAAACTCGACCGAAGAGAACAAGTAGCAATCTTCAGACTCCGCACAGGACATAACAGGCTGAAACACCACTTGTTCAATAAACTAAAGATAGGAGATACCGATGAATGTAATTGTGGAACTGGTAAAATGACAGCTAAACATTTGCTACAGGAGTGCCCAATATATGCAGAACAGAGAAAGATATTTTGGCCCACGCCTGCTTCGTTTGAGGACAAGCTCTATGGAGATATCTACAAGCTCAAGTTGACTACAGCTTACTTTAACTACATTCAGGTTGACATCTAAAGGTGCATGAAGATGTATTTAGACTGCCACACTTCATACCACAGGTATGTCGGCGTCCCAGAGACATGAAATGGAATATTGCTTGGATAGCACATCCATTACGTGGAAAGTCCGAATCAAAAGCTCACTGGGTGGGCTTCGTAAAATGGTGGAAAAAGTGTCCAAGTGACACGAAATGGAATATTGCTTGGATAGCAAATCCATTACGTGAAAAGTCCGAATCGAAAGCACACTGTGTGGGCTTCATAAAAGGTGGAAAAAGTGTCCTAGTGGCACGAAATGGAATATTGCTTCGATAGCAAATCCATTATGTGGAAAGTCTTAATCGAAAGCTCACTGTGTGGATGTCATCTGCACACTGCATTCTTCTGGTTTCCAGAGGAACAGCCTATGGTGAACGGAAGGCCCAATATATGGAAGTGAGGCTAAGCAGCCATGTGCAGGACGTGACGATTCCTTGGGTGAGCCCAGTACCAGAGCGCTGTGTGTTGGCTCTGCAAGTATGGAAGCCTCCTTGGATGGCGGGGAATGCCCATGGTCTGCCCCTGCCTTCCCTTGAGGGCTGACCAGGATGTCTTTGGCTGTTCTATATGGGCCAGCTAGGATGGGGGATAACACCACAACAGTGAGATTCAAACGTCCTAAGAAACCACCGGGAAGGTTAACCCGGTCAATAAATGCCCGCAGAAGTCGAATGTGTCGGCCTAACGGCGCAAGAACGCAGCTCTGCTGTAAACAGGCACAACGCAGTCACATCCGGAAAAAAAATCCGGATGAACGCAGAAGAAGAAGAAATAACATGTTGAGAGCATATAAGAGCACGAGACGTCTGTTGAGCTGCTTAAAAGGTCGCTTAATAGTCGACAGGGTCGACTTCATTGTACAGGGATTTTATCCCATATGGCTGTCTCTTTCCGCAGTTATCTTCTAACAGCGTCATACAAAGCACAAACTCCGTAGCCCTAGCGACGACCCTCAGAAGTCTCCGAAAAAATGCACGCACGAACCGAAGGACGCGGCCCGGAATCGAACCCACAACCTTCGGAGCCTGAGTCAGACGGAGTGTTGAACTGCTGCATATGATATATGTAATAATATGGGGAAGTGCGCGGTGTCTTCAAACACATACGGACTATGTATTATTTTAATTATCCAGCTGGGGTAAGCGCGGATAAATCGGTGAACGGACAGACAGACAGACAGACAGACAGAAAGGGGGGGGGGAGGTAGATAGAGAGTAAAGTATGGTCATCGATCACCCGCTCTCCTCCCTGACTTATCCAACAGCCTGCACATTAAGCGGTGTTTGAACATCATCATCGCACGCCGAGCACAGTGACGTTAGCCGTTCGTGTCTCTCCGTACATCTGGAACGTTGGGGCTCCTGGAGAATTCCATTGGTGACATGTCTCCATGGTAATGTCTTACATCATCAAACATCATTTCTCTCGCTCTCCCCAGCCTTTTATGTCGCTGATCTGCCCAATCATCGCGATGTTCTCCAGCGCCGCTTTTCTCTTTATATGGCAAAGGAAGACCGTTTGTCTCCTTCTTACAGTTGTGTATTATGTTCTACTTTCAGTCATCTCTCCCAGTTCGTAAATAAACACGCATGTATTGTTTGGCGTGCATAGAAGTATAGAGACCAGAGAACACACCAGAGAACATAATAACTGAAAGTGAAAGCTGTAGTTACTGACCTGGATTCGAACGCTGTCGTCATTTGGAGGCGTTAGGGCAGTAACTAGAGCTTTCAGTTTTTAGATCGTGTAGTGTGTAGTCTCTACTTCTTTCTTTATTTTTATGAGCGCCAAAATTAAAAAAAAATTATACGTGTGTGTTTATTTATAAACTATCGTAGTAGCCTCAAAGGGTTCCCAAACTGATAATGATATTTTGAATATTAGATTTTTCCAGAAAATCATTGCTAGCTCAAAGGTCGTTCAGTTTATTCGCAACATTCGTCCCATAAACCACTGTCACTGCCCTCAATTTCTTCCTAGTTTGTTCTTTAACATTCAAAGCTTCACCGCTACACAGCAGAACAAGTTCGCTGCTACACTGAAGAGTGTGACGTAAAACAGGAATGTTACACGGTATCTACAAAGTGATGCATGTTTGGGATTGGTACAGTGTCAAATTATTTTTATGCCCCATTGAACACTGGAAAATTAGACCGGTATTTTTTGCCAAGCCATTAAATTTTGTAACTGGCTTTTGGTTGGGCCATTTGAATAAAAGGAGCTTGATCCGTGTAGTTAGGTTTCCATTGAGTTGTTTCTGAGAATCTGGTCAATTTCAAGAAAGAACATGTATGAATGAACCAGTGAAACGTTCATTGTCCTTACGAGAACATTGTGTTGAATCATGCGCTTATATTAAACGAAAGCATTGATATATATGGATGGTTTTATTTATTTTCACTGCAGTCATAAAATTGGTTAGACTGGTCTTTATAAACTGTCCAAATGCTTTGCTATGGTCTACATCATTTTCTCATGCTATGTCTGTTAAGCAAAACGCTCATTTCTACACGCCTTTAGGCGAACAGGGCACGTGACTCTAACCCCGTGTGTAAATAGACCAATCGGCTTTAGAAGGGTGATGCGGTTAGTGTCACGTTGGCCCCCTCTACTTTCAAAACCATTTCGTGGTATCCAATTTAGGTTGCGTCGACCTGAAAGTTAGTGTTCTCGTTTGAAAGAAAGAAAAATAAAGTCTCGATGCGATTTCTAACCCACGAGAACCGGACTGGCAGGTAAACGCGCTAGCTATTGCTTTACAGAGGCTCTCTCTCTCTCTTAATTGTACGAATGGATAAAAGAGCTCGGTCTTAAACTTCCGATGTGCTGATATCGAGGTAGCGGGTTTAACCCCCCACACTGACCAGTTGGACTAAAATGTTGATTTCTCGTCCTTGATTTGGGGACGTAAATTGTAAGTACCTCAGAAGTCGGGGTAGGTTCGCCTGATGGCGAGGGATACTGGTAATATGGAAAGCTAATCCACATGGTAAAAATCAGACAGTGCACTCAACTAGTAGTAGCATGTGAATGGACAACGCTTGAGTTCAAAGCATGCTATTGGGAGGGGGGATGGGGGGACCCCAGTTCCCGCGGTGACAGTACTTCGTACTAAGTCAAGAGAAAAGCCTCTACATTTACCTCACTTCTACAGATGCAAGCCTTTTTCATCTCTTAAACGACACGAACGCCAGTTAATTCATTCAGTAGCATGACCTTTGCAGAACTTAGCTCTCATAACAACCGTCCGGAAAATTCTCGATCGTAAGCAAGATGTCCCGCGTCCGATACACCCATCTGGAGATCAATCGCCATACCCTGCACCCATCTTCTCTTTGGCCTTTCTCTTCATATCTTCCCGGATATATTTTATCGTCTTTAGTAGCCATCTTTCTTCAATATTCAGCTCTTGTTGTATGGATGCATTTATTCTTTTCAGTAACCAAGATATTCTTAGAACCCGTCTATAAGATTTATATATATTGAAAGGCATGTATGCAATGAATGCCAGTACATCGAGTTATAACGCAGAGGTTTCACAACCTGTCAACCATCTTTGTAGAATCACAGCCCATTGTTTTAAGTGATTATGCTAATTTAGTTTAGTCGATGGATCAACATCACGGCACACGGGTGCATCCCATAAGTGCCCCGTACTCCTCCTAACTCAAACCTGAGTTTGGAGAAACTCAGCTCAGTGCACGAACTCCGTAGCACCGGTGAGGATCCTGAAATACTTTGTGTAGATTGTATTTTGTTTTGTAGTGTGGTGAAGACCACATTCTTTCTTTATGTATGCTTGTATGTGGAAAAACACTTCTGTCATTGGCACATTGATCCACTGCGAGTGATTTGGAAGAAGACTGCTTATCTTTGGTTTACATACACTGGTATGAGTGCTGGTTGTTCAGAAAGCAATGGCAGACTACTGAGCCCAGGAATTACAATCAGCCAAAAAATGCTGGAGTTGACTGCTACGTCCTGTAAAAGATATGCAATTAACTTTAACTGATCTCTCTAAGAGTTCATAATATGACTATTGCATTATTTGTTCCTTCCCCTTCCACAAATCCTTTAACTCTGACGAGTGAGGTGACATGGTCTATGATAACGAATGTACAAAATTCTGGCATTCTATTGTTCCTGGGTATGGCTAATAATACAGATTCCAGCATATCACTCACTAGGCATATGCCCATTTTGTAAATATCCTTGAAAAGTGTAATATTTCCATTCAAAATTCTCCTAGTACTTTGTTGTGGGCGTGCTAGCTTTGAACTCAAATGATGTCCATACAAACTACTTCTAGTAGCACTGAACTGAATTTCGCGTGTGGATTAGCTTTCCCTATTACCAGTGTCCCTCGCCATCAGGTGAACCCACTTCAGAGATATTTGTAATTTACGTTCCCAAGTCAAGGACGAGAGGTCAACACTTTAGTACAACTGTCCAGTCTAGGAGTTGAACCCCTTATTTAGATATCAGCACACCTGATGTTTAAAAAAGCACATTCTTATCCATGCCATGCTGACTGCATAGTACTTATAATTCTGGATTAGAATATATGTCTTGAGACAAGCATGTCTTGGGGTTTGCTTTCCCTAGCTTCTGGCCATCCCAGTCTACCGACAGTGTTGGAGATCCACTGCAGTCAACCTTCATTGCAGAGATGACACCTGATTGATTGAATCTACCTACAAGTCAGCAGTTTCTTTTACATCTACATCTGTCGAACATAAAAAACCCAACCAGTAGCTTCTCAGCATACCTGATTGAGGGAGGGGTGTCTAAGGAGTATGTAAGCCCCTTTACTTCAAGGTGGAGACAACAGAGGGAGTGTTGCTGAATCATTATTTTTTAATTTAATTTTTGCATTTGCGGCCTTATTACTTTCCTTCATTGCCTGCCACCTATAGTACTATTTTGATTCTTCCGTTATCACACATTTTAAATAGAGGACAAACTTTTGTAATTCCGTTTTGGGTTTTTAGTTCTGCTCCGCGGCGAAGGTGTTACAGACACAGTTCGTTACTCCGCATGGGAAACTGCTGGCAATTTGGCAGCAGACCACCTTGCTTTGGTTATTATAAAATCGTATGAGTGCCAGTCGTTCAGACAGCAATGGCAAACTACTGAAAGTAAACTTGCCAAGAAATCACAAACAGCCCAAAAATGCTGGGGTTGACTGCGACGCCGTGTAAAGGATATGCAATAACTAGATACTCTAAATGCGTTGATCAAGCCAGCCCTCACACATGCAGCCCAGAAAAGCATTCACTGTTTTTAAAAATTATTGTCTTTATTTGTGTGCTGACAAATATTTCGATCAAAATGTTTCCCCATAACTGTTTATTTGTTGGGGCACTCATTAATATCCTTGTGGCACACCTCTTCATTTTCTAGTTCATTATCAAATTTAATGGCAGTAGGCTGTATCCAACATTTGTTCCTAATAAGTTTAAGATCTTTCATGTCAACTTGGGGAATCACAAGCTTATTTATTATGTTGACATATCTGACCATGCTGAAAGCCTATGTAAACATGAGCAAAGATGTAGGTCCTCATTTACTCTCTCTATCAAACATTCTCAGCAAGTGTGCCTTCAACAAACCCGCATCGCTCTTCCTCCTATTTGTGTTTGTATTGTCCTCTCAACTCTGTGTAGGATGATTCTTAACAAAATCTCCGCAACGTGATTCATTATGCTAATTATTTGATGATGATCAAGCCTAATGTTCCTGTTTTCTTTGGTAATGCAGTAAATGCAGATTACGTAAGTCAAGAGGTAAATTTGGTAAAGCATGGCTGTTGCTACAAATAATGTAATTCTGAAAGGCTGTTAAAGCTTCTCTATGTCATACAGAACTATTGTCTTTGAACTTTCATATACTGTTAGAAGCATACAGATAAATTAACTTCAAGTTTTTGATCATTATATTACTATTATGCAGCTTGATACGGAGTCCCAACCCCATACACTTCACGGTGTGACAAAGAGCCCTTTACTTTCACACATATTGCTGTTATAGTCTGCCATTGTCATGTGTTAAACACAAGTTACATTAGCATACACTAACAGCAATTGTCATGCACTACCAATGGTAAGCATGAAAATATTTCAAGATAAAGTAGTTGATAAGTTTGCTGATTTTTTAAATTAAGGGGCCAGCTTCCATAAGCTAGATGACAAAAAAGAAATCACTGTCTGCATCAGCACTGTCAGAGGAGAGGAGAAAAAGAAAGAAGAGAAAAGGGGAAAGGATAAGTTGTGGATGAAGAGTAACAAATTAATCTGGAAAATGAAAATGGTGATCACTACCGTGCTTCCCTGAAAATAAGCCCTAGCATGATTTTCAGGGATGTCTTTAATATAACACGACCCCTCCTAAAATAATCCCTAGTTAAGATCGTCAGCAAGAATGCAGATATTAAACATGCACTTGCATTCAAGTACTTTGTTGATGACATCATCTCATTTTGTTCCTCTTGTACCTTGTGGTGTCGAGGTGAAGTATAAACAGCAGGAGAGCACCCATTTATGGGCTTCATGTATCGAGAATCCAACTCTCCAACATGATGTCCATGGATGGAACGGCAGTGCTTATGGCCCAGGATCTCACACGACAATTGATCATACAGAATTCTGGATTTGGAGTTATGATGTTGTTCCAGAAGAAGATGACATGACTATTTTAATAAATGTACATTTTTGTATATGAAAAAAAGAAGACATCACCTGAAAATAAGCATCTTTTGAAGCTAGAAATCAATATAATACCCAGTCTTATTTTCGGGGAAACACGGTACTTGAAATATACTTGCTGGTGTAGGCAGCTGAGACAAGGCAAGTAATTTAGCATACAATATAACCAGATTTTGGTATGATCAATCGTCGATGAAAAGTATATTTGTTAGATTAAAGTATTCTCACACAACTGACAGAAATACTTACAAAAACACTACACATGGAATAATAAAGCCATACTATTTAAAATGCATTGTTTATTTACACTTTGAAAGGTTTAAAAAAAAAATTAAATATAATGAAGAATTTGATGACAGTGAAATGGTAAAGTACTTGATGATAATACATTTCTGCAAACATCCCAACAGTAATATCTGACAAGAAAAATGACATGAACACAAACATAATGGTATAGCTAATGGAAGGGTGTTTACAAAGTAGCCATTTGCTAATAGAAAGGAAACCCAATGAACATGATTTCAATGCTGTGGAACACTGAAACACAGCAGAGAGTGGTAATCACGACTGATGCATCAAGTAACCTAAACAGAATCTAGATGTGCCATCTATTAGTCAAAACCATGATAATATACACAAATAAAATGTTTCTTTGGTCATGCAAAAAAGTAGCTAGCACTCGAAGGACCATTTCTGAAGATACCTGCATGGTTGCACCACAATAAAAAAAATATTAAGTTGCATGTCCTTCACAGGATGTAGCAGTCAACCCCAGCATTTTCGCTGTTCGTGATTCCTGGGTAAATTTTACGTTTACACTATAAACAAGCTTTCCAGAGATACACTGTAGTAAATAAGGTCAGACGAGGAATGAAGAGAAACCAAAAAAAAAGACAACATCAACCGCAGGTAGACTTTTTGGGCAATGAGATCTGGTGGCTAGCCAGATGATTTGACCACAAGATTGAGATCAGTTTACTTTTAGCTAGAACTAGCATTTGAAGAAAGACACACAAGTAAACAATGAGAAAATACAAGATCACCAGGCACTTGATGAACTAGTGTCTTTAAATAACTGCATGGTGTTTTCAATAAAGTGCTTTAAAATAAGACGGCCTGAGTCTTGCATTATCTTTATTACCGGACTAGTGCAAGAATGGAAGACACAGCAAAAGTAATGGCACTCTTCCGAATAACGGTCCTAAATTATTTAGTGTAAAAAGTATCCCTTACAGGGCCTCATGAGGTGATATAATAAACAAAATATTAAACACTATGAACTAAAATACAGAACTGAGAAAATGGAATTATGTACCAATAATATTTCAGTTATATGTGGAAATTGTGGCACACAAGTTGTAAATACTGCCAAAAAGCATGTTCTTTGTGAAAAAATTGTACATATCGGAACAAGCATTGAATGTGTTATCGATCACTTCCGGTTCAGAGTGACGTGGACTGCTAGACCGATCGATGGATGCAATAAATGTTTCTGGGCCTCACAGTCGTCGGAGTGTATACATATCAATTATATGTGGAAATAGATATACACTCCTTCGGGCCCAGGAAACATTTATTGCATCCATCGATTGGCCTAGCAGCTCACGTCACATCGAACCGGAAGTGACCAACAACATCAACTAATGAGGCCCTGTAAGGGATAAGTGTTACACTAAATAATTTAGGACCGTTATTCGGAAGAGTGCCAAAGTAATAGATACAGCCACAGAGAAACAATGCCTGTGGTGTCATCACCAACATACAATCTAGCGTCTTCAATAACCATCACCCGAAGTGGTCATTACACCTGGGAATCACATAACAGTGATCGCTAAACAGCTGTTGCAAAATCTGATGAAGCCACAGAAAATAAACTCGTCCGAGATGAAAATATATGTGCACAATAGTATATCACGTCAATTAAAATAATCGACAACAAGACACCTTGGCAAGTAAGCTGCACTTAATAATTTGGATGTCATGATCTAACATAAACTGACTGCAAAATATTTTTTAATACCAAAAGACTTGAGTTAGTTTACACAGACATAAACAGTCTTAAAAATAAACCCAATCCAGAAAAGTGAACTGGAAAATACACTCGCTCCATCCCCAAGAACAGTGTAAAACCAAGCTTGCTCCTAAATCAATGAGCAGGAACTAAAAGTCAAGACTTCTAGAAATAAAACAACCCACATTAATGTTAACACAAAAAGCAAACCCCACGAAAGTAACTCACTGCCTATATTTCGAGATGTCATGCAGTAAATACAGTGCAGACCTGATAAGGCGAACTCACCTGGGACCCAAGAAATAGTCCCTATCAGAAATTCCTCTGATAAGAGTTCAAGCATATAGTATTGCATGTACAATGGGGGACGCTAATTACAAGTACCTCTGAAGATGGAGTGGGTTTACCTGATGGCGAGGGACACTGTTAATAGAGAAAGCTAATCCACACACTACTATAAATAGTAGTGTGTGGACTACGCTTGAGTTAAGTCTCCACGCTGATGGCACCAGCTCTAGTCTGAACGACAGCCTGCAATCCTCCACCTATCCAGTGTCTCCCAGACGTGGCACTCAACAAAGTCTATTCAACTATGAAATAACTCATCCTTCAATATTAGTCTTGGTGGTGGTGAAAATTTAGTAGTTAACACTGACCATAAGAAAGGCAGGAACAATGAAAAAACAAAAACTTGATTTTCTTTTGTCATTTTGATATAAGTAAAAGGTTTTTAAATAAAAGGCTATGAATATATTTAGAAGATAATGATAAACAAACCGCCAAAGCAGGAGTAGGTTGACACTAGAAAGAAACTTGATCAAACAAGTAATACCACCAAAGTATAAATGCCCAGGCAATCACAGTAGGTAAAGGACTGCTTCATATATAAATTAATATTAAAAACTACAATGAGCGCTCATACATGTATCATAATAGGGTGACCCCTACCTTGCAATCCACTGTTTTAGAAGACCATGACCAACATACCCATTTTCTATTTGGCACACTTTAACACTTTACAGGGTGGAACGTCCATTTCCGTCCGTTGCCTTTAACGAGCAAATCGGCCGATTGCGTCCAATACTATTCTGCATTGTAAAAACGCGATTTCTCGGCCTTACGATACTTCCGATGGCTACTTTTGCTTTCGCCGATAGCTTGACAACGTGGCCGCCATTTGTAAGCGCCTACTATGAATTAAAAAATAGTTTTCGGGGTTTTTCAAAACGGATTTCAGCGATTCTTGAAATGATAGCCGAGATTTCGCTAGGTTCAATTTAAGTGACATTAAAGGGCACGAAGTTGACTATTAATTGGAGCTAGATATCAGTGAAAAGCGTTACTTTGCATTTGCAGTCTGAGTTGGACTTTAAAGAAAGTGATTATGATTCTGAAAATGTGTTTGTAAATTGCTGTATAGATGACGGAAAATCACAAACAACATGCTGTATTTCGTAAATATTTATGCTGCGATGTCGATTCCTAAATCAATCGTAAATATTTGTGTTCATATATGGATTACCAACAACAATCACGTGAGTAACATATTCTGCATGCTTTTCCCTTCACTGTGTTGTTTATTTAACTAAAATCGGTCGACTAACACCTTATTTGAGATGTTTTTACTAACGCAACCCGAAATTTTACCGAACCTGAAAAAATCTTGCCCGTTCAGGGCTAAAAAACAGACAAGCGTCTGCCCTGTAAAGGGTTAAACAATAAGTCTATAGATGTATCACATCTTGTATTCATCTTGCTGGACAGCTAGTTCAGAAGTCGCACACAATGAAACCTCAGAGGGTAGTAACGAGCAGTTGGCACAAGTTTGATTGTGCCAATAATTGTCTGTGTTAGAGGGTATATCAACGGCTGAAGAATTTCACTGGGGTGAGTGACCGAAAGCAACTGAACCCAAAGACTCTCGTTTCACATCAAGTGACATTTTCAAGTAGATTCAATGGCTTTAAAACGCAGCAAAATTTTAAACAAAAGTTCACGGAAAAAATACCTAGTCCTATTATTCATGGGCATCATTATTCACAGAAACAATTACATATGAAACTACATTTTTACTCACAATCCAAAGAGCCACTAAAAACAAATGGACGTAATTAATCAGACTCAAAATCAGACAAATCAAAATCTTCAACTATGTCGTCTTCATCTGGAATAGCTTCTTTCTGTGAAGGTTTTACAGAAGACTTCTTCGGTGTCTGTAAAGCTTTGCCCTTCTGTACTGGTTTTATTATGGGTATTTCATCATCATCCTCACTGCTTTCGTCTATCTCAATATCATCATCTTCCTCAGCACCACTACTAGCAGACTCAGCCAGTTGATCCAATTCATCATCATCAAAGTCACTATAATCATCACTATCTGATTCTGCACCCTGCTTGTCTTTAGCTTTCTCCGTTCTCTCTTCTTTCAACAGGAACCTTGTCTCATCATCAGAGTCTGAATCATTCTCAAACAATTTAGAAAAGTCTTCTCTTTCTTGAAGTGTAGCCTTATTTGGTTTCTTTCTATCAATAGTAGGAATGTCAATAGCTGCTCCTGAAATAGCTTCTTTGTTTGCTATGAGATGCTGCAGTTCCCTATCTCTCAGCTTACGCCATGAAGAATAATACTTCCTTAAAGGAGTATCACTACCGGCCAGCTCAGACTCCCAAAGATTAACAGCTTGAAAGTCAGTTAAATTAATGCTAGACCGCTTCCTCTTTTCAACAACAAACTTTGAATGCTCCTGAATTTTATCAACAATCTGCTTAATTTGCTTGCAATAGTTTGCAATCTTGCACTTCTTCAGGAAGGTTTTCAGCTCAAGAACAGATGATATAATGTATTCAGGGAAACCAATAGAATGTGCCTGTATGTTGAAGCTCTCAAGAAGATATTCATATAACTGGTCAATTAGACCATCTTTGAAAGCTTTCTCACCAAGTTGAGTTTTAGAAAATTTCAGGATCACTGCAAAGTTAAATGGTTTGAGACTAATGTTCTTGTGTTTTCTGTTGAAGTCAGTTTGTTCAAAAACTTCCAAGAGAAACGGCAGTGTTGGTATAAACGTATTCGTCTTGCTGGACAGCTGGTTCAGAAGTCGCACACAATGAAACCTCAGAGGGTAGTAACGAGCAGTTGGCACAAGTTTGATTGTGCCAATAATTGTCTGTGTTAGAGGGTATACCAACGGCTGAAGAATTTCACTGGGGTGAGTGACCGAAAGCAACTGAACCCAAAGACTCAAGCAATGAATGTACTGCCAATTGTACACCGTCTGACATGTCTCTTTCTTTTTCACAGAAATTGCATTTCTTAAATGAATAGCCAACTGACGAAGGTACACAAATGCATACTGGTATGCTACAGTTTGATCAATGTTTAACAACTCTACTAACGAGCGCTGCATAAAGTTGATGAGTGGTAGAGTTGCCGGTGAAGTAAACTTGCAATTACTAACGTAAGCAACATACATCTGTTTTAAGCACACTTCAAGAAGTTCATCTTGCTTTAGACGAACAACTTTATTAATGCACAAAAACGCAAGCACTCGTACGGTTTCCTCTCCTGTTGTCCACATTTTAATCATCCGTTTAAGAAACAACTTCGTGAGTTTACCAAAACTGGCATAAAAAACTATTAGTTTGTGAACATGCTTCATAATGGCACTGATCATAGCGGCTTCAGATAACTGTTCTAGCAATCTAAGCAGATCAGAAATATAACATTTAACTTGCATTTTCAACTTCTTCCATACCTGTGATTTGTTGTCGGACATAACCTGATGCACTTCTGACAGGTTTGGCAACTGCAGGATATTTTCGAGAGTTGGAACAATCTGTGTTAAACACAATCTGACAACATTGTTGAACATAGCACCACCTTCAACTCTGTATTTCAAAACCTGCGTTTGTTTTGCACCTTCAGCCTCCTGAACAGCGGCATGAAACGCAGACACCATTTCTTTAAAAAGTAACTGTGACGGCTGTCTTTTTACACCAGCAGTCCATTTGTCAATCATTTTATTAGTCAATAAAATCCCACCTTTCTTTGCGACATCCTTAGGTTCTGCATCATCTTCATCATCTGTGCTATCATCACTTGCAACTTTGAGTTTACGTGGCAGCTGATGGACGTTACCCGATTCTTCATTCTCAGAGTCTGAATCTTCACCACTTGACATTCTCATCAACTCCTTTTCAAAGCCATTTTTATCCGACTTTCCATCGTCTTCTGCATCGCTTGGCTCTGAACCGCCTTCATCTTCTGAGTTATCTGTATCTGACAATTCTCCCAGATTATCCAACAGATTTTTGTCTTGACCCTTCAAAAACTCGTAAAAATCCGGATCGTTATCTTTCAATGTAGACGCCAAGGAATTATTAACACCACCTTCCTTCTTACCGTTGGACATTTTACCTTTGTTTTTGATCTTGATCTTCTTGCTTGCAACTGTAGTTTCTTGGCCAACATTTACAGGCGATTTCACATTTGTAGACTGGAGCCCAGTTCTAGCTTTTTTACTCCGAGGTAATGGGGAAACTGCACACTTTGACGAAGAACTATCAGATTCATTATCTGAATCGGCATTAAGAAATTCATCAACATCCATATCACGCAACCTCTTCGTCGCTGGAGCCATGCTTGAAGCTTGTCAGTTAAATTTTGGCCACGATACCGGAAGTATACATACTGCACGGCTTTGTAAAAGTTAAACCTCGATACAAAACAAAACTACATTTTATATAGTAACTTATTTTTCTTTATTTCATAGCCAGCCTTAAAGCAAGACTCTATTTTTAAAATACTTAACTTGATTTATGTAACTAATAACGCATAGAAAATAATTCTTTAAAAATTTTATGTGGCTAAAAATAATTTATATTGAGAAATATTTCGGGTGATATAAAAATGTTATCAGGACCACTTCCGTGATTAAGTTAGTGACAGATCATCGTTCCGCGGGGCTAGGGTTGTTGGAGCATTCCGCGGGGTAGGTGACCACAAGTATTCTATATTGCACTGAAACTGCAAATACAAGAGGCCGCTGGGTTATTTCCTCCACCGTAACGCTGTAAAAATAGGTGATGTTAGTCTTTTGAAACATGAACCGATTTAAAACATCGTTTCAAACAGTCCAGTAATTTTGCTTCGTTGTTTTTGAGATGTCAGCCTTCATTCTTAGTGTCAACTGTCACTTGAGTGGTATTCCGTATACGGAATAAAAGTAAAACTATTCGGAATTCGCCATCTAAATATCACGAAATGACGCGTCTTCCTTGGTCTTCACAAAATCCAACTAGACATAATGAAACTGGGTGGTCTGTTCAATTCTTCACTGAATCACGGCATTTCCTTTCCAGACAAGTTCTAGAAAATTATGATTCCCATTTAATCAGGCTGCAATGGCTGGGACATATAGAAAGAAAGAATGGAGGATAATAGGGAAACTCGCTTACACTCAGGAAATAAATGACCATAGACCTTGAGGTAGACCAAGAAGATGGTGGAGAGATAATGTACATACAGATATAACAGATCTACAGGCACTTGGAATCAGTGACGGGCAAGAAAAGGTCAACCAGAGAGACGAATGGAGACGGCTTGTATCAAAGAGCCTCAATGGCTCGGAATGCTAAAGAAGACGATTTGATCAGGCTGGGTCAGTTCCAGAACTGCTGCTAGAGATTGAACCCAGACACTGGCTTGGTTGGTATAAGTAAGCACATTAGCCAGTATGCCACTGGTCATTAAATATGGATTAGAGGCATGAAACACTCAGATGCTCACATGTTTATCACTGTTTATAAGGTGCTATGATCTTGGCAACCTGAGTTTTTCTATTGTCAAATTTATTTCATGAATCAGTGAATTTAAATGGTCTCTTCATTTTATAAAAATCCCGCAGCCTCTTGTGACATGGCCAGGTGTAAAGGATGAAATAGTTCCCAAATACTCAATTTGTGTGAGAATTGTCTGTACTATTTAGTTTTGAGAATTGCTCTTGGAGGATGTTTGCGTTCTTTGCATTTGATGGGCAAAAAGATCACTTTTTAGTTAAATACCCCAGCCAAAGGTCAGTGACATTAGTGCCAGGGAAAAGTGTTATTTTCAGTTTCAAACGGGGCCTGCCAGAATCAGTAATCTTCTAAACTATGAATTTCTGAAATACATCCCTATCTATTCTTACCCTTATGAAACCACCGACTGCCTTCTCTTCAAATGCCCTTTACTTTGAAACATTAGAGAATACTACTACAGTCATCTGCAACAGTTACACACACTCTATGGGTCGCCGGTACTGTTGCAGCAGGAGTGTCATTGGACCACAAACAGTAAACAACCCAGCAGCTTGGGATCAACACGAATGAACATCCTCAGTTCTCTTTTTACCACTCCTTAGGATTGTAATTGAATTTTTCAACGTATTTCCTATTTATTTTTGAAAATTGTAGCCTGTACCAAGATAGTAACTTATTATTCCACAGTGGAGCATAGTCTATACCAAGATAGTAACTTATTATTCCGCCATGGAACATAAACTCATTACCATTTCACACACAAATCACTTTTATCCTTTGCTGTCTCTTGTAGTACCTTCCATGTCTTTCCCATATTGCACATCTGTCTCTAATTCTCTCCTTGCATTGTTAAGTCTCCTTATAAGCCTTTTGTCTAGTGGATTCCATATGGAATTTATAGATACATTTTTAACTTGTTTTCTCATTGTGTGGCCTAACCAATTCCAAAGTAATTTCCCTATCTCTCTACTCACACTGGAATTTGTCTAATTCTTTCTTCATGAGATCCACTTCGGTTCCTCTGTCATACATTTTTAGGGCTTTTATGTTGCACAGGCATACTAAGTATTGATTGTACACCATTATGTAGCATGACCTTTGCAGAATGTCATTCTCATCAAAGTCCACTGAAAGTCTTCATCCCTTGCTAGTTCTCATACACCCCCATGCTCAAGATGTCTGCAATATCCTGAGTGCTGGTCCACTTCTGTCTCTTGTTCCAGGAACCATGCCTGAGTCCATCTTTGTGCTGGTCCACTTCTGTCTCTTGTTCCTGGAACCATGCCTGAGTCCATCTTTGTGCTGGTCCACTTCCGTCTCTTGTTCCAGGAACCATGCCATCTTTGTACAGGTCCACTTCTGTCTCTTGTTCCAGGAACCATGCCATCTTTGTACTGGTCCACTTCTGTCTCTTGTTCCAGGAACCATGCCTGAGTCCATCTTTATGCTGGTCCACTTCTGTCTCTTGTTCCAAGAACCATGCCTGAGTCCATCTTTGTGCTGGTCCACTTCTGTTTCTTGTTCCAGGAATCATGCCTGAGTCCATCTTTGTACTGGTCCACTTCCATCTCTTGTTCCAGGAACCATGCCTGAGTCCATCTTTGTACAGGTCCACTTCTGTCTCTTGTTCCAGGAACCATGCCATCTTTGTACTGGTCCACTTTTGTCTCTTGTTCCAGGAACCATGCCCGAGTCCATCTTTGTGCTGGTCCACTTCTGTCTCTTGTCCCAGGAACCATGCCATCTCTGTGCTGGTCCACTTCTGTCTCCTGTTCCAGGAACCATGCCTTCCATCACTGTTCTATCCAAGCCATTGTGAGGTTCCTAATACTGTAAACCTCTGCATTAGGCCAGCCGGTGTCTCACTTCTTTAGAACACTCCCCGTTTTTGATTGTGGAGCCAAGATATTCACAGCTGTTGGCATTAAGGGTAAGGGAGCCGTGGTAGTATAGTGATTAGACATTCATCTGGTGGTCATTGGTTTGATGGTGGAGTGATGTAGAGGTAAAGTGTCCTCTAACTTGAGAGGCCGTGGAATTTCACAAAATTAGGAACCAAAGATGTTGCACACTATGTTTTAAAATTAGATAACCTATCAACAAAAAGAATGTTTTTAGCATATGTTGTTTTTTAGTACAGGCATTTGTACCCTTGCTATTGCTATGGAGTTCATGCATTTTGTGTTGACTGTCCTTGCGTGAACCTGCCCAGGGTCATAATAACGTTGGATCAGGAATGCAGCGATTGGCCAGCAGGCTGCACTGAATTGCAGGTGCAACAATTGATCCACGACAATTTTACACAAATGGCTCTGAGCTAAGAGGTAAAAGAAGTACCAGAAGGTTCATGGCGAAGATTGATGAACGTGGTTTGGTGTAGGAAAGTCTAGCATATGATACTATAACATCTAGTATGAGAATGGAGGTGGAGGCAGTAATGGCAGCATTTAGCTGGCTGGAAGACAAACAGCACACGTATGTCGTGATTGTAATAGCTTCAGAAAGTGTGATGAACGAACGAACGAACAAACTTTATTTTCAAAGGGTTAAGAATTGGGCACGCAGGCCCGTCTAACATTCTGCCCTTCTATCACTCTCTTTCATACATTATTTCATTCACACATCATTCAAGGCTAACAGAGAACAGCAACAATATAAAAGATATGCATTATAAAGGCATGGGCAAAATGCAAACATCAAAACTACACGACACAGTAAAATTAGATAATGGTCTGACACTTGTTATTAGCCATGTGGAATATACTGGCCTACCAAAAGGGGACTGGCTGTTATACTAGGGTTTTGTTATTATTATTATTATCATCTCTATTATTAAGGGGGAAGATAATCCGTACTGAGATGAGAAAGGTGAAGACAGGCTTGCTTCGGGCAGAATGGCAGGCATCCATCCAACAACAAAAAGTAGAGAGCATCTGTTGGATTTTTTCTCCAGGACATGCTGGTGTGGTGGGAAACAAGCAGGTGGACAGATTGGCTGTGTTTGCCCTTCTTGATGGGGTATTGGTTCATGATACAGCAGATGTGGTCAGGTCTTTTTGGAATCGTGTGTGTAGTGCAGAAGAATGGGTAGATCATCACAGCCTGGAGAGAATGATGCTGCAGGCAGTGACCAATCTGGGAAAGGCCAGACAGACACATAATCAGACTGCTACTGGGGCTTTTCACTGGCTGTTGCAGATGAGGACAGAGCATGTATGGGAATGCCCCAAGTGTTCTGTATCGGATCTTGTCTCAACTCTCCTTGTGTGACCTGTAGGAGGAGACTGGAGCATTTATGAAGGTATCTGTGTACAATGAAGTTTTTCCTTTACAAAGGAAACCAAGTAAAACCTTTTGTCATGCCTTTTGTTTGAAGTATAAACCTTGCTAACACTTTGAAACAAACTAAACAAATACATTTATCTTGAATTGTTTTTTTTTTTTTTCAGTTTCAAAAATGGCGCAACAAACTGCCATTATTATGTTTGTATCAATGGCTGCTTTAGGAGTATTCATTAATTTCTCTATTCATAAAATTGAGGAAGGTAAGTATAGTATTCAGTTAGCAACAAAGTACAATTCTCTTGTTTAAAATATGTATGTGATCCCATATCGTGGTGGTTTTCATTGTAAAAGCACTGCTCCAAGAAATACTTGGGCATTTGCAATAAGGCTACATGACACGCAAACATTGATCATTGTATTAACTTCTTTATTCTTTCTTTGTCTTTTATACCATAATAGAGCCAACACAGTCATCAATCTCTAGTTAAGTCCTCTTGTGTTTTTTTTTCTCATTCACTCACTTTGAACTCAAGCGTAGTCCAGGCTGGACTGATTTTGGCATGTGGATTAGCTTTCCCTGTTACTAGTGTACCTCGCCATCAGTCAAACCCCTCTGACTTCTGAGGTACTTGTAATTTACATCCCGAAGTCAAGGACAAGTAGTAAACATTTCCTCTTATTTATTTGCTATCTCTTTTAGTTCCTTCCATGTCTTTCCCATATTACTCATGTGTCTGAAATTTCCCTGTGGATTTCAGAAGGAATTTCTAGTTATGCTTTTTACTGATTTTTGCAGTGCTTTTCCTGTCCAGCTCAGTATTTTCTCACCCCCTGATTCATTGCATTGAAGTCCTTTGCGCTTATTCCTAGAATATTAACAACTTATATATTCATTATTTGGTAGCTAATATAATGCAGTGGCTGCTAGCATGTTAGTGTCTGTCTGCCTGGAGGTCATATGTTCAATTTCCTATTGAGGTTTAGATTTTTGTTCCCCCACTGATGTGGTCTCCCAAGTCAACCCAGCCTAAAATTGGTACCATGAAATTTTCTGGGAAATAAAGGTGGCCGGTTTGACCTCATCACCCATCGAGTGAAATTAGTCTAGAAATATGGGATCTGCACCATGTACCCAGTACGGCTCATGTCGTGAAAAGGTTACTGTTTTTACAATTGACAGGCACCTTCTTGTCTTGACAGACGATAGTTTGTAAAATGGAGTTATACCTCTCCATAACACTAAGCCTGGGCTGAGTTTAGAGACCATGTGTTGCCCATGCAGCATAATCCCTCTCTCAGCCTGCCAAGTTTACTCCAGAAGAAAGGTAACACCAATACGTCTGAAACAAGGTAAACTGCAGAAGGTCCCGGATCAGAAAAGCAATCCTCTAACTTTCCACCTGTCGGAGCTTCCATCCTAGACCAGTTGTCAACCAAGGCTTAGGGCCTGGTCTGCCCTGCCATAACATTTAGTCTTTAGGTTGCATTTTCCTCGCACTAGGGTAAGGCTTGTACCCTCCCAATTGTACCTCTCTGTTTTTACAATTATAATATTGTAAAATGGTAACGTACAGAAGGCTAACATTTCAGATATCAAATACAAGGGAAGGGAATCAAATATATAAATTCTATTGTACTTTTGTTTAGATGCTTGATCTGGAGCAGACATTGGTGATCATGACTCAAATCCTCTCTGTTGTCTGTATTATTGATGAATTGGTGTGCATGTTATTTTTTATGGCCTAGCTGTTTAAGCTTGATTTCTCTGACTTCCTCTGCATCTATTGCCCAGTACTTTCCTACTTAAGGCTAACTTTTCTTCCACCTCTTCTGTTATGCTCCATAAATTTTGACTTTTACTTATGGTTCTGATGACTTCTTCTTCTGCGTATATCCTGAGTTTTTTCTTTTTTTCGGACGTGATTGCATTGTGCCTGTTTACAGCAGAGCTGCGCTCTTGGGCCGACACATCCGACTTCTGCGGGCATTTGTTGACCGGGTTAACCTTCCTGGGTTCTGATGTCTGATTTGGTGACACTTGAAGCTTTTGATACCTCATCATTTGTTATTTCCACAATATTCTTACCATTCTTCTCAGAAACCACATCTCCACGGTCTCCAGTTTCTTCTCCATTGTATTACTCATCCAAAATTCACATTAGTTCAAAATAGGTCACACACAACCCTCTATGTAAAAGGATTTTTGTCTTCTGCTGTTGTAATATGTTTAGCTAATGTTGAGTGGCTAATACAAGCAGTTTTTCTTTTAGTGTAGCTTTAACATGTTTATGAGTGCAAAAAGGGAACTTTCCCTGAATATCATAAAAACAGAAACAATGGTTGTAGCAAATAATAGCAAATAAAAAAAAATAGCACCAAAATTTGATATAGCAATAGAATGAAAAATGCTAAGCAAATATAAACATAGTTAATAAATACCTTGGAGCAGTCATAACAGGAGGTGGAAGGTGTGTGACAGAGATTGAGAGCAGAATAGGTCAAGCAAAAGCTGTATTTCAGAAAATAAAAAGCATCGTGCAGTAAATCGCTATCATTGAATGTCTGAACCGGGAAGGTACCGTTCAACAAATACCTGAGGAAGTCGGATGTGTTGGCCGAAAGGTGGAAATATCGCAGCTCTGCTGTAAACAGGCACAATGCAGTTATGTCTAAAACAACATTCTGGATAAATCCAGAAAAAGAAGAAGAAGGCCAGAAAAGAATACTGAAATGTTATACAGAACCTGTTTTGCTGCATGGCAGTGAATCTTGGAATCTCAATAAACAAATTAGGAAGAGCTTGGAAGCAATAGAGATGTGATTCCTGAGATGAATATTGTGAATTCCTTGAACTGCTAGAGCAACTAACAAGTGCCTGGAGGGGATAATCAATGTAGAACATTTTATACAAATACAAGGATGGTACAAACTGTGTTCTTTAGTCATGTGATGACAAGAGAGGCACTGGTAAACATTGTGACGACTGAAAAGATCAGCGGGAGAAGAGGTTTGGATGGACTGCGATGGTGGCATGGAGGAATATCACCAATAGAATTGATCCAGAACACCAGGGACCAGGATCTGTCGAGGTACATGTACGCTAACCTCTGTTGACAGGACACACGATGAAGCTGGTTATTGTATTCATGCTGACATTGAGGTGTCAGATGACATTCCTGGCAGCATTGTCGCTTGTGTAAACATATATAAATGTATAGAAACATTGTTTTTTATTTTTCTGTCCTCAGGTCATGTTGGGGTTTACTACAGAGTAAGTATCCTGTTTATAGTGATCATTGGTTTTATCTCATCTCATTTCCTCTCTCTCCCTCTCCCGTAGTTTTTATCAAATGAGTTGATGTTTCAGCATGCAAATCTCCCTTTAGGCATTGGGTTGGTGTCTGTAAACAATGAGCTGCCTAAAACCTGTTGACACATTATCAGCCCAGGTCTAACCCCAGCCAGTCCGCATGTGCTGTGCTGAACATGACCTGCTTACATACTAATATGCCTCTCGGCAGATGTGAATTTTAAGTACAGCTAGTGCTTTACTTACGACCTATGCAACTTAACGACCATTCGACTTTACGACCACAATCACTAGCCATATTAGATTTCAGATTATTTCTGCCTCAATTATCAGTCGAACGGCGTTGTCTGCAATCATCGGCGGTCGTTAACTAAGGAAAGGGAGGTATGATACTATGCTGCTAGCACTCAATAACCCTAGGTCCATTGACTCGCCAAAGACCTTTCTTTGGGGTGTGAAATTGAAGATGTCGAAGAATTGCTAGACAAAGAATCCGGAGAACTTACAAATGAAGAGTTAATCGAACTGGAAGAAGAAAGAGTGGCGGAAGAAGAAAGAAGAGAAGCCAAGAAAGAAGAGGATGAGCCAGAAAGAAAGTTCACCACTAAGGGATTATCAGAAGGTTTATCTTTACTGAATAAACTTCTTATACATTTCAAAGCAATGGACCCAAACATCGAACGATTTGCAAGGATTGAACGGATGGCGCACAATGTGTTTCGTCCGTATCATGAAATTTATGATGGAAAAAAGAAACATACAATTCAGACAAAGCTCACCATGTTTATGAAAAAACCAACTCCGGTACCCCCAAATGCTGCCTTAGATGACGACATTAATGATCTGCAGCCAAGCACCAGTGGCCAATAAAATGTTTCGTACATGTTTATATATTTTGATGTTAATGACAATTTGATATGTTTTGCGATTGGGAAAATGTTTCCTATAGTATTTTCCACACCTGTATTTTGTATGTTTTGCAAATATTAAACCAGTTGTACATGTACAGTTAAAGCAGTGTTTGTCTTAAACCTGACGATGTCAAAATAAGAAACAAAATGGTGTAGAGATAATACAAATGGCACAAAATGAACATCGAAAATTATGATTTATAACAATAATAAAAGAAATTTATGATATAATTTAACTTAAATATTTTTATAACATCACTTTCCATTACTGTACACATAGCGTACTCAACTTTCGACCAAATCGTGTTACGACCCGTTTGTCGGAACCAATCGTGGTCATAAGTCGAGCACTAGCTGTACCATTTTTGCTCACCCAGCTGGTTTCTGAATTTGAAGAAGGGAAAGCGAACTCTGCAAGACAGTTCTTGTGAAGATGATAATTTGGTATTGATCTGAGACAAGTCTCTATGCTAAACTCACTCTGATAGATGCAAGCTCTTTTCAGGACTCAGGCGGCTTTAACACCACTTCATCGGACTTAAAGAGTGAAAGCTGAATCTTCTAGATAATTCACTTAAACACCACTTCATCAGAAGAGTTTAAAGCTCAGTCTTTGAGATAATTCACTTAGCACTACTTCATTGGACTTAAAAGAGTGAAAGCTGAATCTTCAAGAAAATTAACTACCAACCAATCAGTCAACCAACCAGAATGCAAATATCAGCAGTAAAAAACATTTTCGCAAAGAAGGCAGAAACATATATTGCACAATTTATTGCCTGGCTTAAATTCTGGCTTGCTGACTGATTGATTGACCCTGTTAGACTTAATTTTCACATCTCGTTCAGAAAGCAATGGCAAACTACTGAATGTAAAATTGCCTATAAAATCACCCTGGGGTTGGGGTTGATCGCAATGTCCTGCATAGGGCATGCAATAAATATTTTACTGTATCACATCGGGGTCTCCCTAGTCTAGGGGTTACACGACTTTCTCCGTAATCCTGTATACTCTCTTGAGTAACGTGACATGCGTGAGAATTGGTAGCGGTTCTCTCCGCACCGGTAACTTAACGGGGTATGTGAGCCGGCCGCTCAGAAAGCAATGGCAAACTACTGAGCGTAATCTTGCCAAGAAATCAACAATCAGCTGAAAGATGCTGATGTTGACAGCGATGTTGTGTAAAGGATATGTGAAAAATCACATCGGGGGCGTACTACAAAACTAAATAACCAATAGAAAGTAGGTCATGAAACAGGAACTTCCTATGGTCTGTGATGTCATAGGGCCAACACATGTTGTGTAGGCCTGGATGCACGGAAAAATTAGTGGCCAATCTGTTGACGGACAGTGAACACGGGCATTGAACTCTCTTCTGGCTGCACTCGTGTCATCAGCATAGCCCCCTATCAACTACACTAATTACCTCTGAAGTCGAAGTGGGTTCGCCTGATGGTGAGGGACACCGTTAATAGGGAAAGCTAATCCACACGCTAAATTCAGTCCATCACTATATAAATAGTGTGTATGGACTACACTTGAGTTCAAAGCGAGTGAGTGCAAAAAAAAACTACACTAATGCGTCTACCACAGAATTAAATAATCGAGAAGCAGATAAATGAATCTTTTTTTTAGAAAACATTTTAGCAAAATTCGCAATAACACACACCGCTCCCGAAATCTCCTTGCGATGGGTTTTATAAAATTGTATGAGTGTCGGTTCAGAAAGCAATGGCAAGCTACTGAACTTAAACTTGCCAAGAAATCACAAATGCTTCTGGTATACACTGTCCGTAGTACAAAATTGTTTTCTAATGCTCATTAACTAAGCCACTAGTGCAAGTACATACATGTTATAATCAGTAGCAAGTATAAAACTGGCTATTGTACCATAGGAAATTTTACAGGCACCAAGTTATTGGTCACATCATGAGAAATTAAAAACTGTAAAATGTGGAAGCTAGAAAGTGTATGCAAAGAGAGATGGGTGAAGAGTCTTGACAGAATTTTATTATGGCGTAGAAAGTTGTCAGCACACAAATTGATACATGCTGTTGGAGATGGCAAGAAGTGGAGATGCATGTTCACCCATTCCAGTCAGCAGGGACACTTGATGATGATGGTGACCCACATTATGAGGCTGGATTGGTCAAGGGCCATGTGACCAAGAAGAAATTTCACATCAAAGGGAGATTTAACCCAAGGCCAACATACAAGAGCACAAGGCTTTGCACTTCCAGAGCTCTTAAAGTCAATGCATTCAAATGACCATTGCAGACATTAAATATCATAAAGGTGTGAAGTTTGGAGCACTAACATTTTCCCTTCATTGCCAGGGTGGTGCTCTGTTGTCCTCAACCAGTGAACCGGGCTACCACTTCATGCTTCCTGTGCTGACCACCTTCAGATCTGTACAGGTAAGTAACCAGATGACATGTTTCTGCATGTAGTTTCAGTAAGTTACAGGTAAAAGTGTCCTTCTATCATTCTTTTGAAATGTCTATATCTCCAAGGTTGTTTCTTGTATGAACTTCACTGTATATTTTAGTTCACTCATTATCCATAGAGATCTTCACTTAAGCTAGCCATGTTTATTATCTTGTCTCCATGTGATCTGTTACTTTGGTTCACATTTGCTAAGTTTAGGAGGAGGGGACATTTTTGATATGTCACCATGATTGTTGCGTCTCTGTATCAACGTATTGTCATAAAGTGAGTGCCTGGGTTAATTTTACTTCGCATATAATACGATCTTCCTCTCAAATACTGCTGAGGGATTAGAAGAGGTGATCCTGTCTATCAAGAAAAACTGAAAATCATCTTTTTCTGAACAAAAGGTCCAAAATCTGTCAACAAAACTACATGCCAATAGAAAAATCTCAGTTGACAATAAAGAAATTGAAAATGTCACAAACTTTTAACATCTTGGCTCCATATCAACAAAATGGGCATTGCTCAAAATAAGTCACATGAATTTAGCCGTGCATGTATCTAGAATCTGTGGTACACCTTTAGCAAACAAGTTACAGTAAAATGTTCTGAAAACTTTAGCGTTTCCTGTGGCAACATTTGAATGTGAGTCATGGATCACTGTGCAATCACTAAAGAAGAAAACCAGGGCCTTTGAACTTAAATGATGCAGACAAAGTTCTTAGAATACTATGGACCAAGAAGAAGAAAGAGATGGTCATTCTGTCTGATCTGAACATTAAAGAAAACTGGCTCTTTAACAGCATGAAATCAGTATTAACATCTAGAGAGGTTAACAACGCATTAAATGTGAGAATTGTCAAATGTTATGTATATTCAACACTACTGTATGGCGTGGAAGCCTGGACATTGAACAAGCAACTAGAAAGTTGAATAAAGGTCCTGGAGATGGGATATACAGACGAATATCTCGTATTTCATGGAAACAAAAAACTCAAATACAGAGGTTTTAAAAAAGACTCGGAATGAAAAGAGAGTTGATGAAAAATTAAAAAAGAGGCAAGTGAAATATTTTGGCCACGTTAAAAGACATAACACTCTTAATAAAAACCCTTCCTGTAGGGCAAGGTTGAGGGCATGTGAGCAAGAGGCAGACAACGATACAAGTGGGAAGATAACATCAAGAGATGGACAAACATCAATCTGGCAGAATGTACAGTCAGGGCGAGAGACAGACATTGTTAAAGATCCTTTGCAGCCAACCTCTATTGTGGAGACGGCACCTTATTGATTGATTTCTTGAAACAGCATCATGTCTCAGAAAGTGAAATATTTTGACAATATTCTTCTTCTTAACAATATTAAATTCTAATGGCTTCAAAAGAACAGTAATGGAGGACATGGTTCCTATGAGGAGAGGCCGCCCGGCCGGCCGGCAAGAAGATGAACATTACTGACATCCTAGACATGAGGCAGGAAAGCTGGTCAGGGATCAAGAGACTTTTCAGCTGGTCGTGAAGAGAGCAATGTTCTGCCAAGAACCTGCCACATGATGTTGTCATACGTCTCTGTGTAGGAAATGTAGTATAACCACGTCAGTGTAGGTTCTCATTTGTTGTTACAGGATTTGTCACCATGTCATATCTGTTTGTTGTTGTTTT
This sequence comes from Cepaea hortensis, assembly GCA_963921405.1. Taxonomy (NCBI): domain Eukaryota; kingdom Metazoa; phylum Mollusca; class Gastropoda; order Stylommatophora; family Helicidae; genus Cepaea; species Cepaea hortensis. The sequence goes on along the minus strand of OY992880.1, from coordinate 128,277,276 downwards.
ATGACATATGAAGGTCCAGCCGGTCGTGCTTCATCCTGATTTGTTGTTACATGATTTGTCACCATGTAGTATTTTTATGTTGTTGTTTTATGACATATGAATGTCCAGCCACTCATGCTTCATCCTAATTTGCTTGACTCTCTTTGCAGACAACTCTTCAGACTGATGAAGTCAAGAATGTTCCCTGTGGAACAAGGTAACCATGTGATGATTATTTGTGTATGTTTGGAACATAAGGCAATTATCACACAATGCCATCATCATCATGTGCTCTGGCAAATGGCATAGGCATTCATGTATCTCCACAGATACAGTATTCAGAGAAAAGGGTGACAGGCTAAAGAGGGGCAAATCATGGATGGGTCGGGCGGAAGATGTCGTCGGACAGGTCTGCAGTCTTACCAGTATCAACCCCGGCAAGGAATGGGTGCCGGTGCCTCCAGCCTTTAAGTGTACCTTCTCCTGCATTATCACACTCGACAGACGGTGCAGAGAGCAGAACCCTGCCGCTGTCAATGCAGAGGTTAACGCGCTCATCTATGATCACTCAGATAGCCCCGAAGTGCTCATCTATACAGATGGATATGTTGTAAAGCAGCAGAGAAGTGCGTGGGCATTTACAGCCCGTTCAGCGGGCCGAACCGTTCAAGAATCCAGTGGTGCCCACTCTATGACCACGAGCAGCATGACGATGGAGGTGATGGCAGTTACACAGGCTTTCATATGGCTGGAATCACAGGCATTATACCAACGTGTGTGTACTAAGTGATTCAGTGAGCATGATTCAGAAGGTCGAAGCTGGATCTGTACGTACACAGTGGACTGAGTCGCTGCGGAAGTCCGTTGTCCGCAAAGTCACCTTCATCTTCGTCCCGGGACATGCGGGAGTCGAGGGAAATGAACGAGCTGATAAATTGGCTGGCTCTGCACCCCCTGTAGATGGCCAGCCCATGGATCGTGCCGATGTTATTAACGCCCTTAAAGATATGGCGAGAACAGAGGACTTTGACGCCAGTGATTCCACATCGCTTTCCAGGATGAAAGACCTGGGAGTAAGAATCGGCACAGCCAGACGCGAGAGGTACATCGGGAAAACAAAGCGCCTCGTCAACCAACACAGAACTGGCACTATTAGCCACCGGACGCTGATGCATATGCTGGGGGGAGGATCTGAGCACCTATGGACATGTCCGGAGTGCAACTAAGATACCCCAACTGATAACTAACTAACTAACTAAGTATCTCCACAGAACACGGTCCCTGGTGTTTTTTTGTTGTTTTTTTCCCCGCTCACTTTGAATTCAATCATAGTCCACACATGTGCTACTTCTAGTGCACTGGTCTGATTTTTGCATGTGGATTATTTTTCCATATTACCAATGTCCTTTGCCATCAGGCGAACCCACTGCGATTGCAGAAGTTATTGATGTTATTCCATCATGCCACCATCTTAGGCCATCTAGCAGCATTTCACTCTCTCTGTCTGTCTGTCTCTTCTACCACAGAGACATCTGCTCAGTGGACTGGACTGGACATTTACACTCAAAGACAAATGTCCACACAAAACTTCCTCCACAAATTCTCAACATCACCATCATATCTCCAGAATACCAGACTATTTCTGTAGACATTATTAGAACAACAGCGATTAAGAAGAAGAAGAGCAGATGCAGAAAAAGAAGATGAAGCTTACATTTCACTTACAAATGTCTTAGTAGGCCTGAGTTTTCCTAATCTGTAAAACTAGGAATTAAAAGAAAATTACTAAATGAGATCAATGTTGAACCAGAAAAGATATTTGCACATCAAGGTCTGTTTAAAAAATATTGATTTTGGTCGGGAAAATAGTTACTTACTTGAAGGTCTGACATTCTAATTCCCTTCAGAGTACCCTCCCCTTGGAACTGTGCACACTTCTCGCTGTGGTTCTGCCATTGTTGGAAGCATTTCAGGAAAACCCCTTTGGGAATTAGGATACAGAGTGACTGATATGTTCCACATTATGTCCTCTCATGGCTCATGTCACATCCCTTTCAATGGCATTCTCAGCTTGGAGAACAGCGAACAATAACAAGGAGCCATGCTGGGAGAGTTGGGAGCTGGTGAACCAGAGTAGTACTGTATTTGGCCTAGAAAGTTATGATGAGTTTTAAAAATATCTCTGTAATGTTTTGTTAGGAGGCTGTCGCGCATTTATTTTATTGTCTAGGTTTATTCTTGTTTTTAATATAATATGGACTCATTCAGTATTACGGAACTTATCATGCGTTTATTAGTAACTCCATACAGTGTATGCTTTTCTTAACTCCATCTAGCCCAGCCAGTAGTTAAATATGCCCACTCTAGCCTAAGTCGGTAAACATTAGCCCACTCTATCCTAAGTCAGTTGCTACATTAGCCCACTCTATCCTAAATCAGTTGCTACATTATCCCTCTCTACCCTAAGTCAGTTGCCACATTATCCCACTCTATCCTAAGTCACTTGCTACATTAGCCCACTCTATCCTAAGTCAGTTGCTACATTAGCCCACTCTACCTTAAGTCAGTTGCTACATTATCCCACTCTATCCTAAGTCAGTTGCTACATTATCCCACTCTATCCTAAGTCAGTTGCTACATTATCCCACTCTACCCTAAGTCAGTTGCTACATTATCCCACTCTACCCTAAGTCAGTTGCTACATTAGCCCACTCTACCCTAAGTCAGTTGCTACATTATCCCACTCTACCCTAAGTCAGTTGCTACATTAGCCCACTCTATCCTAAGTCAGTTGTTACATTATCCCACTCTACCCTAAGTCAGTTGCTACATTATCCCACTCTACCCTAAGTCAGTTGCTACATTATCCCACTCTACCCTAAGTCAGTTGCTACATTAGCCCACTCTATCCTAAGTCACTTGCTACATTATCCCACTCTATCCTAAGTCACTTGCTACATTAGCCCACTCTACCCTAAGTCAGTTGCTACATTATCCCACTCTACCCTAAGTCAGTTGCTACATTAGCCCACTCTATCCTACGTCACTTGCTACATTATCCCACTCTATCCTAAGTCACTTGCTACATTAGCCCACTCTATCCTAAGTCAGTTGCTACATTAACCCACTCTATCCTAAGCTAGTTGCTACATTAGCCCACTCTATCCTAAGTCAGTTGCTACATTAGCCCACTCTATCCTAAGTCAGTTGCTAATTAGCCCACTCTATCCTAAGTCAGTTGCTACATTAGCCCACTCTATCCTAAGCCAGTTGCTACATTAGCCCACTCTATCCTAAGCCAGTTGCTACTTTAGCCCACTCTATCCTAAGTCAGTTGCTACATTAGCCCACTCTATCCTAAGTCAGTTGCTACATTATCCCACTCTACCCTAAGTCAGTTGCTACATTAGCCCACTCTATCCTAAGCCAGTTGCTACATTAGCCCACTCTATCCTAAGCCAGTTGCTACATTAGCCCACTCTATCCTAAGTCAGTTGCTACATTAGCCCACTCTATCCTAAGTCAGTTGCTACATTAGCCCACTCTATCCTAAGTCAGTTGCTACATTAGCCCACTCTATCCTAAGTCAGTTGCTACATTAGCCCACTCTATCCTAAGTCAGTTGCTACATTAGCCCACTCTACCCTAAGTCAGTTGCTACATTATCCCACTCTATCCTAAGTCAGTTGCTACATTAGCCCACTCTATCCTAAGTCAGTTGTGCCAGCCAATTGTTACATTAACCCACTGTATTCCCATTGTTATTCTAACACCCTTATGTATGGTTATTATTTGAACTCATCTGGACACAACATTTATTAGGTTTACAGTAAGAGTTATTTCAGACAGAACAAGTTGAAATAAATACTGGATCAGACAGAACAAGTCAGAGTAACATTGACTTAAGATAAAACAAGATGAAGAAACAATTGCTTCGGATAGAGCAGGTCTGGGAATGAAAGAATGAACCATACATGTGAGAAATGCCTTTTTGTGTGTTCTAAATGTTATTTCTGGGATGACAAAAGTCAACCCTGTATGTGAGAAATATTTGTATGTGTTATAAATGTGGTTTCTGGGACTAAAAGAGTTAACCATACATTTGAGAAGTGTCTTTATGTGTGTTATAAATATCATTTCTGGGGGTAAAAGAATTAACCCTTCTTGTGGGAAATGTCTTTAGGTGTGTTCTAAATGTCATTTACTCTTGTATCCACAGTGGTGGAGTCATAATTTATTTTGAAAGGATTGAGGTTGTCAACAAATTAGATTCTTCAGCAGGTAAGCGTATGCTGCAGAGTTTGGTTGCTGTAAGGATCATGTTTCCTGATTAAATGATACAATTTTTCCCATAACAGGTACCCCTGAAAGTATATGAAATGCTATGTATTTCTCATATACTCGGTCATAGGTGGAATCAGTGGAATGACCAGGTGTCTTCCTCCTATGGAAATTGCAAGCAAATCATGGATTTTCCCACACACATACACACACCCACCCCCACATTTACACACACACACCCACACCCACCCACTGAATGAAAGTGACTCAGGCATTTTGTGCCTGCTACAAATGGAGATTTGATTATTCTAATGATGGAAGACCAAGAAACTGGTCGATCGATTCTATCAATTGTCTGCTGCAAAACACCAGACTCACCAGGTTCCAGGTAGCATGTTTGGTTCTGGATCAAAATCTTAGTTTCTCTCCTCCCCTCTGCATGTCACTCTCCTCTCTTCCTCTTCCCTCCCTCTCCTGTCCCTCTCTCCTGACTTTCTCTCTACGTTTAAGCTAATGTTGACTAATATAAACAGAAGGAAAATCCTTAGGAGCCACAGTAGCTAACACGCTTGCCTGCTGGCCCGGTGGTCATATGATCAAATCCCTATTGAGACCACTTAAAAACGGGAGTCTCCGTGGGGAAGTGGTCAAGCCATCTGACTCAGGCTCCAAAGGTTGTGGGTTCAATTCCAGGCCGCATCCTTCGGTTCACGAGTGCATTTTTCGGAGACTCCTGAGGGTCGTCACTGGAGCTACAGGGTTAATGCTTTGTACAGCGCTTTCCGCACTGCAGAAAGAGACTGAGCCATATGGGATAAAAACCCAGTGCAATGAAGTCGACCCTGTCGACTTTTAACCCTTTACAGAGCATAGCGGCCATTACCGGCCAACCGCTTAAAACGAGCGTAGCGGCCGATTGCGCCCGATACTATTATGCATTGTAAAAATGCGATCTCTTGGCTTTCCGACACTTCCGACGGCTACTTTCACTTTCGCCGATAGCTTGACAACGTGGCCGCCATTTGTAAACGCGCTACAATGAATTTGAACGGACTTTTTTTGATAGTTTTCGGGATTTTTACGCTGTTTTTCAAAATGGATTTCGGCGATTCTTCAAGTGATAGCCGAGATTTCGCTCTGTTCGATTTAAATGACATTAAAGGGGACGAAGTTGATTATTAATTGGACCTAGATATCAGTGCAAAGCGTTACTTTGCATTAGCAGTCGTGAGTCGGACTTTAAAGAAAGTGATTATGATTCTGAAAATGTGTTTGTAAATTGCCGTATAGGTGACGGAAAATCACAAACAACATGCCGTATTTCGTAAATATTTGTGTTCATATATGGATTACCGGCAACAATCACGTGAGTAACATATTCTGCATGCTTTTCCCTTCATTGTGTCGTTTATTTAACTAAAATTGGTTGACTAACACCTTATTTGTGATGTTTTTACTAACGCGACCCGAAATTTTACAGAACCTGAAAAAATCTTGCCCGTTCAGGGCTACAAAACGGACAAGCGTCTGCCCTGTAAAGGGTTAAGCAACTTTTAAATCCCTATTGAGGCTGGGATTTAAAAAAAAAAATTGACCAGGGCTCCCAGGTTGACCTAGACTGAAATGGGCACCAGGAAATGTTATGGACGGTGAAGGTGTCCGGCGTGATATTGACCACATAATCCTCAGAATGTCCATTGGTCTATACAAATATGGGTACAGCACCATATACCCAATGTGACTCATGGCATGGAGAAGGGTCATTTACTTAGAGAAGTCTCCGCCCATATACTGGTCAAATATTCAAGTAGAAAAATGTGTTTGCAGGGATGAAGTTTGATGCTGTTTCTTGTCGTCTTTCAGTGTTTGACATTGTGAAGAACTACACGGCAGACTATGATAAGACCTTGATCTACAACAAGATTCACCACGAGCTGAATCAGTTTTGCAGCATTCACAATCTGCAGGAGGTGTACATAGACCTGTTTGGTAAGCAGAATTATGACTTTGTAACATTCCTTCTTCTGCTTCCTTCTTCACCATCATCTTTGTTTCTCTTTCACGGGGAGTACACAACTAGTAATGCGCCTTAAGGGTCAGCGTATCTGACTTGGGCATGCATTTTGGTCAGGTTCGCTTTTTCTAGATAATTCCATCCAAGATAACGGGCGCTGTCAGCCTGCGGGTATGTTTTCTTTCCTAACAATTTGCCAGATCAGTATTATGGCCTACCCTTTCCAATTTCCATTTGTGTGGGATTTTTAACTGGGATTAGAAAGTCAAATAGAGACCCTGGAGATGTGCATATGCAGAAGAATATGTCGTATTTCATGGAAACAAAAACAATCAAATACAGCGGCGCTAGATAAACTGGGAATGAAAAGAGTTGATTGAAATATTTTGGCCACGTTAAAAGACAAACCTCTTATAAAAACCATACTAGAGGGTAAGGCTGAAGGCAAGCAAGCAAGAGGTAGACAATGATAAAAGTGGAAAGATAACATCAAGAGATGGACGAACATCAATCTAACAGAATGTACAGTCGGGGTGAGAGACAGACAGTGTTGGAGATCCATTGCAGCCAATCTTCATTGTGGAGACGGCACCTGATTGATTGATTTCAACTTGCACATGAGATTTTCTGTTTCTCACTCTTATCTGAGAAGACTAAGCATCTGATCTCACTACCCAAGAGATCAAAAGACATGATATCATTACAAACCCGTGGGTTTTTGAAAAACTCCCAGCCCTGTGCTGAGATCAAACCCAGTCTCTTCTGAACCTGAGGCGAGCACCGTAACCTCTTGACCAAGACCCTCCCGCGTGTGTAAAAATCAGTTACAATAGTAGTTTGTGTTCTTGAGATCTCATAACATGCTAGTAACAGAAGGTTTATCGCTAGTGTGCTGCTGGGGCCCTTAAGAGAAGCAAAGGATATTAACACTACTAACACTTACCATGCAAGTCGTCGCGGGTGACCAAGGAGGGTAGTATGGGGTTGGCTATCTCATCACATAAACTTCTTTAGCTGCAAACTCCAACCAAGCAAAGAGTTGGTTGAGGATGTGTGTTCCATTGGGGAATAAAGAGCAGTAGAAGAAGAAGGATTTTAATATAATGACCAAAGTATTTTATTGAGATTATGGGATGGCTGTATATAAAGATGTTTGCACTCAGAAGGAAAATGTTTGTACTTGGAGCATAATTTTCTCAATAAATTTTGCAATGCACAATATGAACAAAGATGTTCCTATTGCTAACTGCAGAAGTGTTGATCTAATCAGTGTACTTATCAAGAAGTAATACTAGATACTAGGACAAGTGACATTAGATGCTAGGACATGTCAACAATGAAGACTTTTTATCAGCATTATTCATTAAGGTAGTCATTAGACCTTTGCCTACCGGGCTGATGTTGTCATGGGTTCATTCAACATGGCAGATTTATAGGGTGTATTTTTAATGACCGTGCAGTGTTTGTAAATATTGCCGGTCCAAGTTTTGTATTTACCTATTATGTTGCATGAACTTTACAGAGGGTGAATACAAAACTTGGACCAGCAATATCAAACACTGCACAGTTATTAAAAATACACCCTATACAAATGTCCCTGGGCACCCAGGTCGACCCAGCTTAAAATGTGTGCCAGGAAATATCTGAGGAAGTAAAGGCAGCTGACCTGGTACTGACCACATCACGTGATTGGTTTATTAACATTTGGGTCTGGCACCATGTGCCCACTGTGCCTCAAGGTGGGTTGAAGGGTCCTGGACTTATACTTTTGTGTTATCCATTAGAGCAGATCACGGATGTCTAGATGGTGACTAGAGTTGATGTGCAATTTGAGCTATTCCGATTAGGAACTCCAGTACAGGGTTTTGGAAAGTGGAAGGAAACATTTCAGAGAGTTAAATACCAGTAGACTAAGTGACATTATGATCTTGTAATAGTGGGTAAGCATGGTCCAGAGCTGGGGAGCCCATATGTTTGCTGTCTTAAAAAAAAAAACAACTGTTGTTTACTGCCAATAATACAATCGCAGTGTATGGCGGCGGGGGGTGGGTGTGTCTTTGAGAGTGAGAAATTAAGGCCACCTGGATAGTGCAGTCGCCACAAACTGTGCAGGTTAGGATTTTCTTTTTGCCCCCAACAGAAAAAAATCCAACACCTTACCGAGGATTCAAACCCGGATCTCCTAAAGGAGAAACCGGCGTTCTAGCCTTTCGGCCAGCCGCTTCGTTTGCTGTTTATATACAAATCTTTCACCCTTATCCTCCTCAACCAAGTTACCCCAAGCCATCCTGTCATTTGTCATCTCATGTAGCTCCGCCCATCTCCTCTCCATATTATTCATTTCTGCTTCTAATTCTATTCTATGTGTGTTTTTAGGTCTCCTATTTTATTTGCTCTGTGGGCTCCAGATGAATGTCTTTCTAGTAATACTATACTCAGGTTTTCTCAGTGTGTTCCTTCCTATCCTGTGCCAGGGTCTTTTCATCAACTCTTGTTTCACAGGGTTTGTGTAGTTCTCTTCTTTCTTGATCACCATTCTCATACTGTAGGATGTAGGGTTTGTTTAGTTCTCTCCTTTCTTGATCACCATTCTCATACTGTAGGATGTGTAGTAAGCGAGCTCACAACAGGGACAATTGACTTCTCTTGGGTGAGACAACATGGTCATGAATTCAGTGATATCAATTTTACATATCAAACTAACATCACATAATTTTATGTGAAGCATTTTTCTAAGATATAAACATTACCATGGTAACAATTGTTATTCATGTTCTTCTACATATTTTCAGACCAAATTGATGAAAATCTGCGTAAAGCATTACAGTCTGATTTGTATGAAATGGCACCAGGTCTGACAGTGCAGGCAGTTCGTGTCACAAAACCCAAGATTCCGGAGCAGATTCGTAAGAATTATGAAGCCATGTACGTTTAACCATTTTAAAACTTATTTTGGTGTTTGTTCATGGATTGTAAAAAAAATGCACATTTCTAATGGCATCTTTAAAATGGTTAAGAGGTTTGGGTGTTTCACTTTAAGGGGTGTACGCTCTATACCTTGTTAAATCTTGAGGATTTTGTCTGTCAAAGATTAAATCGAAACCCTAGCCTGTGTACTGCATGGTGACTGTCTGGGCAAATAGTTTTAATACTTGCAGCAGACACTAGCAATACTACAAATACCATAATGATCATCATCATGGGCCCGGCTGAATGGTGTAGGCAATCATGTATCTCCTCAGATCTTTAACCTTGGTGTTATGGATCAATACCGGACAAGGAGTTACAAGACAGCCATTAGCAGCGTTCTCTAACTGGTCGGTTTTGATTAATGACGACTTGTAAAAATAATGTGATTTCTGCCTACTTTCAACATCCACCCGGAGATATAAGACCTCTGCCTTTGACAGTAGTTTTTGACTGTCAGAACAAGTGAGTGCCATGCTCTGCTCAGTTGCAGAACAGTCCACTTATCCTGATGGATACTCATCCCCCAGAACTTTGTTTGCCACACCATGTTGTGTTTCCCATACTATACAGCGTGGAGGTGCAGTTGGGATTTTCTCCTTTGACAAGTTATGAGACCAAGATAGCATGTCTGTCTCTCCCGTACTTTTATGTGTTTATTTTTCAATGTTTGTTTTCTATAGTAGAAAGCATCATTTGAAGCTAATATAAATTTTACTATGCTCGTGATGAAAAATCAAATTTGTATTTGCTTTACGTTGTGAATCTATCAACTTTGCTTTCTCTGCTTGACTTCTAAGGGAAGGGGAGAAGACAAAACTTTTGATCGCTACACAGAAGCAGAAAGTGGTTGAGAAAGAAGCTGAAACAGACAGAAAGAGAGCAGTTATTGGTAAATTTATCCTTAATTATTATTTTATTTTTTGTGTATGTGTGGTGAGACAAAGTAGTTTGGTGGTTATTGTTTAGTCACACCATTGTGGGATCAAGAGTGACCAATTCTCTTTGTTGCTTGTCTCCATTTCACAGCAAAGCCTCCTGGGATGAGGGCAGATTAATACAACTCACTGCGGGTACAAGTGCTAGCTAAAGAGATATTTGAGGGTAAATACAATCCAGTTCGATCCGATCCGATCTGTAGAAGAAAACAAAACTTTCCACCTCGTTCAACTAGCCTCTGTGGCGTTAGTTATAGTTGTGGTGGTTCAGAGTGCGGGTTAAGTTTCTTTCGTCTTCTGTGTCAGTGTTAGATGATTTCACTGTATTTGTGCCTATGACGTCAGCTGGGCAATTGGCCGGCGGGTTCTCCTTTGTGTCCTTCTCCTCTGGCGGTTTCTTTGGTTAGTGTTGTCTTCTGGCTTGTCTGTTTGATTTTGTTGCAGTCCTTATAAGTACTCTTTCGTTGATTTTTGTTTGTTTGTTGTTGGCTAGTTTCTTTCTTTGCTGTTCTTTCATTGCAAAGGCCCACTCTTCTTTGCTCAATTGAAGTATGGGTGTGATGAGTAATTCCTCATAGCTTCTCTTAGGTGTCTGGGATGGTCTTGGTGCCCCCTCAAGTTCCTTGGACATCGTGGGTGGATCGCTGGCCATGGCTTGCGGTTTCTGATTGGCTTTTGGTTTGGCTTCAGCTTGTGGCTTCTCTGTGGTATTTTGCATGGCTTCTGCTGGTTTATTTTTCGGCTTTCAGCAGTTTTTTTTCTGTCTTGAGTGCTTGAAGAATTTCTTCATGTTCCCTTTTCAGCTGTGCCATGCGCTCCTTCTCTAATTGGATGCTGTGCTGGATTTCCTTCATGTCAGCCAGTAGCTGGTTGGTGTCAGCGCCAGCAGCGATTTGACTTGTTTCTTCAGCTTGTCAGTCTGTTCTTGAAGCTGTGATTTTTCAGTTTGTGAGATGCCTGTTGCTTGCTGTTTCGCACCTCCGCAGTGCTTCTTTGTATGGTGTCTTTGTAGTTATGGCAGTCTTTAAGACATCCGTGTGTCTTTGGAGGTACGAGCAGCCCAGGTATCTTGCTCCGTGTTTGTTAAGGCAGTTGACGCACTTTCTCTTGTCACAGGGCTTTCGGAAGTCCTTATCCTGTTTGGCCAGCAGACAGCCCTTGAAGGCATGTTGTTTGGCGCAGTATCGGTAGATCTCTGTCTTGCTGCGGCATGTTGTTCTGCTGTGGCAATCCAGTGAAATGCACATATATTTATACAGATGGATAAGGAGATGGAGCAGTCAAGAATGGGGGAGCTGGTGTCTTCATTAAAGGCTCTGAATGTCAGTGCATCAGACTCAAGAATAGAACTAATCTTCCAGAGGTCTACCCATCAATCAACCATGTCAGGAAGTGATCGATCTCCATCTCTGAGATATTTCTCATATATCTCATCTCAGGTGTTTACCCTTTCTTTCCTGCTGAAAAGATATTGTCTAGTTTTAGAGCAGAATCTGAAAAAACTTAAGGACCTCATCTTGACAGCAGAGGTGCAGATCTAGCATGACCGATGACGCGCATACTGAAGAACAGGAAAATCTTAGCCTGATTTCTATTTATAACTTTTTTAAATGTTAAAATGATGACCTGATCCTGTTCTAGTTTTTATTTAGTTACAGTATTGTTTTTTTTTTTAAAAAGCAGATCTGCAATCTGACAGTGATTTTACACAATCTGATAGTGCTTTTACACAATCTGATAATGATTTTACTCAATCTGATAATGTTTTCACAAATTTGACAGTGATTCCACACAGTCTGATAATGATTCTGCTTCCCTCAGATGCTGAAAAGGTTGCTCAGGTGGCAAAGATCCAGTGGGAACAGAAGATTATGGAAAAGGAATCTGAGAAAACTATGTCTCAGATTGAAGGTATGTCTCTTATTTTCTTGGGGTAGAAAAGTCCAGGGTGCCAGTTGCCATGGCACCTGAATTTTCAATCATTTTCTTAGCCTGTATTTTCATGCACAAAAATCTGTTGGCTCTTGAGGGGGAAAAAGCCTGGCTCCGGAATTATGCTTATCTTTTTCTTTCTACTTCTGCTTTATTACCCATCTGGAAAATGAGAAAACAATCCTTAAATTGTGTATCTAGGTTTTAAAAAAAATATTTTTCTATATGTATAGGGGTGACAATTCTGGGGTGCAATAAATTAAAATAGCGTCATCTCAAACATTATATTCTTCTAACACTGTATACATAAGTTTAATATTCTTTAATGTTGTCAGACTGTAACTTACCAAACATGTCATCAGAGGCAATTTAGGAGGTTTGGTCTGTGTAGCTAGTCACTATCTCGAAAAACTGCATGTGGTGTTTTCTAAAAGTATGAATTCCCAGCCAGAGAAAGGTAGCAGGGCGGAACATTTTTCAGATGACCTACTAGATGACATTTGATATTGGAATGATTTCTCCTGACCTCCCCGTGGTTCAGGGTCTCTGCTGTGGTGAAGCTGGCCAAGGACTACACATCTTGTGCAATTTGAGACTGAGCATGTCACAGTTAATCCCCACAATAATGGTTAACATTCAGCACCCAAGTCTGACACTTGGACACCTCATGTGCATGTTCCATGTGCTGCTTGCCTCTCAGGATGGAAACAGTCATCACCGCCACCCCCAGAATGTTTCATGTCATATAAGATTTAAGAGTAAACACTTGAACAACAGCAAAACTATAATGTTGGGTCAGTCAGTCAGTATCATCATTATTCGCTGTGCAGAGACCTGTTCAGCAGTGTAGCAGTGAAACAAACAGAAAAGCCCATGCACATGTTTATTCAGTCTGTTATACACCATCACAAGAGAGAACCTGTTCAGCGGTGAAGCAGTGAAACAAACAGAAAAGCCCATGCACATGTTTATTCAGTCTGTTATGCCCCGTCACAAGAGGCAGTCAAATTCACAGTTGGGTTTGCAGGCTGGTATAAATTTTGTAGAGATAAGATTTACACCAACAGAAAATTACTTTGCTAGGTATTCATTAAAGTAATGCATTTTTAACTTTCATTCCTACAAAGAGAATTATATAAGTACTATTTATATCATCATGTGCCATGCCGATAAGCATGGGTGGTCATGTTTCGCCATCTCACATGATCACCAGAGTTTATTTCTTCACATAACGTATTAAACAAAATGTTAACTGTCTACGTCTAAATTTTTCTAATCAGTTTACAGTTTTCATCTGCTTCTTGTAGAACTTGCTGATTGGTTTGTCTGTCTGTCCATGGTATTCTTTGCATTTTCCTCAGAAACCACATTTCCAATGTCATTAGATGTTTTTCAGCTTGTCAACTTCTTTTCCACGTCTCACAACCATACAAAAGTACAGGTCTTTGTAGCACTTCAACACTCTTTTTATCGTTGCAAGTAACATCTTTTTATTGGTCAGTATATTTTCCATCTTGCAAAAGGCTACCGTTGCCATAGCAATTCTTGTTGTAATATCTTCAAGGCATCTCTCATCAAATGTTATGACTGTTCCGAGATAGTTGTACCGATTCACTTGTTTAAGAATATTCTCATTTACCCATATATTACATTGTGGTATTTCTTTCTTCCTAGTGACGACCATAATCTGTTTCTTCTTACAATTTAATTCTAACCCTAGTTCACTGTGTACAAGCATCTACTAAAAGTTGTAGATCCTGTTCATTGTCTACAATCAATACTGTATCACCCGCATATCATCTAATGTTATTGATATTATGTCCCCAATGGTGATTCCTCTCATATCTTCTAAATTTCTAAAAATATTTTCACTGTATAGAGAAAAAAGATCTATATATATATATTACTTGAAAAAAACATATTTTTGCTTGTTATTGTTTTAGATGAAACCCATTTAGCAAAAGAAAAAGCAAAGGCAGATGCAGAATTTTATCGGGCTGAGAGGGAAGCGCTATCAAACAAAGTAAGTTAAATTTTGTGCATTCGTGTGAGAATTAATATCATCAGTAGTATACTTAATACTTTCTCCATAATCTCGTATACTCTCGTAAGTAACGTGACGTTGCGCAAGAATCAATAGCGGTTCTCTCCGCGTCGGTAACTTACGGGGTATGTGAGCCGGTCACTCAGAAAGCAATGGCAAACTACCAAGCGTAATCTTGCCAAGAAATCAACAATCAGCTGAAAGATGCTGATGTTGACAGCGATGTCCTGTAAAGGATATGCGAACAAAAAAAAGTATACTTAATTGTTGTCATAATATCTTTACTTTATAGAAATCCTCTCAACCATCAGAATCTCTCACTCATCAGAACCACTCAGTTATAAAAACCTTTCAACCACCACAACCTCTCGCTCATCAAAACCTCTCACTCATCAAAACCTCTCAACCATCAAAACCTCTCACTCATCAAAACCTCTCACTCATCAAAACCTCTCAACCACCAAAACCACTCACTCATCAAAACCTTTCAACCACCACAACTCTCACTCATCAAAACCTTTCAACCATCATATCCTCTCATTCACCAAATCCCTTAACCTTCAAAATCTCTCTTCAAAACCTTTTAACCATCAAAACCTTTCACTCAATACCATTCAACCACCATATCCTCTTACTCATCAAAACCACTCACTAATCAGAGAAACTCAGCCTTTCACTCATCAATACCTTTCAACTACTAAAATCTCTCACTAATCAAAGCAACTCAGCAACCAAAACCATTCACTCATCAATACCTTTCAATCACCAATATCATTCAACTACCATATTCTCTCACTCATCAAAACCGCTCGGTCATCAATACCTCTCAACCACCATATCCTCTTTCATCAAAACCTTTCAACCACCAGATCCTCTCACTCACCAAATCTCTCAACCATCAAAATCTCTCACTCAACAAAACCACTCAACCATCAACACCTGTCAACCACCAGATCCTCTCATCAAAACCTCTCAACCACATCAATTCATGTGTTCATTTGCTCGAACTTTGCTCACTCATTTAACCACTGCATTGCACCGTTATGGAGTTTAGCTGCTGAACACATTTCATACTGTTTGTGTTAAACCCTTGCTTTAATCTCTTATCAGACAGATTTTTCCCGTGATAAATGTAACAGTGTGCAAGTCTGCAGCTTACGCTTGTTTCATTTTTAAAAAGTTAGTTGCATATCCATTACAGGATGACGCAGTCAACGCCAGCATTATTTTTTTGCTGTTGTGATCTTTAGTCAGGTTTACGTTCAGTAGTTTGCCATTGCTTTCTGAATGACCGGCATCCATACCATTTTGTAAAAAACCAACACAGGGCAATCTGCTGCCAAATCTCCCGCAGCTGGGTTTTGAAAACGGGTGTGCAGGATTACGAGCTGCTTCCGTCGCCTCTTTGCCGTGGACCCGGCCACCTTTAACATTATATCGAAAATATGACACCTATGTTTTACTGGGGCCCCAAAGGAGGTAGAGAATAGTAACACTATAGACATCCTGAGCATGTCGTAAAAGATGACTAAAGAGAGTTGGTCTAATCACTTTGGGGTCAACTGTATTGTCTATGGCCATATCATGTTGAAAATACTGGTTCTCGTCTGATCACCAAAGTCAAGCAATGTTGGGCATGGTTAGTATTTAGGTGGGTGGCCGCTTGGGAACACCACGTGTCGTAGACATTTTTAGCTGGCTCTGTGGCAAAGAGGGAAAGGCGCAATTCATAATCCTACATACCACATTCGAAACAGCTGCGGGCGATTTGGTAGCAGACCACCTTGCGTTGGTTTTCATACAATGGTATGAGTGCCAGTTCAGAAAGCAGTGGCAAACTACTGAATGTAAACTTTCTAAGAAATCATAAAGAGCTAAAAAAAATTATGTGGTTGACTGTGATGTCTTGTAAAGGATATGCAACTAACAGAGGCTGGCTCACTCAGACAGTAGAGAAAAATTAGCCAAAATCCAGCTAACCATAGGCTAGCCCACACAGGGCTTGACATACATGGTTGTGGGCCTGTACTCCACTAGGAGTGTCACAAGCAGAAGAATATAAAATATAACCTTGGATGCTTGTTTCGTTTAATTTACAGGTGAAACTTTTCAAACAGTACCTTGATATGTTGGAATACCAAGCAATTAGAATATAACCATGGATGCATGTTTCGTTTCATTTACAGGTGAAACTTTTCAAACAGTACCTTGAGATGTTTGAATACCAAGCAATTAGAATATAACCATGGATGCTTGTTTCATTTAATTTACAGGTGAAACTTTTCAAACAGTACCTTGAGATGTTAGAATACTAAGCAATTAGAATATAACCATGGATGCTTGTTTCGTTTAATTTACAGGTGAAACTTTTCAAGCAGTACCTTGAGATGTTGGATTTCCAAGCAATTAGAATATAACCATTGTTGCTTGTTTCGTTTAATTTACAGGTGAAACTTTTCAAACAGTACCTTGAGATGTTGGAATACCAAGCAATTAGAATATAACCATGGATGCTTGTTTCATTTAATTTACAGGTGAAACTTACCAAAGAGTATCTTGAGATGTTGAAATACCAAGCAATTAGCAGCAACACAAAGATATACTTTGGAAACAGCTTACCTAGTGTATTTCTGGATCCCATAGTCACTACAGGAAGTACATTTTCAGACAGCTCAGCATCAAAAGTTGAAGAGGTAATTAATGTATAAATAATTAGAATTTAATTATTATTACAGGAAATGGTAAGCCTTAGTTTGAATATTATGAAGACCGAAGTCATGGTGATATCAAAGAAACAGATCGTGCCTAAATGTACAATTAAACTAAATGCTATTTTGTGACAAGTGCAGAAATTCAAATATCTAGACATGGATAACATCAGTTGGAAGATGCATTGAGATAAAGAGAAAGATAGGACAAGCTAAAAATTGCATTCTATCAAATGAATGAGTCCTTATCATTTAAAGATATGTGGAAAGAGATAGAGGAAGACAGCAAGAGAACATTCTAGATCATCTTTGGTCACGGCACGGAAGGGAGTCAGCACACAAATTTATACATGCCATTGGAGATCACAAGATGTGGAGAAGCATGATCACCCACGCCTGTCAGTGTGCATAATATAATAATTTAATAGCTTAAATCATCAAATAAATATATTGTTAATAACAGAAAGGCCAGTCTTTGTGACAAAGGTGTTACAGGTGTGGTTTGTAATTCCACTTACCTGTGTTCAAAACACAGCTGCGACCGATTTGGCAGCAGACCATGTCACGCTGGGTTTTAACATGATGGTATGGGAGCCGGTCGTTCAGAAAGCAATGGTGAACTACAGAACGTAAACTTGCCAAGACATCAACTACAGCAGTGCTGGTGTTGATAGCGAGTTCTGTAAATAGGATTTGCCAAAAAAAAAAAAAAAAAAGAATCTGAAAATGAGATGAATGAAACAAAATGTGTGGTAAAAAGAGAGGTATTTTTGCAAAGACAAATAGACACCAGTTAAAAAAGGGGGAGTTTAACATATGCTACTACATCTAGCATGAAAATGGAAGTTGAGGCTGAATCTTCAGATGCTTCGAGAGTAGCACAACCAAAACGTTGTGTTTGTAACTGGCTCAGAGAGTATACTTCTGAAAGTGAAAATGGACATGTTCTGAGTGAAGTGGCTAACATCGCTTGACAGGACAGAGACTAGACTACGGGCATAAGGGCAAATAAAGGGCAGTATTTAGATGCCCAATGAAGAAGGGAGGTGTGACAGCTAAAGGATACCTCAGAGACCTTTATAGCACCACAAGAAAATTAGTAGGAAAATAAAATCATCCAAGTGGACTCAACATTAAAGATCTAATGAACAGATGGGTTATATACTTTGAGGAACTTCAGAATAGACCAGTATCAATTGATGCTTATGATATCCAGTTAGCAGAAGTGGAGCTGGATATAAACAATGAAAAACCATCTAAAGAAGAAGTCAGGAAATCTGCTGCATTCATTCAGAGTCTTTTTTTTGGATGTGATTGCGTTGTGCCTGTTTACAGCGGTGCTGCGATACTGCGCCTTTAGGCCGACACATCGACTTCTGCGGGTGTTTGTTGACTGGGTTAACCTTCCCGGGGTCAAGAAATCTATCAACTACTGAAAGATGGAAAAGCTGCTGATTCAGGTGATAGTTAGTTAGTTAGTCACGGTTCCAACTTCACGGCAACGGGTCGTCCCCATTATGCTCCATTCCTCTGCCAGTGAATATCACACAAAATGCTGCTCAATGTGAAAAGTGGAACGGACAGGAGTGTCGACAAACCAACAGCCCGCACAGGTACACTGTGCATAATGCTGCCGCCAGAATGCCAACACAAAGTTCTCCACGAAAAACACAATTCATCGTCGATGGAATCGGCAGTTACTAGAAAGACTACAATGCTCCGGGTTTTATCCCATAGGGTCCGGTCTCTTTCCGCAGGGTGACTCGCCGAAAGCGCCACACAAAGCACGAACTCCGAGGCTCCAGTGGCGACTCCCAGGAGTCTCCTGAAAAATGCACTCGTGAATCGAAAAGGCAAACCATTCAATTCAGCAACAGCTGGCCGCCATCGTTCCAAACATGCATTTCATGCTACAAACAACCACTGACAGATGTAAAAGCACTCCACATGAAATTCCATGCACTACCAGTCCAACATGAGGAAAATGCGAATGCAAACCGTAGCCACAAGCATAAACACGCCTTAACGGTTTAAATGTCTATCCGCCATGTTGCGGACTGGAAGTCCCAGTAGACTGTAGACTAAGTCTCAGCCCAAGCCTCCTTAGTCGCCTCTTACGACATGCATGGAAGGCAACAATGTTACTATTCTTCGCTTCCCTTATAGGCCCCGGCAACAAACGAATGATTCAGGTGATATGCCAGCAAAAACTAGCAAAGTCAGGATAGACACCTCACGTGAACTGCTGCACAAACTATTTAATGAATCACTGAAAAACGAGAAGTAGGTTGAGAGCTTTACCAAAGACAACTACAAAAAACAATGAATGTTGCGGCCAAAGCCTTCGTCAGCACAAAACAAACAAACAAAAATCGATTAAACTAATACACGATCAACGCTACATGAATGTCTAAATATCAACTCATCTGTGTCCAAGCTTTAGATGGCTATCGATGGCTGGAATGGAACGGATGTTGTGTAAAAGGGGTCAACTGCCTAAAGGTCAGTACAGCCAGAAACTCGGTGATTGGTTAATTCAACCGGTGAGGGAACCCGCGTTAGGGGGGTCGGGGTGCGCCCAGGAGAGCGAATGGAAAAATATGGATGTGTCACTCTGAGGCGATGTAACGGGTGCAGTACGCAATTCCGCCAAGTTCGAAACGCTGCTGTGGGCAATATATGTGCAGGCCAGCAATCGTTTGCTATCAAAAGGTAGCACAAGTGACGGTAGTTCAGAACGCAATGAGAAACGCTGCTGTGGGCAATATATGTGCAGGCCAGCAATCGTTTGCTATCAAAAGGTAGCACAAGTGACGGTAGTTCAGAACGCAATGAGAAACGCTGCTGTGGGCAATATGGATGCAGGCCAGCAATCGTTTGCTATCAAAAGGTAGCACAAGTGACGGTAGTTCAGAACGCAATGAGAAACGCTGCTGTGGGCAATATGGATGCAGGCCAGCAATCGTTTGCTATCAAAAGGTAGCACAAGTGACGGTAGTTCAGAACGCAATGAGAAACGCTGCTGTGGGCAATATATGTGCAGGCCAGCAATCGTTTGCTATCAAAAGGTAGCACAAGTGACGGTAGTTCAGAACGCAATGAGAAACGACCCCATGCAAACCAACCAAGAAGTCACAGAAAGCAGAGATAATGTTGGTGGTGACTCCCACGTCCTGCGAAGGACTTACAACTGGCTATGAAGTTGACTATAAGGTAGCGGAGATGGAGGGGGGGGGGTTTGGATAAGGGGCGTAGGGGATTTAAATAAAACTGTGTTGGACATTGAGGCCGTGAGGGGAAAGTGAACCCAATTGGAAGATAAGACGGTTTTCCAATGTCTTACGATCGCGTTCGTGAGATGTGCACGATTTTATCGCCGTAACACGTATGTCGGCAACCCCACAATGGTCGGAACTGTTGAAGTGTAGGGGTACCGGTTTCTTGGCACCACTGTCGATATCGGATAAATGTTGTCTAAATCTGTCCGCAAGACGAAGACCTGTCTCTCCAAGATACCTCATGTCGCAACGTGTGCAGATGATCGCATAGATGACGTTGCGACTCGTACATGAGAAACTCTCCCGGATGTGGAAAGTAGTCTTAGGGAAAGTGAGACTTGTGGTTTGAAGGACATATGGACAAGTTTTACAACGAGATCGAAGACATGCAGTTGTGCCAGGAAGAGACTGATGGGATTGTGATAGAGTGCTATGAACCAGCACATCCCTCAGGTTACGATCACGCCTGTATGCCACAAGTGGGGCTTCTGAGAAGACACCGCGAGTGGTCGAGTCTGCCTTGAGGATGGGTAGATGCCTCATGAGAATATTCTTGGCAGCAATATTATGAGGATGGTAGGTAAGTGAGAGAATAGGTCTACTATTGCGTGGTTTCGGCCTGGAAGAGAGAGCCTCGGCACGACTAATAGACTGGCAGCGGTGAAGATTCTCGATAACCACAAACTATTTAGCAACTGAAGAAATACCCGCAGCCTGAAGAGAAGGAAACTGCCTAAGAAAGGGGACCTGCATGAGTGTAAAAATTATAGAAGAATAGTGTTATTCTCAGTTCCTGGGAAATATTAAGCAGGATCATTCTGGAAAGATTAAGAGATACCATTGACTAACAACTAAGGGATGAACAGGCAGGCTTTAAAGCGAACAGATCCTGCACTGACCAGATAGTCACATTACGCATAATAATAGAGCAAAGTATTGAACTGCACTCATCACTTTATCAGGAAGAATCTTTTTTTTTTTTTTTTTGATGAAGCTGGAGTTGCCCATCTTATTTATTAATTAGTTTAGGCCTTTGACAGAATTGATAGGTCATCCTGGAGGTTGGTGTGGCACTATGGAATCCCACAGAAAATCATTAACCTTTATAAGGGCAACTGAGAAGAATATTCAGTGTATCAAGAAGAGAGAAAATCAGATATGAAGAAATCGGGACTAAAGTGGGGGGTTATAGCAGCGCTAGATTTTATTAGAAGGCAGCAAGTCAAAAGGTTTGGCCATGTAACTAGTTTACCAACTAACAGTCCACCACAACAAGCAATGATGTACAGACCAAGAGCCGACAACGTAAACAATAGACAGAGGGAAAAGCGGAGTCCATGGGAATCACGATACATGAAGGTCATAATCGGGCACTCTCCTGCTGTTTATGCTTCACCTCGACACCACAAGGTACAAGAGGAACAAGATGAAATGAGAGGTGATGAATAAGGGCAACATGTGAAGATAGGAGATTTTGAGTTGTTCAAGAGGGAAAAGTAACAGATACATTTGAAATAAAACCAGGAGTGTGGCAATGGTACCTTTTTCACTATTATTATTCTTATTGACAATAGATGTATGAGTTATGAAGCCAGTAAACACTACACTGCCATAGCTCCCATGTTCCAGCAGGTGCATCTTTAAAGATGTATGTTGATGCCAGTAGATTGTTTGTTTAAAGAGTTGTATTATTGCTGCACATTCTCGTATATTCTCCTTCTCTTGTTTTTCTCATCTTATTGTGTTTATATTTTCAGAAAAAGAAATGATGGAAGCCTGAGATATAGTGTGGGTGTATGAGATCATATCTTCTATGTGAACTGCCTTCTTCACTACTCGGGGTGCCTTTGCTCAAGCAAGAATCCATCATTCATTATTTGTCTGTGTCGCTTCTACTGATGATTTTTCCGGGTTCCACATCAAGAAGAGTACAAATACTTTTCTGGATTTCACACCATGAAGAGCATGAATACTTTTCTGGATTCTGCATCAAGGAAAGTGTGATTTGTTTAACAAGCATATCTTTATGTATGAAAAGATAATTTCATTCTTTGTATGTGTGTGTTTGAGTTTTTCAGTTAACTGCAGAAACTATTCTAATTTCTAGAGAATTTTAATTTAATCAATCACTATATAACATATGTGATGTAAAATTGTTATACGTTTGTCTAATCATCACATATAAAATATTTATAACTTCGTCTAATCATCACATATAAAATATTTATAGTGGTTGACATGGCCTGAGTTCTCTGTTAACATTTCTGACTTATTTTTAACTCAAGGTTTCATACTTTGTGTGATTAATGCTTACTATAACGTAATGTTATATGATAGACACATTTTATTGTTGTATTCTGTTGACCGTTTTTTATAAGAATTATAAATTTAACAGAAATTTGTTAGATCTGTTCAGTTATTGTTGATTATTGAGATAGGTTGTAAGATGTGTTTTTCTGTTGTGGTTTATTTAATTGGAGGTGTAATTTTACATAATGAATGTGACCTTGCAGGTCAATTGACATCATCCCAAAAGTGGTTGTAATTGTTTGACATGCAGACTGCCACCGACAACTGAGTGTCTTCGGTGTAATAATTTTCTTATTGCCTTAGTAGGTGAGATCCTAATATGGTAATAAATACTTGTGGGCATAGAAGAGAATCAGCAAAACTTGTTCTGATGGGAATACAGTGCAGACCTCTTAAGGCAAACTCACCTGGCACCTCAGAAATAGTTTTTCTTATCAGAAATCCCTCTTATAATAGTTCAAGCATATAGTTATGCATTTACTAAGTAGAATACAATATTGTTCTTTACAACAGAAATTAGCCACATCAGAGATCGCCTTATGTGGTTTGCAGTGTATATAATGGCATTGAAAATCAAAGAGAACCAGAGGAAGAATCATAAATGAAGAGCACAGAGAGACTGAAAAACAAGAGGAAATAGAACTAGGAATTTTGTCGAAGTCAAAAGAAATTAAACTTAACATAAGGCTTAGAATATTCAGTTCTGACGTGAAATCAGTACTGTTATGTTGATCAGAAACATAAAGTACGCCTATCAGAATTACTAATAAACTACAGATATTCGTTAATTGTTGCCTGTGCAGAATATTGGGAGAAAAATAATATAGCAAATTCACCATTCTGGAGCTGATGGGGAGAACTGAAAATATTACAGTGAATCAAAGGGTGAGGAAAAGAGGCTGGTGCTGGATAGAACACAGTGAGAAAACCCACGGATAGCATAACTAGACACTCTCTTATCTGGAACCCATAGTGTGAATGAAAGAGTGGGAGATTTAAAAACACATGGAGAAGATAATCAAAGACAGAAATGAATAATATGGAAGAACATGGATGGAGCTGCAGGAGATAGCAACAGATGAATTGCTTGGCTGGAGTTGGTTGAGGGTTCGTACCTCATTGGGAGGTAAAGTGCAGAAGAGGAAGAGATTTCAATAATACTGGCACAGATTCAGATGGCAGCTCAGGTTAATCAAATGAAAGCAGGTTTCAGGCTTGTGTTATTTTATGGCTATAAAGACATGATGATGATGATGATGAAGACAGGAGTGGACGAGAGAATGAGGATAACAAATAATCGAAATTTGCAAATGCACCTACTAGGATGGTAGGAGAAGAAGGAAACTTAACAAGAAGAGAATTCAGACTCACCAAATTACACTTAGTATTATCTTCACTTAATATTATCGTGATATCATGTGTTTGGCTGTGTGTGTGTGTCAAATTATAACAAAGTTTTGTTGGGTCACTTTTTATGTCAAGTATATGAAATACCAATGAGAAAGAATGTAATTTGGCATTGAAATACCAATGAGAGAGAATTTCATTGGGCATTGAAATATCAATAAGAGAGAATTTCATTGGGCAGTAAAAAACAATAATTATTACAAAAAGAGAATTTCATTGGGTAGTAACAAGAGGGTAAAGCAAAACAAGCTGTGAGCTATCTCTTTATTTCCTAGTTTTCTTTAGCTCAGGGTGCAATTCTGGCCCTTCCAAAAATAGTGTGTTTTAGTTCCTGCAAGTTGGGTTATGTCCTGACGTGTTATATTGGATTTTCCCCCAAAAGAATTCAATTGTAGTTTTCCACAACTTGTTGAATTAGTCTGGCCCATACGGGAAAGGAAAAACAGACAGACCCACTATGGGGCACATCATTTACAAAGGACCAGAATCGCTTGCATATTTCAATCATTCATCCAGTGTTTACTGTCTATGAGTGTGTTATATGAAATTAATGATTGTGTAATATGACAGTTTTATAAAGTCATGTCAAAAATTAATGAATGATTCTCAATATATATTGTAAATTCCATTACCATGATGCATTTGTTATTGGAATGTACATATTTTTCATTTCATAATATCCAGTTTATAGCCATTACCTCCAATGGACAACAATCCCTTTCAAATTAATATCCGAAATGTGGCTTATTCCGTCACAGGATTATTAATCGGAGGTTGGGATGGGCCCTAATTATAACTCCTCTTCTGAGGTTGAACTGGGTAGGGGTAATGGAAAAACGATATGTTCATGATTAATCTTGAAAGAGTTATCATCAGAACGTATATCCCTCTATTCTAGTTTGCTTTTGTGTTTTACCATTTTGTTTGTTAGCAACACTTCAACTAGTGCTTCTTTGTTTATATTAGAACCTTGATTCTTATTCTAACCAACATATGTTTATTTTAGGTGCGATTGCAACCTCCAATGATATGTTTGGCTTTGTTCTGTTTTTTCTTTATAATAATTTGTTTAATGTGACTTTGATTTATTGTTAACAATTGTGTGCATGGCACACAGTTGTTAACATAAAGTTTTAAAAATATTATATAATGAATCCCGGCGAAGGATTTAGATGAAATATTCGGAAATACTTAATGTAATCAGTGATTCAGTGAATTAGCCAAGCAGAGTTTTGTTCAACTTTGTCGTTTTCATTTTTTCTGTATTAATATAATTGCCATAATTATTTTATTTCTTATTATGCTATAGGACTTCTCTGACTTGACATGAGAGCACAGAATATTCCTTACTTAACATCATCTGATATTTCTATATTGAGATATGATATTTTATTCTTGAGATCATGTGACATTCCTTGTCATCATGTGCTATTCCTTTCTTGACATCATATAATATTTCTTACTTGACATCAGACCACAGAGTATTTCTTATTTGGCATCATATTATAATTGTTACTAGACATATGCTATTTCTTACTTGTCCACAGAACAAAGGATATTTCTTATTTGATACATTCAAATAAGAAAAAAAGGATGTTTCTTACTTCACCTCAAGACATATGACAATAAGGATTAATGCTGTGCTCTCTGTTTATCCACAAGTTTCTTTTATTCCCCATTATTTTTGTATCATCCTTAACTGAGTGACACGTCTCAGAGTTCTGATATCTAGGCAGCAATTTTACATAACCCAGAAAATTTGACAGAAATATTCCAGTGGTGCCAAAGGGCCAATACCGTGACTTATCAGCTATCACCTTTACTGAAACATCAGTGGATCACAATGGAAGTCGAGCAACAAACAATAAACAGTATTTTTCTACCAGCAATTTGCTGTCAATGTCAGACTTGGTCCCTGTCAACATCCCATCAGAGAATTGGGTCATACATGAGATGAAATGCTTGAAAAAGGTTATCTGGGTTTTCAGAAGAGTTAGAATGCAAGACGCCGACATCTGAGATATGGTGGGTCCGACATCGGAGATATGCTGGGTGCAACATTGTACGTTGAGACAAATAAAGTGGTTTGAATAACTAATGAGAATGAAACATGCTCAGATACCAGTAAGAGCATTCGACCAAAACAGATTTAGACAATACAACAAATGGATGATTTTTATTTTCAAGGGGTTACAAATTGGATGTGCAGAGTTGTCTTGCATTCGACCTTCCAACTGCTCATCTTTCACACAGCAATTATATGTTCAGTTAAACTCATGTGTCAATAAACGTAATGTATGCTTAACGCTCATACACACACAGATGAGGGCCAAGAAAATGATGGATAGACAACATCAAGAGTACTTTAAACAAACAGGGATACAACATGACCAAGGCAACACATCTGGCCTTAGAATGTAAACAGACTCCTCACACCTCTAAACTTAACAAGTGTGGGTTCGGAGAAATAGACATCATTCACCTGAATCTATACAGTTTTTTTCTGCTCGTTCGCTCGCTTTGAGCTCAAGCGTAGTCCGTACACACTACTTCTAGTTGTGCTGGACTCAATTTTGCATGTGGGTTAGCTTTCCCTATTAACAGTGTCCCTCGCCATCAGGTGAACCCACTCTGACTTCAGAGGTCTTGTAATTTACGTCCCCAAATCAAGGACGATAGGTCAACATTTTAGTCCAACTATCCGACGTAGGGGTTGAAGCCCCTTACCTTGACATCAGTACACCGGATGTTTAAGAATGTGCGTTCTTATCCATTCAGCCATGCTGACCTACTAAAAGGGGTTAAAGGCAAAAGAATTTCATTGCACCGGGGTTCTATCCCATATGGCTGCATAGATTTTCTGCAGGGTGGCCTGCCGGAAGTGTCCACAGATCACAAACCCACAACTCCAGCAGTGACCACCAGGAGTCTCCCCCCAAAAAAATTTGCATTTCTAAACTGAATGACAGAGATCAAAAACGAACCTATGACCTTTCTAGTGTGAAGCAGGCGCCTTGATCACTTTGCTACAAAGCCCGGCTGGGGTTAAACGATAGACAATATAAGCGACAATCTCGGGCACCCAAGTTTAAATTTTTCTCCATACTTTTTAAAATTCCTGATATTTCTTAAATATCTGCTTCTAAATTTTGTATTCATCTTCCAGTTTTCTTCCTCATTCGTGATCTTTTTAATTTCTATGAAACAAAATCGGCAAGATAGTTTCTAATAACCTGGTGTCGTTTGTAACTATTCCTGATGTCAAAGTTTCTATCTAAGCTGCTATAGCATGCTCTGATGTTCACATTTTTAGCACATTGTGCACATATTTTTTACTTAGTGCCGAAGCAAATTTACATGATAGCAAATGTTGGCTCACTGACAACTTGAATTCCAGCGTCCGACAAAGGAAAATGTTTGCTTATTGCATTCACAGCTCTGAGGGAGCATTGCTTGACATGCACACTTCTTGACGCTTCCTGTGTTTTTTATCATTCTGAATTTGTTTGTTTGTTTCATTAGTTGTTAGTTCAAGAGAACATTTTTGTGATATTGTGTTATTTCTCTCCAATTTCAAAAGAAAACATGTTCATTGACATTTCCTTCAATAAACTATGTTATATGATTAACTCTATCAGCATTCTCTGCTTGTGAGTCATGCGAAACACTTGATAATATTAATCTTCTCATATTTTTTAATTGACAGATTTGTGATTGTTTTCTTATGTTTTGTCTGGCAATTTGTACTGTGCTGTATGTCGTTACTGGCTCCGTGGCGAAGGAGTTACGGGCGCAGTTCGTAATCCCACATACCGCTTTCGAAACACAGCTCTGGGCGATTTGGCAGCAAACCACCTTACATTGGTTTCTTATTAAATGGTATGGGTGCCGGTCGTTCAGAAAGCAATGGCAAACTACTGAACGTAAACTTGCCCAGGAATCACGAACAGCCAAAACATACTGGGGTTGACTGCTATGTCCTGTAAAGGATATGCAACTAACTATGTTTTCAGATATCATGTGATGTTTGAATATTACATTTAGTGTTATAAATGAGGGGGGCTTCAAATGAAAAGCTTAAAAGTTTTATAGAAATTATAATAATTATGCCATTGTCTTGTAACCTGTCAATTTTGTTGTTAATGATGTTAAGAGGGTTAAGCACATGACATCACAATGTAGATTAACACGGTGATGTCATAAGGACAGTTTAGATATGGCCGCCCCACATTTGACATACACCAAAAAGGAGCAGTGTTCTGTTATCCATTTGTGGATCAGTGAAGGGGTGAAGCCTATAGAAATTCATTGGCCAATGAAGGTCCAGTATGATGATGCATGCCTGTCAGTCCAGCAAGTGGATGAGTGGAGTAGAAAGTGTCAACCCGCAATCAAAATAATATGATGTGGACTTCTGAGTAGAGGTGTCCTTTTGCAAGATGACAATGCTCGACTCCATACTGCCCATGCAATGAAACCATTGAAGCCCTCCACTTTGAGTGCATACCACATCCCCCGTTCTCGCCAGACCAACCGTCGTACACAGCGGTAAAAGAGGCACAGGCAGTCCAAGAGACATGCTTGATTGCCTAAGGCAGTGACATGGAAGAATTTAAGCATTAGAATGGATCCAGAGCATCAAGAACTGAGGTCTGCGGAGAGACATCAGCAGCTGCATCTTTTGGCAGGGCACATGCTGGTGACATGCACGTCAAGTTATTTAGTCTGAACATTGGTGTGAAGTTCTGAATATGTCATATTTGTGACCTGCTCAAGAAATTATTCTTTAGAAGATAATGTGGTTTCACCTTATCTTCCACATCTACTTGAGTAATGTGTGATCTCCATCTTTGGCAGCAATTTCCATTTCTTGTTGCAAGTGTGTGCCCTTCTCTGCTCAAGTGGATACTTGTTACTTATTCTTGTATATACTTTTCCAATTATTCTGTTGGATACTTGTCCACGTATTCTGGTGGATACTTGTCTACTTATTCAGGTGGATACTTGTCCATTTATCCTGGTAGATATTTGTCCACTTATTCTGGTAGATACTTGTCTACTTATTCTGATGTATATTTGTCTACTTATTCTGGTGGATACTTGTCTACTTATCCTGATTGATACTTGACCCCTGAACTATGTTTGCCATCTTCTGTGTTACCATTCTCTACTACTGTGAGGTGAAAATGGGAGTTTCCCTACATTGAGCAGCGAGCTCAGGTTAATATACTCTCCAAACTGCTTTTATTAAAGACGTCTGCGTTGATGTACAAGTGCGAACAAGAATGAAGAAGAAGAAAACTCTCCAATACTTTATGTACATACACATGCATAATATCACAGTAAATTTAGCTAATTTTCTTTACATTACAATTTATATCTTTGAAAAAAAACAAAATAATCATTACTAACCTCGTGTTGGTAAACTAGTCGATTATTATCAATGTGCACACAGCATTATCAAAGCAGGCCAAAAGGATTATGGGTATTTCATATCTTTTTCGCAGTAATTTAAAGTAAGCCACTTTCTGTGTTAAATCATTTATTTTCTGTTTGTGTTAAATCAGTTATGTGCCATGTTTGTTAAATAAATTTCCTACTGGATTTGTTACATCAGTTTTCAACTGTATTTTTGTTAAACATAATTTCTGCCGTGTTTGTTACATCAATTACTTTCTGTGTTTTCTAAATCAGTTATCTACCATATTTGTTGAATCAGTTACTTTTCTCTGTTATTTATCTATTTCTCCAATGTTAAATCAGTTATCTATTTGTCTGCTATGTTAAATCAGATATCTATTTGTCTGCTATGTTACATCAGTTATCTATTTATCTGCTATGTTAAATCAGATATCTATGTGTCTGCTATGTTGAATCAGTTAGTTACTTTTCTCTGTTATTTATCTATTTCTCCACTGTTAAATCAGTTATCAACTTGTCTGCTATGTTACATCAGTTATCTCTTTGTCTGCTGTGTTACATCAGTTATCTATTTGTCTGCTATGTTAAATCAGATATCTGTGTCTGCTATGTTACATCAGTTATCTATTTGTCTGCTATGTTAAATCAGTTATCTATTTGTCTGCTATGTTAAATCAGATATCTATGTGTCTGCTATGTTACATCAGTTATCTATTTGTCTACTATGTTAAATCAGATAGCTATGTGTCTACTATGTTAAATCAGATATCTATGTGTCTGCTATGTTACATCAGTTATCTATTTGTCTGCTATGTTACATCAGTTATCTATTTGTCTGCTATGTTACATCAGTTATCTATGTGTCTGCTATGTTACATCAGTTATCAACTTGTCTGCTATGTTACATCAGTTATCTATTTGTCTGCTATGTTACATCAGTTATCAACTTGTCTGCTATGTTACATCAGTTATCTATGTGTCTGCTATGTTACATCAGTTATCTATGTGTCTGCTATGTTACATCAGTTATCAACTTGTCTGCTATGTTACATCAGTTATCTATGTGTCTGCTATGTTACATCAGTTATCTATGTGTCTGCTATGTTATATCAGTTATCAACTTGTCTGCTATGTTACATCAGTTATCTATTTGTCTGCTATGTTACATCAGTTATCTATGTGTCTGCTATGTTACATCAGTTATCAACTTGTCTGCTATGTTACATCAGTTATCTATTTGTCTGCTATGTTACATCAGTTATCAACTTGTCTGCTATGTTACATCAGTTATCAACTTGTCTGCTATGTTACATCAGTTATCTATGTGTCTGCTATGTTACATCAGTTATCAACTTGTCTGCTATGTTACATCAGTTATCTATTTGTCTGCTATGTTACATCAGTTATCTATTTGTCTGCTATGTTACATCAGTTATCTATGTGTCTGCTATGTTAAATCAGTTATCTATGTGTCTGCTATGTTACATCAGTTATCTATTTGTCTGCTATGTTACATCAGTTATCTATTTGTCTGCTATGTTACATCAGTTATCTATGTGTCTGCTATGTTACATCAGTTATCTATTTGTCTGCTATGTTACATCAGTTATCTATTTGTCTGCTATGTTACATCAGTTATCTATGTGTCTGCTATGTTACATCAGTTATCTATGTGTCTGCTATGTTACATCAGTTATCTATTTGTCTGCTATGTTACATCAGTTATCTATGTGTCTGCTATGTTAAATCAGTTATCTATGTGTCTGCTATGTTACATCAGTTATCTATTTGTCTGCTATGTTACATCAGTTATCTATTTGTCTGCTATGTTACATCAGTTATCTATGTGTCTGCTATGTTACATCAGTTATCTATTTGTCTGCTATGTTACATCAGTTATCTATGTGTCTGCTATGTTAAATCAGATAGCTATGTGTCTGCTATGTTACATCAATTATCTATGTGTCTGCTATGTTACATCAGTTATCTATTTGTCTGCTATGTTACATCAGTTATCTATTTGTCTGCTATGTTACATCAGTTATCTATGTGTCTGCTATGTTACATCAGTTATCAACTTGTCTGCTATGTTACATCAGTTATCTATTTGTCTGCTATGTTACATCAGTTATCTATTTGTCTGCTATGTTACATCAGTTATCTATTTGTCTGCTATGTTACATTAGTTATCAACTTGTCTGCTATGTTACATCAGTTATCAACTTGTCTGCTATGTTACATCAGTTATCAACTTGTCTGCTATGTTACATCAGTTATCTATTTGTCTGCTATGTTACATCAGTTATCTATGTGTCTGCTATGTTACATCAGTTATCAACTTGTCTGCTATGTTACATCAGTTATCTATTTGTCTGCTATGTTACATCAGTTATCTATGTGTCTGCTATGTTAAATCAGTTATCTATGTGTCTGCTATGTTACATCAGTTATCTATTTGTCTGCTATGTTACATCAGTTATCTATTTGTCTGCTATGTTACATCAGTTATCTATGTGTCTGCTATGTTACATCAGTTATCTATTTGTCTGCTATGTTACATCAGTTATCTATTTGTCTGCTATGTTACATCAGTTATCTATGTGTCTGCTATGTTACATCAGTTATCTATGTGTCTGCTATGTTACATCAGTTATCTATTTGTCTGCTATGTTACATCAGTTATCTATGTGTCTGCTATGTTAAATCAGTTATCTATGTGTCTGCTATGTTACATCAGTTATCTATTTGTCTGCTATGTTACATCAGTTATCTATTTGTCTGCTATGTTACATCAGTTATCTATGTGTCTGCTATGTTACATCAGTTATCTATTTGTCTGCTATGTTACATCAGTTATCTATGTGTCTGCTATGTTAAATCAGATAGCTATGTGTCTGCTATGTTACATCAATTATCTATGTGTCTGCTATGTTACATCAGTTATCTATTTGTCTGCTATGTTACATCAGTTATCTATTTGTCTGCTATGTTACATCAGTTATCTATGTGTCTGCTATGTTACATCAGTTATCTATTTGTCTGCTATGTTACATTAGTTATCAACTTGTCTGCTATGTTACATCAGTTATCAACTTGTCTGCTATGTTACATCAGTTATCAACTTGTCTGCTATGTTACATCAGTTATCAACTTGTCTGCTATGTTACATCAGTTATCTATGTGTCTGCTATGTTAAATCAGTTATCTATGTGTCTGCTATGTTACATCAGTTATCTATGTGTCTGCTATGTTAAATCAGTTATCTATGTGTCTGCTATGTTGCATCAGTTATCTATGTGTCTGCTATGTTACATCAGTTATCTATGTGTCTGCTATGTTAAATCAGATATCTATGTGTCTGCTATGTTAAATCAGTTATCTATGTGTCTGCTATGTTGCATCAGTTATCTATGTGTCTGCTATGTTACATCAGTTATCTATTTGTCTGCTATGTTACATCAGTTATCTATTTGTTGCTATGTTACATCAGTTATCTATTTGTCTGCTATGTTAAATCAGATATCTATGTGTCTGCTATGTTACATCAGTTATCTATGTGTCTGCTTTGTTACATCAGTTATCTATGTGTCTGCTATGTTAAATCAGTTATCTATGTGTCTGCTATGTTACATCAGTTATCTATGTGTCTGCTATGTTACATCAGTTATCTATGTGTCTGCTATGTTACATCAGTTATCTATGTGTCTGCTATGTTACATCAGTTATCTATTTGTCTGCTATGTTACATCAGTTATCTATTTGTCTGCTATGTTAAATCAGATATCTATGTGTCTACTATGTTATATCAGTTATCTACTTGTCTCATTCATTCATTCATTCATTCAGTAGCATGTCCTTTGCAGAACCTCACTTCCATAACAACCTTCATGACAACCTCTCGATCATAAGCAAGACGTCCTGCATCCGATACACCCATCTGGACATCATCCACCACATCCTGCACCCATTTTCTCTTTGGCCTTCCTCTTCCTCTCTTCCCAGGCATATACCCCTCCATTATTGTTCTCGCCAAACTTCCGTGACGTTTCAAGTGACCAAAATATTTCAATTTTCTTTGTTTTATCGTCTTTAATAGCCAACCTTCTTCAGTATTCAGCTCTTGAAGTATGGATGTATTTATTCTTTTCTTTACCCAAGATATTCTTAGAACTCATCTATAACATTTATATTCAAAGGCATTTATGCGCTGTTAAGCTTGATTAGTAAGTGTCCAGGTCTCACAGGCGAATGTTGCAATGGGAAAGATGCATGCTCTTAAAAATCTTCTTCTTCTTCTTCTTCTTCTTCTTCTTCTTCTTCTTCTTCTTCTTCTTCTTCTTCTTCTTCTTCTTCTTCTTCTTCTTCTTCTTCTTCTTCTTCTTCTTCTTCTTCTTCTGCGTTCATCCGAAGTTTTTTTTTACGGACGTGATTGCGTTGTGCCTGTTTACAGCAGAGCTGCGTTCTTGCGCCATTAGGCCGACACATCCGACTTCTGCGGGCATTTATTGACCGGGTTAACCTTCCTGGGCTTAAAAATCTAATTTTCGTTGTTCTTCTTCTTCTTTGCGTTCATCCGGAGTGTTTTTTCAGATGTGATTGCGGTGTGTCTAGTTAGGCACCCTTGGATCGAAACCCTTAGGCCAACACATCCGGCTTTTAGCGTGCATTTTTGGCCAGGTTAGCATTCCTGGGAGACTCTCACTTTTGTGGTACTGTCCACCTCCCAGCTGGTCAAGTTGGAACAGTCGGATACTGCACGGTCATCCCTCAAATGAAGGCAGGGACAGTCCATAGCATTTTCCGCCATCCTGGGTGGCTTCCATAATTGCAGGGCCGGCACATAGCGCCCTGGTACTGGGCACACAGAGGGAATCGTCACGTCCTGCTCATGGCTGCTTTAATTCCTCACTTCAATATATTGGGCATTTCGTTTGCCCCGTGCCGTTCCCGCACAAACCAGACAGGTTTGCAGACGGTATTCACTCAGCGA
Organism: Cepaea hortensis; assembly: GCA_963921405.1. Lineage (NCBI taxonomy): Eukaryota > Metazoa > Mollusca > Gastropoda > Stylommatophora > Helicidae > Cepaea > Cepaea hortensis. The sequence goes on along the minus strand of OY992880.1, from coordinate 128,243,007 downwards.
GTTTTCGGACATGTGCTTGTCGTTGCGCCCGTCAGAGCTGTTCCAGGCACGACAGACATTCGGAAAACTACCTAGTCAGAGCTGTTCCGAACAAGAGCGGCATTCGGAAACTAGGTAGTCAGAGCTGTTCCTAGCACGAGAGACATTCGGGCGAGACATTACACTCGGACGTAATTGCGTAGTGTCAATTTTTAGTTTGCCACCCGTAGGACGACACTTCCGGCTTCCGGCGGGCATTTTTTAATGAGGTTAGCCTTCCTCTGGTTTCGAGACACGTTAGACTGTTGTGATGTCACCCACATCTCAGCTGGTCAAGATAGAACAATCAACGACATCGCGGTCGGCCCTCAAGGGAAGGCAGGGGCAGACCATGGGCATTCCCTCGCTATCCAAGGGGGCTTCCATAATTGCAGAGCCAGCACATATTGCTCTGAGACTAGATCACCCAAGGAGTTGCCACGTCCTGCTCATGGCTGCTTCAGTTCCTCACTTCCATGTGTTGGGCATCCCGCTTGCCACTGATCGCTCCCAAGCGCAAACCAGGAGCGGTCAGACTGCGAGTGACATCCACTCGGTAAGTTTTTGCTTGTGCTTTCAGACCACGCATTAGGTTCGCTCGTCATGCGTTCCATTTCGCGTTATTGAGACGTTATTCCACTTTTGTCTACACTCTCTATGTACAGACATTTTTCGTAACCATTTACTTCGACTGGGGCACTTTTCTGACTTTTTGTACTCGCTCACCAGGTAGGCTACATGCGCTGCCGGCTCAGCACCTTTCCTTCGTGGAGCAGTGGACGAGAAACGGCCAGGCCCTCTCATCCGGGAATCTCTCATATTCCCCAGCTGAGAGCCTTCGAACATGTAAAAGAACTAAGCATGTAGCTTGCTCAGTATCACGCTTCTATTTTTCGGTAGGCGGGTATCGGCCTGGCTCTCAGATCCGGGGGTTTGTGGCTTAGAGGCGTTCAGCCACAGCCCTCGACAGGGAGCCTTAAGAGTTTTGTCCGGACCAAAAGCGTCTGCCTTCGTGCACCTTTTAAACTTTTGACTGCTATCTTCAGTCACCTGCAGAGCAGCAGGTTGTGTCTCTCTTAGTCTGGTCCCTATCCCATATGCTGTCCGATATTGTAGTTTTTCACCCATCGGCAAGCACATGGGGTCGATGGGACACGCAAGCTCCCCCACCACGGCAAGGTGGAGACACATCGGGGGAGATTTTCGTTGTTCTATCTATCCCTCTCCATAATTTATTCAGTTGTTTTAGTCTTTGGAGAGCAATTGATAGTCGTCGTTTAATTTCCTTGATTGTATAACATTGTTGGTAATCAGTGACCCAAGATATTCAAAATTTTCCACCACCTCCAATTGTTCTTCATTAACATATATTTCTATCTCCATAGTAGTTTTATCTGTATGTATTATATTTGTTTTTGCAATGTTAAAATATAAGTTGGTGATTTTTCACTATTCAATTGGGTTGAGGCTATTAGGTTTACTATACCAGTCTGTGTTGTGGATAGCAATACTGTATCATCAGCATACAGAATCTCTGGTATGTCATGGCCGCTGATATTTAGGGCATCATATAGCTCCCTGTTTATATCAGGTCTGACATTTCTCATTATATTTTTAGCGTACAGGTTAAACAAATAAGGGGACAGCACACAATGTTAAATCAGTTATCTACTTACTTGTCTTCTATGTAGTCATCAATGTGAAGTAAAGTGCTCGTCTATGTAGTCATCAATGTGAAGTAAAGTGCTCGTCTATGTAGTCATCAATGTGAAGTAAAGTCCTCGTCTATGTAGTCATCAATGTGAAGTAAAGTGCTCGTCTATGTAGTCATCAATGTGAAGTAAAGTGCTTGTCTATGTAGTCATCAATGTGAAGTAAAGTGCTTGTCTATGTAGTCATCAATGTGAAGTAAAATGCTCGTCTATGTAGTTATCAGTGTAAAGTAAAGTGCTCGTCTATGTAGTCATCAATGTGAAGTAAAGTGCTCGTCTATGTAGTCATCAGTGTAAAGTAAAGTGCTTGTCTATGTAGTCATCAATGTGAAGTAAAATGCTCGTCTATGTAGTCATCAGTGTGAAGTAAAGTGCTTGTCTATGTAGTCATCAATGTGAAGTAAAATGCTCGTCTATGTAGTCATCAATGTGAAGTAAAGTGCTTGTCTATGTAGTCATCAATGTGAAGTAAAGTGCTCGTCTATGTAGTCATAAATGTGAAGTAAAATGCTCGTCTATGTAGTTATCAGTGTAAAGTAAAGTGCTCGTCTATGTAGTCATCAATGTGAAGTAAAGTGCTCATCTATGTAGTCATCAGTGTAAAGTAAAGTGCTCGTCTATGTAGTCATCATTGTAAAGTGCTCGTCTATGTAATCAGTGTGAAGTAAAGTGCTTGTCTGTGTAGTCATCGACGTGAAGTAAAGTGCTCGTCTATGTAGTCATCAATGTAAAGTAAAGTGCTCGTCTATGTAGTCATTATTGTAAAGTGCTTTCTATGTAATCAGTGTGAAGTAAAGTGCTTGTCTGTGTAGTCATCGAAGTAAAGTGCTCGTCTATGTAGTCATCAGTGTAAAGTGCTCGTCTATGTAGTCATCATTGTAAAGTGCTCGTCTATGTAATCAGTGTGAAGTAAAGTGCTTGTCTGTGTAGTCATCGACGTGAAGTAAAGTGCTCGTCTATGTAGTCATCAATGTAAAGTAAACTGCTCGTCTATGTAGTTATTATTGTAAAGTGCTCTCTATGTAATCAGTGTAAAGTAAAGTGCTCGTCTATGTAGTCATCAATGTAAAGTAAAGTGTTCCTCTATGTAGTCATCACTATAAAGTAAGGTGTTCCTCTATGTAGTCATAAATGTAAAGTAAAGTGCTCCTCTATGTAGACATGATAAGGATGCTTGAAGATCTACAAATTGATGGAAATGACATTAGACTTGTAAAAAACATATAATGGAAACAACAAGCTGTCATCAGAATTGAGAACGATGTAGGCCAATATTAGCCTATTAAAAGAGGTGTGAGACAGGTATGTGTAATGTCTCTAGATCTTTTTTCCCTGTACAGTGAGAATATTTTCAATAATATAGAAGATATGGAAGGAATCAACATTGGGGGATGATACATCAATAACATTAGATATGCAGATGATAGTCTTGATCGCAGACAATAAACAGGACCTGCAACATTTAATAGATGCGGTTGTTGCACACAGTGAACAACTAGGGTTAGAACTGAATAGTAAGAAGACACAGATTATGGTCGTCACTGGGAAGAAGGAAATACCACAATGTGATATACGAGTAAATGGGCATATTCTTAAGCAAGTGAATCGATACAGTTATCTAGGAACAGTCACAACATCTGATGGGAGATGCCTCAAAGAGATTAGAACAAGAATTGCCATTGCGAAGGTAGCCTTTTGCAAGACGTTAAACATACTGACCAATAAAAAGATATCAATTGAAACGAGAAAAAGAGTGTTGAAGTGCTACATAGAACCGATACTTTTGTATGGATGTGGACAATGAGCAGCCAAGCTGAAAACCATCTGATGGCTGTGGAAATGTGGTTTCTGAGGAAAATGCAAAGAATACTGTGGACAGACAGAAAAACCAATGAACAAGTCCTTCAAGAAACAAATGAAGATCGTAAACTGTTTAGAGTCATTAGACTTAGGCAGTCAACATTTCTGTGCATGTTATAAAGAAATGAATTGGACAACTGGCAAGATCAAGGGGAAGACAGAGAAGTAAATACCTGGATGGCTTGGCCGCATGGCACGGTTGAGACAGGAACACGGAGCTGATCCACGATTCTGGTGATCGAGTGGGATGGCAGAACATAACCGCCCACGCTTACCGGCATGGCACATGATGGATGGATGGATGTAGTCATCGCTTTGAAGTAAAGTGCTTGTCTTTGTAGTCACCACTGTAAAGTGCTTGTCTATGTAGTCATCAATGTGAAGTAAAGTGCTCGTCTATGTAGTCATCGATGTGAAGTAAAGTGCTCGTCTATGTAGTCATCATTGTAAAGTAAAGTGCTCGTTTATGAAGTCATCAATGTAAAGTAAAGTGCTCGTCTATGTAATCAGTGTGAAGTAAAGTGCTCGTTTATGAAGTCATCAATGTAAAGTAAAGTGCTTGTCTATGTAGTCATCAATGTGAAGTAAAGTGCTCGTCTATGTAGTCATCAGTGTGAAGTAAAGTGCTCGTCTATGTAGTCATCGATGTGAAGCAAAGTGCTCGTCTATGTAGTCATCATTGTAAAGTAAAGTGCTCGTTTATGAAGTCATCAATGTAAAGTAAAGTGCTCGTCTATGTAATCAGTGTGAAGTAAAGTGCTCGTCTATGCAGTAAATTTAACACGCTCTTTCTACAAGAGTAGTTTCCTTTCCAATAAATTTGCCAGGACTGTGGCCAGTTACCTACTCTTTGTGATTTTCAACTGCATGGGATTGTTAGCGTGCACAGCTTTTACTTGAGGCTGCCTGTTTTCTGCTAGAAGGTTAAGTACCCGATCTCACTACTCAGTGGTTTAGAGGACGCGTGATATAATTAAAATAGACTATCGATTTTTGTTAACATGTAAATCCTTGTGCTGAGATTCAACCCAGGAAACATCCGAGATAACATATCTTTCCATCCCATAACTTCAACATCTAACGAATGCTGTGATCAACTAGGCTTAGAATCTAACCGCAAGAAAACTGAAATTATATGTAAAAAGAACCACCCCGTAGCAACAGTTGCAAACGCACAAGTTAAATTTTTTTTTTTGGGGGGGGGGGGGGGGGGAATCTGGACACAGATAAATCATTTCAAATGTCTTGGAAAAGTCTTAACATAGGATGGAAGATGTCTTGTGGAGTTTAGAACAATGTTCTGTCATCATGCTGAGGACGTCAGGCCGCATGGCTAGTGCAGTCGCCGCAAACTGTAGTTTTCTTAATGTTGCGTTTCCCTTGCAGGACGTTGCAGTCAAAACAAGCATTTTTCAGCTGCTGTTGATGTACTAGGCAAGTTTTTACGTTCAGTAGTAGTTTGCCATTGCTTTAAAACACAATATCGATTTTTGTTAACCTTTAAATCCTTGTGAGATTCAACCCAGGAAACATCTGAGCTAACATATCTATCCATCCCATAACTTCAACATCTAACGAATGCTGTGATCTATGTGGTGATCAAGGGTGTACAAGGTGTATTTATAATGACTGTGCAATGTTTGAAAATATTGCCTGTCCAAGTTTTGTATTTACCTATTATGTTGCATGAACTTTACAGAGGGTGAATGTAAAACTTGGACCGGCAATATTTTCAAAAACTGCACAGTCAGTAAAACTACGCCTTATAGGCCTACTTAGATGGGTGTCGGCTTGGGAACACCACGTGTTGTAGACATTTTAGTTGTCTTTTCCTTTGTGGGAGGCTCCATGGCGAAGTGCTTACGCCGCCTGCCTCGCGCTCCAAATGTCGTGTGTTCGATTCCGGGCTGCGTCGTTGAGTTCACATGTGCAGTTTGGATACTTCTAGGGGTTGCTGGAGCTACGGAGATCGTGCTTTGTGCGACACTTTCGGCAGGTCACCCTGCGGAAAGAAACCGAGCCATATGGGATAAAACCCGGCGCAAAGAAGTCGATTATCTTGCCTATACTATCAAGATGAAATTCATGTTATCATCACAGCCTAAGATTCTCGGATAAGTAGTAACAATTTTCCCCCTCAAACTTTCATGTTCTCTTCTTTCTCATCCCTCCTTGCGCCTTCATGATCGTTGGGGGATCCTCTCCGTAATTAAATGTTGTGTTTTGAATAAGTCTTTGTTTGCCGATGAAGGCTAGTCTCCGCAAAGTCCTGTGTTTTCCGCAATTCTGTTCTGTAAAGCTGCATTACTTTGTGTTATTTTGTATTGATTACATTTCCACAGCTTTACCCTAATTTTACTTATACTTTTACTAAGGTAAATACAAAGAATCCGGCTCCCAGGCCGAGGGGTTAGCAGCTTTCTCCGCTAACCCCGAATACTCTCGTGGTTGACGTGAGCGCAAGAGAATTAGAAGGGGTTCAAGTCGCGCCAGTGACTTATGAGAGTATGGAGCCGGTCGCTCAGAAAGTCGTGGCGTGCTGATGAGCGTAAACTAGCCTAGGAATCTTAAAATCTCACTGAATGCTTTTGGAATTCATCATGACACCTGGGAGACTGCAGCCAGAGACCGAAATTCGTGGCGTGCATCATTACGTAAGGGTGCAGTCATATGTGAGGCAACCAGGACTGCAAGAGCTGTGAAGAAAAGGCAGGACAGAAAAACCACTGCAGGAAATCCTCCTCCAGAAACGTCAAGCATTCTTTGCCCACATTGTCAAAGAACATTTCGAGCCAAAATAGGCCTTATCAGCCATCTTAGAACCCACGGCTCCATACCTTCAACCCCACTGGATGAAATGAATGGTCATCATCATTCTTGATGGACAAACAACAACAACAACAACCTAGGAATCAACATACGACTGCAATATCCTGAAACAGGATGGAAACGCGGAAAATAAATACAAAGAATGCAACGGACTAAGAGAAACAACACGAAGTAGCCATTTGTGAAGCAAATGAAAACGGCACTATAGGGAAATTAGAATAATATAAATATTTGCAGGTCCGCATAGCCGAATGGGTATAAACGCATGTTCTTAAACATCCTTTGTGCTGATGCCGACGTAAGTGGTTCAACCTCTACACCAGACAAATGGATTAAAATGTTGACCTGTCGTCGTTGACTTGGGGACGTAAATTACAAGTACCTCTGAAGTCAGAGTGGGTTCTCCTGATGGCGAGGGACACTATTAATAAGGAAATCTAATCCACACGCAAAATTCAATCCATCACTACTATAAATAGTGTGTATAAACTACGCTTGAGTTCAAAACGAGTGAGCGCAATATATATATAACAATAGTAAACTTGAAAAGAAATAAGTGAAATTTGGCAAATCGATACATAGATGATTGTCGTGTCCTCCTTTACAGTGTCGTCCCTGGAGTGAAGAGAGTCGACACCCACATTATAATATTTTTCTCCTTTTTAATATTCTGGAGAATCCACCAGCTTCCGTCCAACACACTCCATCAGCCCGTGGACACCTTTTCCTGTCACTCTCTCACTGTGCCCCCTCTCATACTTCTCCAACGCAACTTACTCAACAACTCTTGCTTCTAAAATAAATGAATATAGCTTAATTTATTAAAAAGAAAAGTGTAACGTGTATGAGACGTGTATGCGAAGAAAATGTGTGACGTGTTCTATAAAGTGTGTAGCATCGGACTCTCAGACCACAACCCAGTCAGCTGATCCCAGCAAGGATAGACCACAGCACGTTACGTCAGAACATGTACATCTCACCCAGTGCCGAAACCATCCTGCTGGATACTGATTTGCCTCTGTAGACCTCTGGTAATCCCATTTCATGATCTTCCGAAATAGACACCGGTGGTATTAACAGTTAATCATGGACCGGTTGCACCCTACACAATGTCTGTTCCTATCGTTCCTAAAAAAATGCACAAGTCCTTTGTAGTGTGTACACAGTTATTAATGTTAATTGTTAATGTACTTGATCCTCACACGTGTCTATCTAGCCTCAAGTATCATGTCTTGTGTTCTATTCCACGAGCTTATATCACACTATGTAACTATTATAATTAATGTTCTCGGTTAGTTACTACTGTCTGATGCTGTGTGGTGCATCAACAATCATCACCCGTCTTTGGTGAATCATCTTCCTTCTAGCTTTAGTTACGTTCTGTACGAAACTTTATTGACTGTTCAACTGGTGTTCTTCCGAATGGGATTTGAACATTTTCCTAAAACCTTGTTGAGTTTCCTCGGATCTGGTAGGGAACCTAGGATAGAAACAACACATCTGGTGATAGTACTAGTCACTGATCCTACCGGCTGAGTGTAAGCCTATTGCCTTGCTTAATGATCTTTAGCTAACTAAACTTTGTCATAGAGCAGATTAGCTACCCACCTAGGCCAAATCAGGCTATGACAAGGAAAGACCCATACAGAGTGCAAAACCCCAGCGGGCAATTCCCCCACTACCCTACTCTATTCTTAACTAGCAGAGCTAATATCACTATTCTACTCTAACTAGTTTCCACTAACAGTGCTAATCATCACACTATAGTTTTAACAAGGCTACAGTCTATATTAATTAGAACTAATAGACTATATTGACTACCTTATGCAAAACCGCCTCATTCCCGGGATGGCTACTACACTTTGCCATAACGGCACATGCTAGTTAATCTTATATATAAGATTAGGATGTGCGTATCTCTGTCTGTCTGTATGTCCTTTATACGCTCGCGAACGGCCCATCCGATTGAGATGAAATTTTCTACACGCCTTCCTTTCATTCCAGAGATGCCAACTGTCGTAGTTTTTTTTTCTTCTTCCTCCTCCTCCCTCCTCCCTCCTCCCCCTCCCAAAATACGTACGTCCAGGAAATGGTCTTCTACATAGACACTTCTCTCTGAGGTCCGCGATAACATATTAACCTGGTGGGATGGCAATCAATCATCCTACTACCTCCTCCCTCCTCCTCCCTTCTCCCTCTTCCTCCTCCCTCTTCCTCCCTCCGCCTCCTCCCTCCTCCCACTCTCTACTCCTCCTTCCTCCTCCCTCCTCCTTCTCCTCCCTCCTTCTCCCTCTTCCTCCTCCCTCTTCCTGCTCCCTCCTATTCCTCCTGTCTCCTCCTCCCTCCTCCTCCTCCCTCCTTCTCCCTCTTCCTCCCTCCTCCTTCTCCCTCCACCTCCTCCCTCCTCCTCTCTCCTAATCCTCCCTCCTCATCCCTCTCCCTCCCTCCCTCCTCATCCTCCCCCACCTACGTTCTCCTCCTCCCTCCTCTTCCTAATCCCTCCTCCTCCCTCCTCCTCCCCCTCCCTCCTCCCCCTCCTCCTCCTCCTTCACCCTCCTCCCTCCTCCTCCTCCTCCTTCACCATCCTCCCTCCTCCTCCCTCCTCCTCCTCCTCCCTCCTCCTCCCTCCTCATCCCTCTTCCTCCTCCTCCTCCCTCCTCCTTCTCCCCTTTCCCCCCTCTTTCTCTTAATCCCTCCTCCTCCCTCCTATTCATCCCTACTCCTCCTCCTCCCTCCTCCTCCTCTCTCCGCCGATCTCCTCCTCCCTCCTCTCTCTTCCTCCTCCCTCCTCTCTCTTCCTCCTCCCTCCTCCTCCCTCTTCCTCCTCCTCCTCCCTCCTCCTTCCTCCTGCTCCCTCCTCCTCCTCCCTTCTCCTCCCTTCTCCTCCTCCCCCTCCTACCCCTCCCTCCTCCCCCTCATCCGTCTTCCTCCCTCCTCCTTCTTCCTCCCTCCTCCTCCCTCCTCCTCCCCCTCCTCTCCCTCCTCCTCCCTCTCCTCCTCATCCCTCCTCCTCCATTCTCCTCCTCCCTCCTCCTCCTCTCTCTACCTCCTCCCTCCTCCTCCCTTCACATTCCTCCTCCTCCCTCTTCCTCCTCATCCCTCCTCCTCCTCTATCCTCCTCCCTCCTCCTCCTCCTCCCTCTACCTCATCCCTCCTCCTCCCTTCACATTCCTCCTCCTCCCTCTTCCTCCTCCTCCCTCTCATCCTCTTCCCTCCTCCTTCTCCCTCCTCCTTCTCCCTCTTCCTCCTCCCTCTTCCTCCCTCCGCCTCCTCCCTCCTCCCGCTCTCTACTCCTCCCTCCTCCTTCTCCTCCCTCCTCCTCCTCCCTCTTCCTGCTCCCTCCGCCTCCTCCCTCCGCCTACTCTCTCCTCCTCCTCCCTCCTCCTCCCTCTCCCTCCTCCTCCTCCCTCTCCTCCTCCTCCTCCTCCTGCGATCTCCTCCTCCCTCCTTCTCCTCCCTCCTCCTCCCCCTCCTCCTCCACCCTACTCCTCCCTCCTCTTCCTAATCCCTCCTCCTCCCTCCTATTCCTCCTGTCTCCTCCTCCCTCCTCCTCCCTCCTCTTCCCTCCTCCACCTCCCTCTTCCTCCTCCCTCCTCCATTTACCCAAGACAGACAGACATACAGATAGTCGGGAACGGGATCTTATATGACTACTTATATGATTTAAATGAGATGCTCTCCACCATGGGCTGGGCCGGGTCAGACAGACAGACAGACAGACAGATAGACAGACAGATAGATAGACAGACAGACAGACAGACAGTCGGGAACGGGAGCTTATATGACTACTTATATGAATTAAATGAGATGCTCCCCACCAGAGTCTGGGCGAAGCCGGGCCGTGTCAGCTAGTCTTAAATAAATCTAACACTGTAGAGCTCTCCCACAAACACGTGCATCATAATCCACGGTTTTTGTCAACTCCCCATCTCCAATCATGGTTTTCTGGCAAACCCCTAAAATTGGTCACGTGATATGGATGACGTCCTGCAGGTGTTATTTTTCTCATATCCGCCATTGTCAAGAATCGATTCTCCCTTGCCTTAGTCACTGTCAAAGTTGTCATCACTTGTTTCGACTCCCCCAACAAACTAACGAGTTACTGTATGATCCCAACAACAGGTTTCCCCAACAAGCTGCCAATCTCCTCGATGTTCCGGAAACTAAGAATTGACAGATGTACTGTTTACTTCCTTGCTGAGTACTTCCGTTTTCCCTCTGACATGTTAATGACTTGTCAAAGCGATGCATGATTCAGCGCACTCACTTCCTCTATACATCTGCCACTGTTAATTTTGTCCGACAGGTGATGGCCAACATCCGATTGCCACTATGATCCCACGGCTTCCATCTGTATTCAAATGTTGATAAACTGTCAAGGCGATGCCGGGATTCGTCTCTACTGTTAGTTAAAATAGTTGTCGCTGGCAGATAGTCCGTTTAATCAGAAAGCCTCTATAATAATCAACTGGTTAATCCCAAGGTTTTATTTTGTGACATAGAAATATAGTCTATTAGTTCTTCTCTTAAGAGAGTAGTCCATCTCACTCTTCTCCACCGTGAGTTTAATCCAGATGATTCATTCCTCTTCCTCAGGAGCTGGGTGTCTTGACAAGAAAATCCGCTCCAACATTTTCCTTCCCAGGAATGTACTCCACTGTGAAATTATAAGGTTGAAGTAACAACGACCACCGCATCAAACGTGCGTTGAGCTTCTGAGAAGTAGCCAGGAACATAGGGGTTGATGATCCGACTGGACTCGAAACTTAACTCCATACAAATATGGCTGAAATTTTTGCACTGCCCATACGAGGGACAAGCACTCTCTCTCTCTCGACGGTTGAATAATTCCTCTCCGCCTGTAGAAGTTTCTTACTTGCGTATGCTACAGGTTTCAAAACCGAAGCATCGTCTTTTCCTTCCTGTAACAAAGCGGCTCCAATTCCAATCGCACTCGCATCCGTTCTCAACACAAATGGTTTGGAAAGGTCAGGGAGCTGTAATACAGGTTTGCTGACCAAGGCCTCCTTTAACTGACTATAGGCATTCTCACATTCTGGTGTCCAAATGATTTGGTCCGGGAATCCCTTTTTCAAGGTTTCCGTCAACGGAGCTCCCAGTTCAGTGAAATGTGGGATAAATTTGTGATAGAACCCACACAACGAGAGAAAAGATCGCACATCCTTCTTCGTTTTTGGCATTGGTGCATTTCTGATTTTCTCCAGGTTCTTCTCTTCTGGGACAATGTGTCCTGGAGTGATGGTGTGACCTAGAAATTCCAGAGTCTGGTAACCAATCATGCACTTGGTTGGACGAGCAGTAAGCCCTGCTTCATTGAGTCTATTAAACACTCTCTCCAAGGATTGTAAGTGGTCATCCAAGCTGTCACTGGAAATCAGAATATCATCCATGAATGAGATGATGGACGGATCCTGTAACGGATCTAGTAAAGTCCTCATCATGCGTGTAAACACACTAGGTGCATTGCTGAGTCCAAAGGGCATGACCTTGAATTCGTAGTGTCCACTGGGTGTACTGAAAGCCAACAGTGGTCGAATCTCCGGTTTGACTGGTATCTGATAGTACCCCCGACTCAGATTCACCTTTGAAAAGTACCGAGCCTTATGGAGCCTAGCGAATAACTGAGTTGGATTCGGCAAAGGTTCCACCTGAAATTGTGTGTGACTGTTCAGAAGTCGGTAGTCTATACACAACCGGTGTTCTCCACTTGGTTTACGTAACAAAACTACCCCCGCATTGTATGGGGATGTGGATGGTGCAATCACGTCATCCTTCCGCAGTTTTTGTATTTCCTCCTCCAGGGCCTTTTCTTTAGAGAATGGCACTGGGTAAACCGTTTGGCGAACAGGCTCCTGTGTGGTCAAAGTCATCTCGAACTCAACCAACCTCGTTCGTCCTGGTTTATCCGTCAGTATCTCCTTATGAGACTTGAGAACCTGGGTTATCCTTTCCCTCTCCTGGGAGGTCAGATCAGGGTTCACTTGCACATCCCTATAGGTTTCCTGGTGTTCCAAGGGATATTCCCTGCCCTCGCTGGTTCCCACTTCTGTCTCCACTGCAACTGCCATTGCCATGAGGTGAGCTGCCTTGTCTCCGGGTCTCTCTTCGTATTTCCGCAAGAGATTGATATGGAAAATCTTCGACTTTCCCCGGATCCGGATCTGATAGTTGGTTCTGGATATCACCCTTTCCACGGGAAATGGTCCTTGCCAACCTATCTCCAGTTTGTTGTTTCCCGTTGGGAGTAGCAACAAGACTTTATCTTAATAAGCCGCATGTCTTTTCTTGGCCTTTTTCAAGTTTTGATTTGCCAGAGTCCATCCCTTGTGGAGTTTTTCTTTCAGTTCCTCCACGTATTTATAGGATGAGATCACTTCTTCCGACGTCCCCTCTTCAGTCCAACTCCTCAACGTGGCTTCCAACGGTCCTTTGATTGGACGACCAAACAGCAACGTAGCGGGTGGTAGTCCGGTTGAGCCATGAGGAACTTCCCGATAGGCAAAGAGTGCTGCTGGGATATATTCATCCCACCTATCAGGTTTTTCCTGCGCTAATTTCCTGAGCATTGTCATCAACGTGCCGTTGAAACGCTCTACTTGTCCATTGGCTTGAGGGTGGTAAGGGCTGGTATGTATGTGGATAGAGTGAAACACCCTAAATACCTCCTCCATGAGTTTTCCACAAAACTGAGATCCATTGTCCGTCAGAATTTGATCCGGAAAGCCTAATCTGGTAAAGGCCTCCATCAGTGCGTCCGCCACTCTTTTCGAGTCAATCGTGGTCAACGGTATAGCCTCACCCCACATTGTACAGCAATCCACCATTGTGAGTATATACATGTTCCTCTTCCTAGTCCTGGGAAGTGGACCCACGATATCGATGGCTACCCTCTCGAAAGGAGAGTTCATGATGGGCATCTCACCCAACACCACCGGTGCTGTCCAGTGTTTCGGTGCCACCCTCTGGCACTCAGGGCATGACTTCACATACCGACGCACATCATCTGTCATTCCCGGCCAATAGTAATGGCAGGAAATCCGCTGCATGGTGGCGGCAATACCCATGTGTCCACTAAAGGAGATGGTATGCCCCATATGAAGAATCTGGGACCGGTGAGCTTTCGGGACGACCAACTGACCGTATAGGTTGTCTCCCCTTCCTGCTCTCCTGTAGAGTATCCTATTCTACATGTAGTACTGCCCCCGTCCTGGTGGAGCAGCACTTTTCTGCAGCTTTTTGTAGCAAGGACGTAAAGTATCATCCTCACTCTGGGCAGTTCGTAGCTCCCCCGGCATTGGGTTAGTCACAATTGCGTCTGCCTCTTCCGTTTTCGTCTGAGAGCGAGTCTGCATTGCTCCCATATGGATTGGCTCCCTGGGCATTCCCAGAAAGACATACCGGCAACCTAGGATGACTGGAAAAATGGGATCGGTCAATACAGCGGCCTTGATGGTGCCGGTGACGTACCTTGACCGAATCTACACATTAGCAATAGGCAACTTCATGACTACAGCACTCTTCTGTGCAGGCTGTATATCCAATGTCTCACCTGTGAATTGTTCTGGATGTACCAGATCCGCAGAAATCACGGCCTCCCCGTCCAGTCCTGTGTCGTATAAACACTCCACTTGACGACCGTTAACCTCTACCAATTCCACTACAGGTGGTTTTTCCTGGTCTGGAGTCTCTTCCTCGGCCTCGACCTGTTCGGTGGGCTCCACCTTAGGTTTCCCGGGGCACACGACGAATTGAGTGTCTCCTGACTTACCCCTGCAGTCAATAGCATTGTGCGTATTCGACTTGCATTGGTTGCACCAGTTCCCTGTCCTAGATTTTCTAGGGCCGGACTTGAGTGAGCTCTCCTGGTGGCGAGCTTCCTTGTTGACCTTGGCATTTTCTGTGACAACCTCCTTGGAAGTCACTTGACATGCTGCGAAGTGAGGGTTCTTAGCCTTTGATTTGCAGTCCCTCGTATTGTGAGAGGGTGACTTACAAATTGAACACCACTTCTCCGACCACGGTCGTTTTGGTGTAGAGCTTGAAGTGCTCTTGCTTCCCTCCTTCTTCTTCTCTGAACTATCCTCTGATTTTTGCACATAAGGTTCCCACTTTTTGGTTCCTGAGTTTTTGGCTTTCTTCTTGTCATGTTTCTCTTGACTTTTGGTGTTGGTGGAAAGGTTTTCCCCTGCCTCCCCATGTACCTCGACGAACCGTTCTGCTAATTTAGTCACGAGGTCAATACGTTCCGCTCCTTGTTCTCCCAGGAACGTCCTGAGAGGTTTAGACATTTGCTTCTTCAGCTGGTCGACCACCATGAGCTCTTCCAGACTCTCATAGTCATGTGCGAACCCAGCCAAATCCATCCACTTATGGAGATACGATTTTAGACGCAAACTGTAGGCGGCAAACAACTCCCCCGGTTCTCGTTTCGCTGCTCGAAATTTTTTCCGGTAGGTATGTGACGTAATCTCGAATCGTTTCAGCAGAGCCGTCTTTAACTCGTCATAATTGTTCTCATGTCCTGGTGGCAGGCGAGAATAAACCTCGTAACCGGTCCCGCGTAAACCCTGGGATAGCTTAAGATTCCATTTGTTACGCTCCAGACCCATAGCAACTGACATAGCCTCGAAGCGTTGAAGGTACTGGTCAATCTTCTCTTTGTCCTCCTCGTAGACCGCCAAAGGAAACTTCATGGCATGGTACCCATGTCCACCTACTGGTGTTGAGCCTGGGATGGAGGAACCTCCAACTGCTCCCTCAGTTTCTCCATTAGATTGACTCTTCAACTCGAGTTCCCTCATCCGGTACTCGTGCTCCCTTTTCTGAGCTTCTTGTTCAGCTTCCAGTTTCCTAGCTGCTTGCTCAGCTTCAAATTTCTTAGCTGCTTGCTCCACTTCAAATTTCTTAGCTGCTTGCTCAGCTTCCAATTTCTTAGCTGCTTGCTCAGCTTCCAATTCCATCCTTCTCAATTCCAACTCGGCCTTTCGATCTTCCCTTTCTGCTTGACGATACTCTCTCTCCACTTCCTGTATGTAATCCGTTAGAGCAGACCCCGACAATCCCATGTCTTCCCCCTTTGACCTTAATTCTAACGTGCTTAGTTTAGGGGTGGCCATTTTACAGAGAGGTAAGCTAGCAGGTCGAGTACAATATAACTGCAAATTACTATACAGACATATGAACAAGTACTATAAATCTAGATATTACCACACACAGCACATTCACTCAGTGACAAGAGTAGAATCAGGACCTCAGACCTATGCAGACGTGTGAAGTGTGAACAGGTAAGATATTTGTCCTTGTCGTGAAATGCCGCCTTAACATCCCAGAATATTTTTCTCGGTCTCCAAATTTGAGAGGCCAAATTGAGAAAGAATGAATTAATCACACTACTCCAAAATTATCTAGTCGTGAGGTAAGATTATTCACAAAAAGCCTCTAGCCATGACGTAAGCTTGCAGATGGCAAGTAAAATGGCAACTAGATAATTAGTATACACCTTGGGAAACTGCTGACCCAGACATGCTGAATCAACAATGAACTGGGCCATGGACTGTGTAATTAAAACCGACCAGGCATGACATCTGATAAGCAGGGGTAGAAAATCGCCCAGGTGTGAACAACATTGACCCAGGGAATGATAATAGCCCCAGGGCTGTAAACTAAGCCCCGCCCACTCTGACTGGCAGACTCAGGGAGGTGTGAACCAGGTCTGATAAGACAATTAACACTGAGCCTGTGGACTTGGGACCAGACAGAGAGGAGCAAGGTGTGATGGCCAGTTGCAATGATAAGGGCAATTACTGTCAGGAGGAGATAAGAAGAATTTATGACGGGAATGCCAAGGAGATAATACGGTCTGCTTGACTCAGCTTAAATAAGGGTCCCTAGCCTGTTTTATGTTAGATTAAGTCTGACTTCAGAACAGGTAGGCAGCCAGCTCAATGTTTGTAGTCATATGCATGATTTTTATGTTGGCTTCTATGAAGGATTTCTTAGTAACTATGCACCAGTCTTTTAGACATATGAACTTTCAGTCTATATCTGATCTAGGTTATTGCAAGAACTATCATTGTCATAGGTTACTTGAGTGTTCTTTCTGAGTTCTGTCTTCAATATCATGGTGCTGTAAGTGCTACTCTTCTGAGAAGTAGAAACTTATGGAAGGCAGGTCTTGTCTAGATATACTTGAGGTGCCGTAGCAGATGCTTGCCATCTCTTTCAAAACTAGACTAGTCTCGTTTTGGTGTGTGCATTTGTTGTACAGAATATAGTCAACTGACTATTTATTTAATTCTTACAACAGCAGTAACTAAGTGTGATTAAACCGGGCAGCTCAGCAAATATGGCTGGTCTGTGTGGTAACTTCAATTAGACTTGTTGTATATCTCATTTTGTAGCTATACAATATTAGTACTCATTAATAATGCCTGATGCTATTATGTTGAGTATCATTAGATGTCCATCTTGAAGTAATATAATGTTTACGGATATGTTGGATGTATGTATGTGTAATTTCATAAACTAACTAGTGCATTATGCTATGATGTTAAAGTATCATAATATGTCTAGTTTAATTAATGTTTTATGGGTATTTCATGTTTGGTATATTGATTTGTCATATGCAAGCCTATCAATATGAAGTGTTATATTATGGTGTGCGCATTGGCACACTAACCATCGATTGTCTGTGCATTGGCACATTGGCCAATGATTGTGTTGGAAGCAGAGGTGTAAGGGTACAGACCTTACCCACAATTGGTATATGGTGCCAAACTTTCTCAGTGTATTGTGGGCGTGCGTCCACGGTAATGCATGGAAACCTGGCACAACTACTGGTCACGGCTTGTAAGCCCGGATGACCTGGCATTGTTATAATACACTTACCGACCCTGTGAGCTGCTAAACTAACATTGGACGGAGCGGCTGTACGACACAGAATTTCTGTATTAGCGACATGGACATGGGGCGGCAGAAATGTAATCATTACAGGCGTGTGAGACAATTGAAAAGCCCGTCCCAGACTAAAGACAGTAGGGAGAAGGAGGATGGTGAACACAGTAGAGCTGGAAGATAAACTTGGCCAGACTGGTCATTGTATATGTTTGTGTTATGATATGTTTTAATTAGGGTTGCGCTGATGTAGAACTGATATAACACATTTATGACTTTCTTTCAAGCTCTCACAAGGAGCACCTATGTTACAGATCTCAAGACTCGAGACTACTAACTAGGTAGTGCTAGGACTGACAGACCTCAGAATACCGGCAAGCTGTTTCTTTTTTTTTGAGTCTACTGGAGAGTGGGGATCTGGACCACAGTTCCAGATAGATGAAGTAACAAGTAAAGTTACGTAATGTTTCTCATCACAATATGTTATATGATTTTATCATCCTCATATTGACAATCATCCGATGTCTATTGTTATGATTAGTAAATAAATGTTGTAGTATTGTAACTCATAGTTCTGTCGTTATATTTTAATTCCAATTGTGCATACGTGTTGTGTGTGTACATTGGTGGGGGTTCACTTACACACCAAGGGAAGGAGCAGTCAGGGAGAAAACCTGTACTAGGATAGTTGTCCTTAAACTTCAATTCAGACTTAAAAGTCTATCCTCGCTAACCTTCTCTTTCCTAGTCCTTGGCGAATATTCAGCACAGTTCATTTCAATTTTGTAACGAGCCACTTGGAGCTGTACGTTGGATATTCATGGGCCTAATCTATAGTTCAGCCATATAGATTTTGTCCCTAGTCAGTTTCTGACTATTAGGGGTTGCTCGCCAGTGAAAAATACTTTCATCTAGCCGGTGGGGCAACCCGACTTCTGACAGTCCTAACCCCTTTCCACATTCACTCTAGCTGGATTCTCCAAAATGATATCTCCCTCTTATAACTAAGGATCCCGTGTCAAAAGACCCAGTTGTCAGAAGATCCCACTGTCAAAGGTTCCTGCTTGCAGGAGATCTCGCTGTCCAAGAATTCCGTTTACGAGAGATCCCGCTGTCCAAGGATCCCGTTTACGAGAGATCCCGCTGTCCAAAGATCCCGGACGAGCCCCCAATAATGTTGTGTCCTCCTTTACAGTGTCGTCCCTGGAGTGAAGAGAGTCGACACCCACATTATAATATTTTTCTCCTTTTTAATATTCTGGAGAATCCACCAGCTTCCGTCCAACACACTCCATCAGCCCGTGGACACCTTTTCCTGTCACTCTCTCACTGTCGTACTATGCCCCCTCTCATACTTCTCCAACGCAACATACTCAACAACTCTTGCTTCTAAAATAAATGAATATAGCTTAATTTATTAAAAAGAAAAGTGTAACGTGTATGAGACGTGTATGCGAAGAAAATGTGTGACGTGTTCTATAAAGTGTGTAGCATCGGACTCTCAGACCACAACCCAGTCAGCTGATCCCAGCAAGGATAGACCACAGCACATTACGTCAGAACATGTACATCTCACCCAGTGCCGAAACCATCCTGCTGGATACTGATTTGCCTCTGTAGACCTCTGGTAATCCCATTTCATGATCTTCCGAAATAGACACCGGTGGTATTAACAGTTAATCATGGACCGGTTGCACCCTACACAATGTCCGTTCCTATCGTTCCTAAAAAAATGCACAAGTCCTTTGTAGTGTGTACACAGTTATTAATGTTAATTGTTAATGTACTTGATCCTCACTCGTGTCTATCTAGCCTCAAGTATCATGTCTTGTGTTCTATTACACGAGCTTATATCACACTATGTAACTATTATAATTAATGTTCTCGGTTAGTTACTACTGTCTGATGCTGTGTGGTGCATCAACAATCATCACCCGTCTTTGGTGAATCATCTTCCTTCTAGCTTTAGTTACGTTCTGTACGAAACTTTATTGACTGTTCAACTGGTGTTCTTCCGAATGGGATTTGAACCTTTCCTAAAACCTTGTTGAGTTTCCTCGGATCTGGTAGGGAACCTAGGATAGAAACAACACATCTGGTGATAGTACTAGTCACTGATCCTACCGGCTGAGTGTAAGCCTATTGCCTTGCTTAATGATCTTTAGCTAACTAAACTTTGTCATAGAGCAGATTAGCTACCCACCTAGGCCAAATCAGGCTATGACAAGGAAAGACCCATACAGAGTGCAAAACCCCAGAGGGCAATTCCCCCGTCTCCCAATTATCCATCATTACTCGATGCTTAACTAGCATAGCTTATCACCACTACCCTACTCTATTCTTAACTAGCAGAGCTAATATCACTATTCTACTCTAACTAGTTTCCACTAACAGTGCTAATCATCACACTATAGTTTTAACAAGGCTACAGTCTATATTAATTAGAACTAATAGACATGTTATGAGAAGAAATGGACTGGGGAACTTAGTGACAGCTGGCAAGATCGAAGGGAACAGACCAAGAGGAAGACCGAGAGGAAAATACCTGGATGGCTTGGCCACATGGCATGGACGAGACAGGAACACTGAGCTGATCCACGACTCTGGTGATCGAGTGAAATGGCGAATCATGTCCGCCCACGCTTTCCGGCATGGCACATGATTGATTGATTGAATAGACTATATTGACTACCTTATGCAAAACCGCCTCATTCCCGGGATGGCTACTACACTTTGCCATAACGGCACATGCTAGTTAATCTTAAATAAATCTAACACTGTAGAGCTCTCCCACAAACACGTCCATCATAATCCACGGTTTTTGTCAACTCCCCATCTCCAATCATGGTTTTCTGGCAAACCCCTAAAATTGGTCACGTGATATGGGTGACGTCCTGCAGGTGTTATTTTTCTCATATCCGCCATTGTCAAGAATCGATTCTCCCTTGCCTTAGTCACTGTCAAAGTTGTCATCACTTGTTTCGACTCCCCCAACAAACTAACGAGTTACTGTATGATCCCAACAACAGGTTTCCCCAACAAGCTGCCAATCTCCTCGATGTTCCGGAAACTAAGAATTGACAGATGTACTGTTTACTTCTTTGCTGAGTACTTCCGTTTTCCCTCTGACATGTTAATGACTTGTCAAAGCGATGTATGATTCAGCGCACTCACTTCCTCTATACATCTGCCACTGTTAATTTTGTCCGACAGGTGATGGCCAACATCCGATTGCCACTATGATCCCACGGCTTCCATCTGTATTCAAATGTTGATAAACTGTCAAGGCGATGCCGGGATTCGTCTCTACTGTTAGTTAAAATAGTTGTCGCTGGCAGATAGTCCGTTTAATCAGAAAGCCTCTATAATAATCAACTGGTTAAACCCAAGGTTTTATTTTGTGACAATGATTTTGGCAAAATGGCTTAATCAGGAAAAGGAGACAGACCTGATCGGAGACTCGTGTAAGATGGCAAACTATAATCTTAGGCTTGGCATGGCACGTGATGATGATGAATATGGTTGGTTAATTGGTTGTAATACTTTTGAAAACGGTGAATTTAACTCTTAAATATGGAAAAGTATATTATGTAGGTCAATAACAAACACATCGGGCCGTTATGTTAGGTCTAGTGTGTCAATTAACCCACGTGTTGCCGGAGACCAGAAGGGAAGTAAAGAATATAAACCTACTAAGTATGTCGTAAGAGACGACTAGGAGGGGTTGGAGGTGGGGTGGGATGTTGGTTACATCGTCTGGTAAAAAGACTTTAGCTGTGAAATCCAACCAATTGTAAGCAATCTACAAAGGGCTTGGCATGGATTGGTTTAGGACCTATGCTCTGTTAGGAGATGATTGGCTTAGTAGTAGTAGGCCTCTCCCAGTCCTGTAGGACTATAGAGTTGTGCCGCTGGGGAGGTGCCTGGCAGCACCGCTGGTGACTGTATAGTCCAATGCGAGAGTGACAATCTCTGTCACAGTTTCCGCAGCTGTAAGACGAGGCTGGTCTCGCATTAAGTGACTGCATTTTATGCCTGTGCCTCCCATCCTCAGTTTGTTAGATCAGATTGCGCTCAAAGAGGACCAGTCCGTTTAGTACATCTCTTCTCCATGAACATCTGCCTGTTGCACCTCTTTCCCAACGTGTCTGGGTCTATGTCCAGGGATTTCATATCTTGTTTACACACATCCCTATATCGTATTTGGGGTCTTCCTGTTGGCCTCTTCCCTGTGGAGCTGATTGACTTAAGAAGAAATATTTCCACCAAAAGGTACTGAGGTTGTATGAATAGGGCTAGGTCTCGCAAGACCTTGGAGCAGCTCCCTGTGGTGTCTCTTAGCTACAGACTGGAACCACAGTCCGGCAAATGTACCAAGGATCGTCATGCTTGTTTGCAGATAAAAGCTTCCAGTACTGTGGGTTATGGTCGTCTTTGGTTTAGAGGCAATTTCCAGAAACATTATCTGGTACCCATGTTATGAGGCTGGGTCGACCCCTGAGCCACACTGGTGGAAGAAACAATCTTCCACTGCTGGGGTGTGAACCTTGACCGCTGTCATTACTTTCAAGCTCACGTTCCATCAAGAAGTAACCAATCCTAAACGACGCCTAAATTGTAGTGTCTGTAGAAGCAACGAAATAAAAGTGAAGATTTTCTGTCTGTGGTATTCGTTAACACACGATAAATTATTAGCGATTGTGATATTTCAGTTTTCAAGCTAAATATTCTTGACGTTTTATTCGTTGATAAACGTCTTTGATATTCGTTGTTAAACTCTCGCTTGCATCTGTGTGTCTTTTCTTTCGTTATATTTTGTGTTCATTCGTTTTTTTGAATATTTTTAAGTTAACCGAGCGACAACTTTTGAAAGTTTCCCACACAATCATGGCTTACAGCAGACAAACGAGCATTCCAGTCTGTGATACCTTCATGCCTGATTACTCGGAAAATTGACTAATACAATTAGTAGTCTCTTAGTTTTGTTATGATTAACACCTATGTTACCACTGGAGAGCGTCAGAAGATAATTTAGTAAGCATCGCATATATTAATGTGGTCGATACGAGTCACGACGGTTCCATTTTTCTGTTTTACTTTTTTTTTTCGCGTTTCCATCCTGTTTCAGGACATTGCGGTCAACACCAGCATCTTTCAGCTGTATGTTGATTCCTAGGCTAGATTACGCTCA